>CM077470.1:23927225-24336945 GCA_039654755.1 Calcarius lapponicus
AAGCCCTACACCTTGAGCTTTTCTTCCACTCTTCTTTTTCATGTTCATTTACCAGGCCCAGATATTTTGTTGCCTGGAATTTACAGAATGTTTTGGGTTGGAAGAGACTTTCAAGTCCATTTGGTTCCAGCCCCCTGCCATGGGCAGGAACACCTCCCACTAGACCAGGTTGCTCCAAGCCCTGTAAAACCTGGCCCCGAAGACTTCCAGGGATGGAAAACTTCTTGGAAAATTTTTCTCATCCAAGAACAAAATATTTTGGGAGCATAAGTTCTCATTTCCAATTGATGAAAAAAAAAAAAAAAGAAACCTTTGAAAAATGGAACTTTCAAAAATGGAATACAGCTCTTTCCACACAGACCATTTTACCAACTTCCATTTGCTTACACAACCTTTCCCCCAGATTTGCTGTATTTCAGGGAAGGGGTATTTCCCATGGTGACTTTGGAGTTTTTGGGAAGCCAAAAAGAGACAACTTCATTTAGGAACGCACAGAATGCAGAGCGGTGACTGCAGGTGGCATGATTGTTCCAACTGAATTAATGCAACAAACACTGCTATTCTCATTCCTTGCAAGGACAGTGACTTTCCTCAAAAAAAACTCAAGGAAAAATATTCCTCTCCTTTTTTAACTCCCATCAAAGCACACACCAGAAAGGAGTTGGAGGAATCGGAATAACCAAGCTGCCCTTTCTCATGGAGGAAACAAATAAACCTTGATTGGTATCACTAGAGTAAGAGATGGTTATTGAATTCAAAACACTTTTGAAGTTGTTTTGAAATATTGACTGTTATGAAGTTTAAATTCTTGTGGACAACCTCAAAAAACAAGGGCCCTGTCAGAAAAAGGGGGTATTAGTCTAATCAGTCTAATTTAAAACTTCCAGTCAAATTTAGAGGCAGATTTTAAATATTTAAATTTTTTTCAGTGGAGTGAGGTAGCATAAAATATATAAAAATACTAAACATAGTATTGCAAATGAGTATTAGGAAATTCAAGCAAAATAAGTCTGGAAGCAACATTTTTTTTCCTTAACTCTTTGCTTTAAGATTTCCATGCTGACTGTGGTTAAAAAAAATCACCACAAACCTAATCTCAACACAAGTTCACAAACAAGAATTATAAAAAAATAAAACTACACATACCATTTGTTGTGTTTCATCCAGACTCTTAAGTAATTTCTTATATATAAGACTTTTTTTTTTATGAAAGAAAACAAGTTGAGTTTAAAAGTGGGGAACACTGGGCAGGAGACCCCAGTGAGTCCAATGAAAATGAATAATGAAAGAACACTTGCCCAGGATCAGGAAAAGTCACTCAGGTGAATATTATAGATATTGACAAGTACCAATAGGAGGACAAGTAAATCAAAATAAAGAAATTAGGACATCTAAAGAAAAAATAATCAGAAGCTCAAATAATTCAGAGATTAAAGTAAATTGTGAGACTTTGCACCATTTATTTGAACATTTTCTTTACTACTTTTCCCCAAACTATTTCTTGTTTTAGGGAACTTAGTCATGCAACTAAATCTGTCTCTTTCTTTGTAACTCCCTCAGTGTGGAAATGGCTTACAGGAATCTAATCCTCCATCGCCAGGCTCTCCAAAAAAGCTGCCATGAAACCTGTCATTCTTCATTCCTCAGATATGGAGCTTCTCCAGTTAAAAGTAAGACTCATAGAAAGAGAGAAGAACTGGGAATATTCACCAGCAGATGAGCTGGAAGATGGAAAATGCAAGGATCAGCAGGAAAACATTTCTGTGAAGGCCAGAGCTGTCTGTCTCTAATTTAGAGTTAGTCTGAGAAAAGGAAAAGGCTACCTGACCACACAGTCCTGATTCAGCTGGGGAAAAGCAGTCAAAGGAAAACCATCAGCCTGGCACAATTGTGAAGGAAAAGCACAAGAATGCTTTTATATATGGAAAATACAACTTACAAGTCTACTCATCCCAATGTAAAACTGTGTAAAAGACAAACTGTAATCTTTTGATAAATCCAGCTTTCAGAACTCTGATTTTACCAGTTCTCTGCTATAGTTCAGTAAAGAATAAATGGATGAAAAATATTTAGCATAAATTTTTTTCATCAATCACAATGATTTTCAACCTACACTCAAAATCGCTTCTTTCCTCACACCTGAGAGCTACAACTTCTCCCCATTCTCTAATGGAATATTGTCCTTTACTTACAAAACCATTATGGTTGGAAAAGGCCTCCAAGATCATCAAGCTTGACTGCTAAGCAGCAGAATCATGCCTGAAGTTCCCTCCTTCCTCATTCACTGTGGTTTCATTAACTCCACCCTGTTAATTGGCAACTGCCCTGCTCAGTTGGCTCAGCCATCTGGTAGCCCATCACCATAACACACCTAGTCCATCCCTTTCTGTTCCATTTGGGACTTCCTGCCCAGAAAAGCCCACCTTGTCTTCCCAGTGCACAGGTGAGCAGCAGCAGAGCTGTTACTTCAGCAGATGTTCATAAACCACTGGCAACAGCTTCCCCTCAAAGCTCCTTGCCGGGGGTTTGGGCAAAACCACAACTGGATAGCAGGATAAACATTCCCAATAAATCCTGACTCAGTGGCACTGGAGCAAGGCACAGCATCCCTCACCTGTAAATCAATAATGAAGGTGTAAGATGGATGTAATATGCCCGCTAAAGAGTGCAAAGAAGCCAAGAGCTGCTCCTAAATTTGCTTTTCCTCCCCTAGCTCCTCACAAGGGTCTGGGCAAGGCTCACTTCCTGCTCTCCAGGCAGCTCTTGGGATCAACACATTGCCTGCAAATCTGGATCTGCACCTCGCTCTCAGTACCTCCAGTCAATTACAATCAGAAAAGACTCATATTCTTCCATTTGCTCCTACGTGTCAACATTATGATCTAAGCAAAGGTCATAACGCTCCAATATCCAAAATCCAGTTAATTGATTCCCTCTGGGTATCAAATCCCCTCAGCACTGTGGTTATTGCTGCATCAATCATATTGCTTTTCATACCAAAGAATTAGAGGGATGTCCAAAACACTGAAATCTTTTACTCCTCCTGTCCTCAGCTTCTCCTCCGGCCATTTCTAAGCACACCAATTTTCTTGATAACACATTTGAAATTCAATTTCCCTCATAGGATTTGATTGTGCCTATAAATCTGAGCCTGGCCTCTGATCAGATCCCCCAAAATGTTCCATCTTCCAAATTCCTCCCAAAATTCCTGCCAAACCCTCAGTTACTGCATCCATATCCTAATAAAATGTCCCCTTGCCACCTGTTTGGGGATTAGAGCACCCAAGAACCACTGACTACTCAAATAAAATATTTTTACATCATTCCCATTTCTACAACTTTAATTTCACATCCAAATATATCAGCTTTAATCTATTTTCCCCAGAGGGACAAACAGAGGTATGAGATTCCTAACCGTACGAGTTTTGGGGTTTTTCAGTAAATAATAAATTCATTTAAATAATGAGGGAGTTTCAAAACAGAGCCTCAGAGCCAGTTACCTGCCCAAGCAACTGCTGCAAGTTTGCTACCCACAAAAAACTCATTAAAGCACAAATAAAATGAAGACCTTTAGCATTATCTTAGACCTGAAAAAAAAAATAGCTTCCAACGAGGCTATACATTCAAATATATACTAGGATCAATACAGTAATTTTGCTGATGAATTTCTGTGGTCAAATGTAACAGCAATAAACTCTCACTGAGTTTGAGAGATGCAGGCCTGTGCATGGAGAGCTGCATCTTCAGCAATGGTGAGTTGAAGGGCCCAGCCTCTCCATCAGCAGCCCCTGACATTGATTTTCTTCTACTTAGAAGTATTTGTTCTCACTCATAAGGTGATTTTATTTCTAATGCCACATTATTGCTAAGAACTGTCCCACTAGAAGGAAATTACTGAGAACCTGAGCTCTGTAAAAGGAGCAGATGCAGCCAGGGACACATAAGTTACCTTGGGAATACCTGTAGCAATCCTGACCTCCCACAAGACAGGAAAATTGAAGATATCAGCATCCTACCTGGGAGAGTTTCAGCAGCTCAGGGTGAAAAAGGAAGACAAGTTACCCACAAGCCTTTTGTGGAGGATTAAATACCCATAATCCAGTGGAAAGATTAAATAAATGGTAAAACATGGTTAAAATGGCAACTAAGTCATCCCAGCTGGGCAAACACAAAATTGGCCTCAGAGACAACCACTTTATGTTGAGGTCAGAGGTGCCCAGTCCACAGACAAAGAGGGCACATGTTTGGGGCTAATGACTGTTGTTTCTGCCGTGTCTTTTACACCCACACTTGTCTTTCAACTTTTTGCAAAGTTGATGAAAAATTTTGCTGCAGAAAATTTGTTTTCTGAAAAATACCAAGCCAAACAATCACAGAATTTTGAAATTGGAGTATTTTCCAATCCCTTGGTATAAAGTATATCAAGGAACCTTGACTAATTAAAGGCGCTCTTCAAGATGAAACTGTGCTTCTTTATCCTGAGCAGAGCAATAGCATCAATAAATAATATATAATTGCAGGGTGGATCCAAGTCCAGCTATTTTATTGCTGAGGAACTCAAACAACAAATAATGCCAGAACATCTATCAAAGAGAAAGCCACACAAGCTCACCGAACCATCCTGTGTGCATTTATCTAAAATAAAAATTGTATGTAAATGTCTATGCAAATTAGGCATGGCCCTCAAGCTCCTGGAAAGTTGCCAAAAAAGCCTTTGGTGTTGCAAAGTTGAGCATCCTATCTACCATATGGTGGTACCTATTAATCTCAGGAGGGAAAAGATACCAGCTCTTCATACAGATGGCATCCATTGCAGTACCTGCAAAAAGTTTGGGGATTTAGAGATGAAAATGAAGCCTTTTCGGTGTTATGGAAAGCATTTGGAGTTCTAAGCAGAGTTTAATAACTAATATTACAGTTTATCTATTATCTATAGCCAACCTAAAGTTCTTCTAGGAGGACTTCTTAACCAATGATAGAAAATTAAAATATTTCTGTAGACATTTCTTTATAAGTGGGTGCATTTAACTGGGACATGTACCCTGGGACAGAATAGGTTCAATGACCTCAGAGAACACAGAATGGTTTGGGCTGAAGGAATCTTAAAGCTCATGGACACCTTCCACCATCCCAGGGTGCTCCAAGCCCTTTCCAGCTTAGCCTGGGACATTTCCAGGGATCCAGGGGCAGCCACAGCTTCTCTGGACACCCTGTGCCAGGGCCTCACCAGCCTCACAGGGAAGAATATTTTCCTAAATTGAATCTTGAATCTGAACCCACTCTCAGTGTGAGCCCATTGCCCCTGGTCCTGTCACTACAGCTCCTGGTGAAGAGTCTCTCTTGACTTCCTTGTAGGCTTCCTTCCATGAGATCAGATCTCCAGTGTCCCCTCTGCTGATTGCCCCTTGATTTTCGCTAATAGTGCCAAGTCTCCAAATAAACCAACTCTATTTTTTTCTGAGCAAAAAACTCCAATTTCTGAAGCATTTATTGGCTTCAGCATCATGGTTCATGTGATTGGGCTCCCACTGCACCACATTTTGATTGATGAATGTGCCCCCAGCAGCACCACAGGACCTGGAAAATCATTGAGAGCTGGTTTTGCACGTGGTTGCTGCAAAGTATCTCAACTTTTCTCAGTAGTTTTGGGGCTTTCACTTCTCTCAAACGGAGTTTGGAGAGGCAATTTTTGCTTCTGCTATTGAGCACCCCTGCCAAAGAACATTCCCGTTCTCCCATGCATACCATTAGCACAGTGTACATCTGAAAAATGTATTTATATATCCCAGAATGTGAAGTGATGTGTAATTAGGAGTTTAGATGAGAAAATATCGTGGGGAAACAGGGCTTGGGAGTTGTATCATCTGTTGGGTGCGGCGCTCGCGCGGCTCCGCGAGGAAGTTGCACGAACGCCTCACGGCACTTTCCCTATTTATAAAGCACCAGCAATCCACTCGGCTGCAAGGCCCACTCAGCCAAGCTGTGGGAATATTTCATAATGAAATATTTCATCATTTGCAGGATTTTGACCCGCTGTCCGTTTACACGTTGCGGGTTTATGGCGGGGTTTTTATTCCTGTGGTTTCTGCTCCAGCGAACCGCGCGCCAGAGCGGGTGGGAGTTTCCCTTGCTCTAGGCAGAGCATGGATCTTATGATTTGGCCCAGTGGGAGATGAGGGTGCCCAGAAAGACTGGAGTCCCAGGAAAGGAAAACAGTTAACGTGGCGTTGACAATGTGCCTTAGTTTGATACATCGCCAAACAAGATGTATAGATTTTGTGTAGTGTTGCCTGTAATCAACCTACTGTGGTATAATTAAGGGACTGGTTTAGTTCACATATAAGAAATGAACTCTCCTTCTCAAATGCAAAATTGGTCAAGGGGTTGGTTGGCTTTTTTTATTTTACTCTAGTTTATTTTCTTGCGAGTGAAGAGAACATTTGTAATTTCTGTTCTTTCTGTTTTAAATTGTGCGGCACCGAAAGTTAAAAAATATCTGGCAAGCAAACATCGCATATTGCACTCCCCATGATTAGTACAGGTCCATTGGTAGAATGAAATCAGCTCAAACAATGGGTAAAAATAAATCATTACTGGGTACACGAGATCTGAGATGGAAAAGGCACTAATGGTTGTTAAATGAGGTATATTGCAGAGAAGGATTATATTTTGAATGGTGTTAAAATTGCTTTGGGAGTGAATATTCTGACTAATATTATTATTTGTGTACTTGAACTCTGACGTGATGGGGTTGTACTCCTGTAAAGAGTTCATGAAAACTAGAAATAGATTATCAATGTCTTTTTTTTTTTTTCCTTTTACATTCTGAACAACAAGACGATAAACCACAGTTACAGTGGAGGAACTGCAGCTTTATCTACTTCTCTCTGTGAGCCAATCAAGTCAGAAATGTTCTTGGGGTTTTTTTCCATAAAAACATGGTTTTGGGTCAATGACAAAGGATTTCATAAAAATGTATTGATCCCCAAATATAAGAGAAATGTGTCTCAGACCGAGCATGGGATTTGGGGAGCGAGGAAGGAACTCAGAGAGAAAGATCTTCTGAGTCACTGTGTGATTTCCTAAATACTCACAGGAACAAGCTGGTTGGGTAGTGAGCTAAAATCTTCATCGCAGCTACATGAAGCTACAAAAGTTGGATTTTGATGATCCTTGTGGATCCTTCCCAGCTCAGGAAATTCTATGAGTCTATCATTCTACAGGTCTGTTTTAATGATTTTTAGTAAATCCTCATGGCCATTGGGTAGGGGACACAATCCCAACCTCTGGCTTTTGCCATTTCTGCCACATTCTTCCATCTCCAGGGGCTCCTGACAAAAAACTCCATCCAGAAGGTGTTGCAGGAGATATCACCAACTTCCTCTCCTGTCTCTTCTTCCTGCTGTTATTTGGGGTGGAATTTTTTCCATTCTTACCTTTCCAGTTGAGAAATTATTTCTAAAATGTGGTGCTTTTCTGGGCTGCAAATCTCAGTTTTGGTACTGTGCCATTGTTGAAGGCAAGCTGGCAGACTGTCAGATTGTTTTCAGTAAGTTATACCGCATTCAAAGTTAAAATGGGACCATTTATCCATGTTTGGATTTCTGGGATCATGGTTTGTAGAAACAATTCGTTCCAGGAATGAAACTTTTGTTATCGTTTTCAGAGGAGCATTTGGCAGGATAGGCCCCATGAATTAAAAAAAAAAAAAAATACTTGACAAAAAGCTGAAGAAACCCTACTGTGCCTTTTAAATTCTCCCATCTCTGAGTTATCAATAACTACAGTGAATGCTGCCCCCAAAATTTGATAAAATAGATTTTTTTCTTTGAGATCTACCTCCTCTTCAAGTACCTCTTCTCTCACACACAGGTATCAGCAAAGATTGCCTGAAATGTTCATGTGGTTTCAATCTTTTCTGAGTACCAATAGTGGGGGGAGGATATAGAATCAGGCTGAGTTAATGTTTGATGGATCCACCCTGAATGAGGGCACCCAGCAGCTCTGAAAGGCTTCAATTGGTGTATTAAGACTGGGGAAAGGATGTAATTTATCTCAGATCACAGGCTGGAAAATCACTCAGAATTCAAACTTGCTAGCAAACAGGGTCCTTTTTCCTTGCCTATCAGCTAAAAGATGTTTTGTTGTCCCCCTCCCCCGTCCCCAAGTAGAGCGGATGAAGTTTTTCTCTAATTACTAATACATTTCACACAAAAGAAATAAAAATTCTGGGAAGTAATCTAATCACAAATTCAGATCTCATCTGATAAAAAGGACCACAAGAAGGAGATTTTTTTTCCAACATTTGTTTGAAATGAAATGTGCTTCAGAAATGACGCAGTTTGTTTTGACGCTTTCAAAGTGGAGCTGCTGGGGGGTTATTTTTGAAGTGAAATTTGAAAAGAAACGGATTCAGAGTAGATTAAAACGTTTAAAAATTCAAAACTAATCTAAACATTTCACCTTGGTCAGCCATATCAGCTGACTTCAGGTTTTAACAACAAAAAAAATTCTTAGCAATTTTTACTGGCCCTTTTTCCCCCCCTTTTATTCCCCATTGATTCCTATTTAAATTGAACCTTCTCAGGTTTCTGCTATTTTTTGTAGTCTCACCTTAAACAGAACAAATTCATTATTTTCATAGCTCTATCATGGATTAATGAGCTCATAAATTAATAAAGTGCAGTAAATCCACAGACTGTCTCTCTTTCTTCTTTTAGCCAAATTTCACAACTTCACCTGTTAATCACCTATATTAAAGGTGCTACATATTTGGTTTCTTTTGGACCAGAAAGTTTTATTCCCACTTAAAATTTTCTGGAATTTCAATGGTAAAGTAGCCTGATATCCTGAAAACATTCAGTACAAACTTTGAGGTCTGTTAACTTTCTTTTGATGCAATATTTACACCACAAAAATGGCCAATTTTGCCTTGTACTGGAGGCTCTGTCATGTAATTTTGAACATTGATAGAAAAAGGAGATGATTTTACAGAGCAGTTTTGTGTCATTGTTTCTCATCAGCTCTATTTCCCTGCAATTTAATGCAATCAACAAAATTTGAAAAGTTGCTTTCAATATTATGTAGCACCCTGTAATTTTTAACATAAACCTCTGTGGACCCAGGATAATTTCTAATATATCCCAACACTAACCCTTCCAGCTGGTACAGGATCCATTAATTGCTGGTGTGCCACACTTTGTTTTGTGTTTTTTAGCCAATTTTAAATCCATTAAACTCAACTTTCCACTTATTCTGTGGCTCCACATCTTAACATTAACCTCTTCTAGGAAACCCTGTCAAAGGATGTCTGAAAATGTAAGTATAGGATGTCTGCTGCATTGCCTTGTCTCTCCTGGCAGAAATAATAACAATAAAGGATTCCAGTAGAACTGTCAGACCTGAGAATTTCCCTCCCCCTCAAATTAAATTTGCTTTCTCTAATCAGGCAGTGCTTGTCCCAGTGTACCTTCCATTTGATTCCTTAAAATACTAACTAGGACATTCTCCACAGTTTATGCCAGCGATATGTTCTTTCCCCATATGTCCCTGAACCAATTTTAATAATTCCTTTATTAAATTTCACCAGCCTTCAAGGAGCTGAAATTTCTAATAGAGTCTCCAATTTCCCTTCTTACTTCCTTTGGCTCTCTTGGATATATTTTGTCTGATTCTAGTGTTTATCAGTATTTTTAAAAGCCTCTAATCTTTTGATAGCTGATTTGAGTGACCTCTGGATGCTTTCTAATTCCTCATTTTCTAGTTCTGAAATCTGGTGTCAGATATATTCAAATGAAGGGGACAAAAATTGTCAGGTAATTTGGCTTTTTTTGTTTCTCCTCTTAACTCTTCCTGAGAATGCTCTGGGTCTTTACCAGTGCAACAATTACTGTCAATCTTGATTACATTTAAGATGTTTTTGTAGAATATTTTTAGTCTAAATTTGATTTTTTGTTCCTACACCAGGTTTATGGGTTTAGAGTGATGCCCACAAACCTTGCTGGAGTTCAGGTTTTGCCAGCACTTCCACCTTAAACCAGTGCTGCTCTTGAATTAGCTGTGAAAACCAGCCACAGGCTAAAATAAGGCACTGAAAGTTCCCTCCAAAGACTTTTTGTTTAGGGTTTTTAAATAGTTTACATTAAAAACAAGGAGGCTTTTTTTAGCACATGCTTTATTTGAAAAGAATAATAACCAAAAAAAAAAAAAAAAGAAGAAAAAAAAAGACTTCATAAAGGACTTTTGCAGACTATTAGTCCATAATGTAGACCCGACTCAGAGTGTGTGTATGTATCTTTTTAAATAATTAACTACAATGAGAAATTATTAGAAACAAGAAATTAGCAGAACTTTTTCTTTGTTTTTTCAAAGGTTTAACAAGGATGGATTTTTTTTAGAGCCCAAGCAGCCTGAAAGCACCAGAGCCAGCACCCAAGAATCACCATACTCATCCAATGCACGGGTTGAACAATGGTGTGAGGACAATGGCACCTTCAGCTGCTGCGTCCTTGGTTCCACAGTGTCCCAAGCCCCTCCACAACCCAGTCTTGGACAGAAGTTGTGAGTCTGAATTTTACATCATGGTCCAAAGGAAATTTCATCCATTGTGGGTGGTGTCCGTAACTTTCCTAAGGTATGGGGCAACTTTTCCACCTCAGAACTCTCCTTTCAGATTTTTGATAAGGTATTTGGATTGCAGTGACAAAAAGTGAGACAGGAACAAAAGAATTAGTGGTTAACAAGTGGAAGAATTCCTGGCCAGGTTGGATGGGGCTTAGATCAACTTCCAGGGGCAGCTGTCCCTGCCCATGGCAGGGGGTGGGATGAGATGAGCCTTAAGGTCTTTTCCAACACAAACCACTCTATGATTCCATGATTTTTCTTTTTTTAATTGCATTTTAAAAGCACTCCAGAAAATTAAATCCATTCTTTTATCTCCGTGTGCTTGTCATGCCTTCCCTGGTGCCACGAGCTCTGAGCAACAAACTTCATGTAACAAAACACCCAAATCTTAGTGAGAGTTTCACAGCAGGCAACAACGTGCTCTGATCCAAAACACAGTTGTGTAGCAGATTTAGGGGATCAGACCTCAGGAAAATCATCATCTCCTGACCCCTTATCTACAGCACCCCAAAGCCTAGGGCAGCTCCTAAGAAAGAGAGCTCAAACCTCCAGCCCTGATGTCTCCATGAAAAAAATCTGAGTGCTGGGACTGGCCCCCTCAAACATCCTCCCTGAGCTTTCCACATCAAATAAAGCACATTTATTAGGTGAGGGAGCTTGTTTAACAATCAGGTTACATTTGCTGGCAGTCACCTGGGAAACATAGGTTGCAGCCCTTGATGCAATAAATCATTATCAGGATTTTGCACACATTGGAACACATGGGATGCTTTGCCCCACGCTGTGTTTTATACTGAAAGACCTGAGCAGTTTGCATCTGGATCTAAATTGCCTGTAGGGTTTTTTCCGGAATATTTGTAACTGCTGTTTCAAAGCACCTCTGACACGCAGCTCTCTCGTGAGCTTCTTGGGCAGCATTGAGATTTTGCTTCCAAGCTGTTTAAAGGGTATGGTTTTATGAATGAGGAAAAATGATATTAAGATAGAAAGAAGAGACAGATATAAGGATTTAGGCACTGAAAACTGGAGGTGGTGCCACAGTGCTTCAATCATTCAAACCCGAACATCACAGATTAGGTAAAACCAGATTTATCTTAAAACCATTTATTCATATAATTCATGCTTCAATGTAAATTTCTCAAAACCACCTGAAAAACCGTCAAGTCTCAATAAATGTTGGTAATTTTAAAATGTTAGGAAAATACTAAATGTATTCTTTAAAACAGAGTAGGCACGGTTGTCACTTACTGGGTGAATTTGGCTGAATAGCCTTTCATCTCACAGGTTGTTCAATTCAAAATAAAGGTTTCAATTAAAAGTGATAAAGAATAAGGACATTCATAAAGAATGATAAAGACTGACAGACAAGTTTGTATTCATTACATTTTGAAGTTAGTTTATAGCATTTGGTTTATTCTTTTACCTGGGCAACCAGGAATTATAACCATAAGGACAGTCAGATTGTGTACTTTGTAAAATGTGCTGAATTCTAACATTTTTTTTGACACCCACTCCAAGTTTAGCCACAACATGTCCCTGTTCTAAGAAGAAACGCATCACACAACAGTGTTTTCAGAGAAATTTCAAGTAATAAAAGCTGTGCTTTTTACAAAGTGACCCATCAGGGTCCGTGGAGGTCACAGGCATCTGCCAACTTACCCACCTAAATGGTATAAATTTACACATCGGAAAGTCCAAACAGTTGAAAGCAAATCTGTTGTTGCTGCAACACGGGGATCTGTTGTTAATAGGTATGACAAAGCAGTAATAGCATCCCGGCATGTTTTTGTATTTCCACTTCAAACAGCAAATCCGCCTGAATTTACCTAATACTTCAATAATCCAATTATAACACTTTACCAGCAGAAATCATCGGTGCATAAGCCTGGGATGACTCCAGTTAAATGAGGGCTGTGCGGAGCTGCTCACCCAGGATGCACCGCAAGCTCCGGCAAGCGCGTTCCGCCGGGACCGGCTTCCGCGAGGAGGGAGCAGAAAGTCCTCCCTTCAAACACAGCAAATCCATGCTAACCAGGGCAGTGAGGGTGGGGCAACACACCACCCAACGTGGGAAAGATCCCAGCCTTCAAATCAAACCAGAACACAACCAGATTCTCTGTGCCTCACTCAGCAGAAATGGCGCATTTTGGTGTAACTGCCAAAAACCATTATCGATGAAAACCCGTTTATACAAAATACTGTGTGCTCTAAACACAAATTGCTGATATTTTTCAATTCTGGAGGATTTAGTGCCCATAAGTGTCGTCTCATTTCTCTTTTCACAGCCATATCACTTCCTTTCACTCCCTTGCCCCATAAATCTGCGCCCAGAGATGGCGGCTCTTGCAGATCAGCCTAACACCCTTTTCCCCCCTGAATGCAGTATTTATTTAATGGATCAAGGGAACTATCCTTCAAACAGAATGAGATATTCTATTCACAGCTAGAACGTTAATATGTCAGTAAAGTTACTTGCCTTCAAAGTGGGAGAAAATAAATCTCGAAGGCTTGGATTCGTTCAGGGCTGTTAATGAGCGATGATGGTGTGATTTTTCAAGGATTACGTGATCAAGTCAATTCCTTAAATTTAGACAAGAGTTGCAGTCCATATTTTAGTAATTTCAGCAGAAACACCATATGCTGCCCAGGGAAGTTGTTGGTGCCTCCTCCCTGGAAGTGTTCTAGGCTTGGAGCAACCTGGGGTAGTGGAAGGTGTCCCTGCCCATGGCAGGGGTGGAATGAGATGAGCTTTCATCTCATTCCAACACAAAACATTTCTGATTCTATAAGATAGTGATTAAAAAATAACTTTCTGTGTGTCAAAATACACTCTGCTACTCAAGAAAGGCTTACAAATGTGTGATGACTAGAAAAGCCTTGTGTCAGAGTTAGTCCTAAAAAGTAAAATTAACCACAGACTAAATATTACCCATGGAATAAATACCCTCTACTTCCACAAACTGGTGCCTCTATTCAGTTCTGAATTTTCAAGCCAATAATTGAGCTCCTTTTTTTTATTTTTGAGAAATATATGGTTAAATATCAACTGCAATTAATAGTGTTTTGAAAGATAGATTATTACTGTAATTTCTGCTGACATTTTATGTGCAGTATGTTTTTCTTTACTAATTAAATACCGTGAACTGTTTTCTGAGGGTTAATACATTTCACAAAATTTCCAATTTATAATAAGTCAAATTCAGGATATTTATTTGTAGTTACGTGGCAATGTAAACCAGAGATGGGATAAAAGAGGTAAAGTGGACAAAAAGAAACATAGATTTTATCTACTCCGTGTTTGGCAGTTGGCTGTGGAAAATATAATCCAGTCATAAATCTATGAACCAGCCCTGAATTTCTATTGCATTACTTTTAAAATAATTGCAGCATTTTCACATCCCCTAAAATGTGCCATAAATCCATAAAAATTATCCATATGTTATATATCTAGGAATGAATTAATTACTTTTCACTGTACTGTAAAATACAGATAAAGAAACTCTACCCACAAAGTTAAAAATGCCTTTAATAGATGTTTTTCCATATGCATAATAAGGAATTATTGTACTGATTATCTGAAAACTGAATTTATATGATGAACAGTTAAAAAAAAGGAATTTAAACTGATGCTTCTCTCTCTCCAAGAGCCTTTTTGGGAGCATATGGAGTACAAGTTACCTGTGCTGACAAACCTGGCTCAGGTTATACCTGGTGAAAAGCCCAAACCTAGTGGTACTCATCTTCCAACAACAGAACTTTGATTAAATTCTTAAATCCAACTAAAGTACAATGTAAAAAACATTTTTTCTCATTTTCTAGGACAACAGCATGAGGAGCCTCACCTGTAAGTTTCATAAACCCTTTTGCAGTGTCAGTAAAGGAAACAGCACCTCTGACAGAGAGGAAAAGAAAGGAAAAGCAAAAATTACTAGGGAACACATTTAGTTTCTTGTAGAAGCTAATGCAGAATTCTTGTAATTCTTGTAATTCTTGTAGAATTACTGAGGTTGGAGAAGACCTCCAAAATCATCCAGTCCAACCTTTGACCAGGTAATTCCACACTCACTGAATTGTGCCACAAAGGGCCACGTCTTGGTTTTTTTGAACACTTCCAGGGGTGGTGACTCCACCACTTCCCTGGGGAGCCTGTAGCATAGACTTTCACAAACTCATTCATTCTTTAAATGTTAAGATATTGGATATCCCTGTCCAGTAGAATTTCAAATTATAAAGAAATGAATTAAAAGTTTTAAAAAGCAAACACAAAGCTGGAGCGTGCCTTGCAAGACATTTAGAACAAAACCAAACCTGCACATTCTGTGTATCCTGTCCTTTTAACCACATATTCCTCTGGTTCCCACCGCCCCTTCCCCTGCCACTGAACACTTTTGCTGCACAAATTTTCTTCAGAAGAGACCAAGTGGTGTGTGAGAAACTGCAGCTCTGAACAGGCCTGGATTTTATCAGCTCATTGTGCCAAGGTCGATGGCCGGAGCCTCCCAAGAGCAGGCAAGCTCAGGGATGCAAGTCTAGGTGATCACTCACCCTCAAAGGGCACAAAAATGCTGAGGAAAGGAGAGCAGAGCAGCTAAAAGCCCTAAAGTTTAGACACTGAATATCTGGAGGACAGCTGGAAAAGATTTAAGGAGTGTTTCACTCTCTCCAAGCAAGGGGTGCCAGCAGAAAACAAACGTAACCCTTTCTCTCTATATGTTTTTCGTGACAAAAGCTGATTCTCAGCTTGTGGATGTTTTTAATATTTAGACAGAAAAACCAAACTCTGAAAGGATATTCAAGAAGTGTTATGAAAAGAAGATTGATACCTCAAAAAACAGAAGGGACAAAGTGAAATCACAAAGGAGTGGGACTGATCCAAGACTAAGAGCCAACCCCCTTCCCAGTCCTGAGGTTCCCACTAAATCTTGGATGTTGATGAAATTATAGTTGTGTCTAGAGACAAACATTCCTAATTAATCCCTGCAAAGGGATGAAATTTTGCCAAGGAAGCACCAAGGACAGGGTAAAATGTACAGGGTGAGTATCCCTATGGTGTTGTCAAGATTTTGGGGAACATTAAGTATAAAAAAAAAAGGTCTGAGGTGAAAATGTTGCATTACAAAAAGGGCAAGATCTAGAGAAAACAGCAGCCTATCTGCTGTGACAAACAACTCACGTAAAGGAAAACACCAACATCCAAAAGGAGGTACAAGCTTTCAAAGATTTTAACAAGAGATTTTAACCAGGCATGAAGCACTCACAGTGCGAAGAAACAGAACAAGCAGCCTCAATACTTTCAAGAAATTATTTAAAAGAGACAGTTCAAGAGCAAAGAAACAAAACACTGATGTGTGATATTTATTAATTCTGTGCCAAGTACCTACATCCATAAGGTGCTGGGCATAGACAGGACCAAACCAGAGTTTGGGTTGTCAAAATCTTCCAGCACTTCATGTGTGTTAGGATTGCACAAAGGCTTAGGCTGAGCCAGCGTTAAAACCTTGAGACCTTAAGCTACAAGTTAGGTGAGTATCCAGTCTCATGTAGATTGTACCCCCGCTTTGCCCCAGGTTTATATCTTAAACTGGGATTTTAGAAGCTGCTGATGGCACTTGCACACTGTGCAGAGGTGACATCCCAAAGTCCTTGTGCACAGAGCCACAACTTAGAGCAGGAAGCACATTTGTGGGGTCAAAAACACCAGCACTTGGGTGAGAACATCCAGCAGCTCCACAAACACCTTTACCCTGATGTAGTTTCATCTCTGCTAATGCTCTCACTGTGACAGGAACGCATGCAACGTGCTCTGTGAGCAGATCCTGACATCACTGCGTAAATCCTTGATTTTTCTCTATCTTGAGCCCATTTTCTTTAATGGTTTGTTTGAACAGTGCCAAGCACAGATGAGTTCTCCTGGGTTGGGACCTTTAGGAATTTTTTCAGCACAAAGAAACACAAACAAGTAGCTAATAGCAATCTGTCACACCTAAAATCCATCCAGCCATCGCTCTGCGGTGCAGCCCTGCCTTTTATGTGGTCTGTTAAATGTCTTGCACATTGTGTGGCTGTTGCATAAGTAATAAATAATAATAACTAATATTTTAAATGCCTATAACAGCGACTAAACCACAAACATGCTGACTAATACTGTCTCACTGGCTACCTCCACTGTCTGCAATCTAAATGCATTCATCTTGGCTCTTTTTGAACCTGCTCTTTCTCATCTAAAGGAGGCAGGGCCAAATTAGATATGAGGAAAAATTCTTCCCTGTAAGGGTGCTGAGACCCTGGCAAAGGCTGTCCAGAGAAGCTGTGACTGCCCCTGGATCCCTGAAAATGTCCAAGGCCAGGCTGGGGCTTGGAGCAACCTAGAATAGTGGAAAGTGCCCCTGCCCATGGCAGGGGGTGGGACTGGGTGAGCTTTAAGTTCCCTTCCAAATCAAATAATTCTGGAATTTTATGACTCTATGATGGTTCTTACACGAGAAGTTACCAATCCAGGAGAGACACTCCTACAGTGAATGGAAAGGAAATATTATATTATAATACTATGATTTAAAAGGCAATATTATATTAATAACATCCTCATATGGACATGCGTAATTTGCAACAGGACAGTGTTTCCCAACCAGCCAAGCCTTTGCACATGTGCTACTTCCATCTTCTCCCTCCAAAGATGTTTTGTTTACCCAAGGAATCAAATGCATGTTTCACCTTAGAAAGGGAAGAGCAGGGTTGGGCATGTAGGGTGCTGCTTGTATTTAATGTGCTTGTGCTGTTATCCAATCCTATTTCATGCACCTACTATTTCTCAAGGAGCTGAGGGAGCTGTTCCTCCCTTCTTGTGCCTCCAGGCTGGAGGATGAAGCTGATGGGGTTTTGGATATTGACTCTGAATCTCAGGTTTGTTGTTGCTGAAATGGCTCTGAAGGTATTAAAGAGTCTTTTTTTCCCAGCCCCATGACTGAAGAAGAAGTCAAGATTCCTTGGTTCTGCTTTTCAGGGTTGTTTATTTTCTCTTATCTGTTACATTCTCTCTCTGACCTGCTGAGATCTGTCCAGCAGGTCGGGTTGTGGCACAGTCCCTGCCCTTGGGGTGGCGTTGGCTCTTTATACTAAGGGCTACGTGTACAATATTTACAATAATTTTCCAATACCTATCACCTATGTTAGACAGTCTGTCTCTACTCTAAACCAATCCAGAAGTGTCACCATCACAGCAGAAGATGGAGGACAAGAAGAAGAAGAAGAAGGAGGAGAAGAAGGATAGGACATGCCCAAATTCCTCCATCTTGCCTCTTGAACCCCCATTCTAAAACCCAAAAATTCTACTTTTTCACCCTGTGACAAATTAACTATCATTCTACTCAAACTCTTGTGGCTTGTAACTCCTCACACAAAGTTAGACAATTAATTATTAATTGTAATTAGCAATTGGTAATTGTTTCCATGGGTTAAAATCCAAGGCACGGGTGTCTTTGACTCCATGCCAAGGTCTCTGAGCCCCCTGCCAGGGTCTCGAGCCATCCAGGACAGCCACAGGAATTTCCTGGGTTCCGACATCTGAGAGCACCAAAAGGGAATTGAGGCACGACAGCGAATCATTTCTATCAGTACAAGTATGAGGAAAAGTCCTCATTGGCCAACAGCTCTGGCAATCAGGAAAGAGCAGGTGGGATGGAGGGACTCACCTTTGACTCCTGAGCCATGGACAGGTCCTGAAGGATCTGTCAAGCAGCTCTGAATCGGCGTAGCACAGCGCTGATGTTGGCGAGGCAGGAAGGACAAGGCGTGATGAGATCTGACACCTCTCTTTATCGCGGGTGGAACCAGGCCCCCGATCCTCAGTCCTAATGCTTTGGGACATTTAAAATCCACATGTGAGGCTTGGCTCTCTCCCTGCTGTTTACAATGATAAAGTGACACTCTGATTCAGTCTATCTCATCAAATTCATGATTTCAGAAGTTCCTCTAAACATGTCTGCACCATCACGCTAACTTTTCAATACCTCCGTGTCAATACATGCCAGTTGCTTAGGGTTATTTTTTTTTTCCTCTTGGAAAGAAGGTCAAAACAGCAATGCAAATATATTAGGGGAAAAAAATGCATTCAAGTAACATTACTTGTTTCTGGAGTCAAGATGCCAGTCCATCTTTAAATCACGCAGTTGAGTATTCAATTCACAAATACAATGAGGGTACTTTTAAATTTTAACTGTCATATTCTGTTATGTGGCCTGATGTTAAGTTGCATTATGCTAGCAGTGAATGGGATAGGACAGAACATAATTCACTGCATTATAAACAGCATAACATAACTTGACAACTGGAATTTAAAAGGAGGAAATTCTTTAACCGTAGGATCATATTGTATATTCCTATACATTTATAAACCCAGCAGCAAAAGAGCCAAAGCAGAAAAGCTGAGCGTGTACCTATTGCCAAGAAAAAAATGTTGTCTCATTTGTGGGGCATGTAAATAATTTGGGGGAGTTTTCTTTGCATTTTAATTTCCCGACTGCACAGCTGCCACCTCCCGTTCCATGCTGCTTAGGGAGGCTGGTGGTGGCATCATCTGAAAACTTTCATACCTAAGCCACAGAGCAGCATCCACTTTGACTGAGGCTGTTTTGTTTGCTCTCCTGGGCTAAAATAAAGAATGAAGTAACACATTTCTTCAACATGAATATGCTAACAGCCATAAATCTGCTCCCTAGCATTACTGTAGAACAAACCATAGTAAATGTTTAAAAATGTGCTCCTAAAATAAGCCCTGACTGAGCTTTGATGTCACTTTATTTAATTCACATTGGCATTGCATACACAGCTCAGTTTACCAGAGAGGATTCATTCTTTACTGAAGCATAATTACATTATCAGATATTCAGTAGAGGCCATAAACCACAAAATGGAAATTAGACTGTCAATGGCCATTTTATACTACAAGGATTATTGTATTTTAACGTTTGTGTTGTCAACCACTGTGCTGGCAATCTAGCATGTGGACCCCAATTTTCAACATCACTCTAACCTGAATAAAATTTAAATATATGAACACCAAATTGAACAATCAATAACAATCTTTTAAGCTATATAAGCTTCTGACTGGCAGCAAACTAAGCAACAGCACGGAGGCAAATCAATCAGGAAGCTCTGTTTTCCTTCCTAGGCCTATGCATTTCAGGCTGAGGGAAACTTCTTTTGGTGCATTGTTTCCCAATCTCCAGTATTAAAAAAAAATTAAAAATAAAAAAGTAAGCTCCAGCTTCCTCTCTCTTGCCCACTCAGATTTGTAAATGGAATTTATTGCACGCAGTGTCCTCTTATAGATTAAATTAATGTTATTGTAAAGTGGTTTAATGCTCAAAGATATTTATGATTCATGCTGAGAAAGAAGCTGTACTCAGTTATGATGATTAATATAATTTTCCCAAGTTCTCACAGATGAAATTGCTCCATGTGCATATTTTGAGTACAAAACAGATAACCATAACTCTAAGGAAAGGCAGCCATGGTTGTGTTATTGATGCATCATTTGGAATTAGCGAGTTGCTTGTGGAGCACATGAAATGTTTTTGCTGGATTAAGTTTCTGCTTGATGGGCAAGGGGAGAAGCCGCACTCAAATCACCCCAACCTGTGTTTGTGGTTTTGATCTTGGCATAACAAAAGTTAGAGCTTATAAAGAGTTTGTTTTTACCCTCAACCACTAATAAGACAGGCTGTGATTTAAAACTTCTATCCTCTGTCCAGGATGAAAACTAAATGAGATAGGATTTGACAACTTACAGCAAGGAACTGAAGATTTACCAACTCCTCAGGCACACAGGTCAGAAAATGGTTCAGTCTCAGCATTGTTGCAGTTAAAGCCTGGAAATGGATCACACATGTCTGATCAGAAGAGCTCTCCAGCAGCTCTGCCAGGTCAGGGGAGATCAAACTGAACATTTCCCAACACAAGAAAGATGTTGACCTGTTGGAGCAAGACTAGAGGAGCCATGGAGAATCTCTGAGGGCTGGAGCCCCTCTGGAGCCAGGCTGGGAGAGCTGGGAATGCTCCCCTGGAGAAGGGAAGGCTCCAGGCAGAGCTCAGAGCCCCTGGCAGGGCCTGAAGGGGCTCCAGGAGAGCTGCAGAGGGGCTGGGGACAAGGGATGGAGGGACAGGAGCCAGGGAATGGCTCCCACTGCCAGAGGGCAGGCATGGATGGGACATTGGGAATTGGGAATTCCTGGCTGGGCTGGGATTGCCAGAGCAGCTGTGGCTGCCCCTGGATCCCTGGAATGTCCAAGGCCAGGTTGGACAGGACTTGGAGCAGCCTGGGACAGTGGGAGGTGTCCCTGCCCATGGCAGGGGTGGGACCGGATGAGCTTTAAGGTCCTTTCCATCCCAAACCAGTCTGGGATTCTATGGATTCTCATTCCTTACCTTTTGGAGGGTCAGCCCTCACTAATAGCAAACATTACAAATGTTCATTTAACAACCTCCCTGTTATGGACTAAACTTTGCTATAATTAGATTGAAGTGCTGTGACTATTACAAACACTCCAGTTCCAAACTGTGAAATTTCTTTTCACATTTTAGCTAATCTATTTGTTGTCCTGTGAGAACAGCAAACTAGAGTCTGTGTAAAAAAGGGGAAAATTCTTCATATTTAATAGACCACAATAACTGAAGGCAATAATTTCTTGAAATAGAAATATGTTGATTCCTAGTATTCCCCCTTCTTCTTGCATTTCTTTACATTATGCCTAAGGAGCTACTCAGGTTGCTAAGCTCAATAAATCAATGTTAAATGTAATCTGAGTTGAAACAATTTTATGATTTAAGTTTGATGATACCATAAATGTTATAGATATTAGGGACTCAATACCTTTTCTGCTCAAATCACCCTTCCCAACCTGAGACAAAGAGGACAGAATTTGGTCTGAAAGTGCAGTGAACAATGCACAGCCACAAATGGACTCATAAAATCAGCACCAGACAATGATGGGACTGATGTATATTTTGAAAAGGCATCAAAAAGTGCCAGAAAAAATTTCTCCAAACATTTCACACACTTTGGTTAAATCTCCTGCTTAATTTTTTCCCCCTTTAACTAATATTTAATATTATAACCATCTTTGAAATAAATGTTTCTTCAAGGAAATACAGATATATTTCTCTCTCACTTCATCACATCATCGGCCCCATTTTCAATTTCCAGAGCCCTTTTGCAAACCACTCACTCCAAGTTAATTGGTTTAATCTGGTTGTGGGGATTAGCTATTTTTACCTACAGTTACATAGGAAACAATTATATATGAAATATTGATTGTTCATTAACGTGAGGGATATCTCTCTTAATGTATTTTGTAAGAGTTCAGGCTCCTGGAATGTGGAAACTCTGGAGAGGTCTAGGGAATTTTAACTAGCTTTTAATGTTGTAAATGTTATTTTGAATTGCTCGACATCTGAAGTCAATATGAAGGTGTTATATATACTAAAAAAGGCATAAACATGCATTTCAATAAAACAGCAGTGTCACTGCACTCATAAATATGTGTTATGATTCTTACAGATATTCCTTTTAATTTCTAGTCAGTTAAAATGAGTATTTTAGTGTTTACAAAGGCATTCTCACAACTGGCTTGTCGGGGAGCCTGTCTGTGTTGGGGTGCACATGCTTGCTCTTCATTTTAAATGAAAGAGTCAAATAATTTGTGGTACAAATTCAAATAACAATAAAAACAATTTTCTAAAATGATATCAAGTAATACAAATACCTGATTTAAGATTTGCTACAATTACAGCTTCAGAAATCAAAAAAATGCTCAACTCTCAAATGAATTCAGTCCAAGGACTGAATATTAAAGCAGAGAATTGCAAACCAGGTGGATTTTAGCTCTCAGAAAGCAAGAGAAGATTTGTATGAAGTGCATTATTTGTAGACAGTTTAAGCACTCACATCCACTGGTGAAGGTTGAGAACCATGTGAGGTGTCCATACCACCACTGTTGCTTCTGGAGAGGTTTTGATCACAATGGGATTTCTGACATTTCATTAAAATACATAAATTTCATCCTCAGTAACAAAAATTCACAAAATTTGCAAAGCCAATGTAATATAATCATGATTTTTAAAGGAAAACATTATGAAATGGTCAAAGCTCTCCATGGAGAGCAGACCCATGTGAATCCATTCAGCCTAAAAAATAAACAGTTCTGCTTTCCAATCCCTGCCATCTCAGGTCCTAAATCCCCTTTAATGATAAACCCCCAGTCTCTCCTGCTGGGAACAATGCACAGTCTTGCGTAACCTGATTGTTACAGAAATCCATGCAAATATCAAATTATCAGGGGTCTATACATTGCATCAAACATTTTTCTGAAGAATTACTGTAGAAGATGCTAATCCAAACGAAAATTCCCAGAAATCTTTCTTCACTCAACAATTTATTCCAGTTTCCATCCTCCTCCCTCTTTATGATAACTCTTGTCAGCTATCATTATAAGTGAACAACACAAAGGCTTAAAGACATACCCTCTGGTTAAAAATGAAAAAATAAAAAAAAAAAAAAACCCACAGCTTTCAAGTGTGAACTGGATTAATCACCCATAATAATTATACAAAGTGATAACACTTATTATAAGATCACATAAACACCGTTAAACCAACAGTGGCAGTAACCTTTAGGAAGGAAAAATAAAGCCACCAAAAATAATACAAATCAAAGTTTCTGTTGGGAAGACTTTGCTGGCTGAGGCTTCTCTGAAAGCCTTAATGAAATAAATGTGCAGCGTTTCAAAGCAAATGACAGTCACAGTTGATTTACATGTTCCATACATCTTCAAAATGCAGCATAAAAACCAGAGACAAAACTGGGGTGGGGAAAATCCATGATTCCCAATCTCCCATCCCTCAGCACTCCTCCACAATGCACAAACCTCCATTTCTAAGCTTGTTTTCTAGAGCATCAATGTAATTATCCAGCAATTCCTGCTCTCCATATTAGCAATTCTTTGTTGAGCTTCATGCAGTTCTAAACCAACGCTTTCAAAGACATTTTTTAATTTTTTTTTCCTTATTGCATTAGCTGTGGCTTAAAACGCATCAGCCTTTTCCTTCCAACTGCTTTGTTTCCTCTTAAGAAACTCCACTCTGTTGAAAGTTTTGTTTTGATCTCACATTATCACTCATTTTTATAATTCCCACTAAGTATCTGAGGAATAGTTTCCAACAAATTCTTCATGGACAACCACACATTTTTTTTAAAGCACAAGAAAATCCTTGTGAATTCTGGTACCAAGAAGAGGATTTGCTACTAGAAGTCACCAAGTGAGCAGAAGATTGTGAGGCTCTTCCACAGGGGCAGAAAATAACCCATGAATTTGGGTTAAAATATCCCATGGATTTGAGGATAATTCAGGCCACAAACCTGTTACAGCTTTCCCATTCCAAGTCAATCAATAATAGATATTTTCTAATGGGGGAAATCACGATCTGGTTGGCAGGGTGTGATCACTCAAAGGTTGGACTTGATGATCTCAGAGGTCTTTTCCAAACCAAGTGATTCTGCAAAGATCGAGGTCAGGAAAAAGGAGAAAGTGGGAGAGCAATATATGGGGTGTAAAAGGTTAAGGAAGATGAAATGTAAGAAATTTTACTCTACAGGCAGGCAAAAGATGAAATATCTTGCAAATTTTCAATCTCTAAATGCATTTAAAGTGCAAACACATAAGATTATCAAGTGTTACTGGGAAGACAGAGTTAGGGTGTGGCAATGGCTGTATGAAACTGCTGAGAGCACAAGGAAAATGTATTAATTTAAATAAAAGCAAAATAATTATGGATGGTAGGAAATTCTGCAGGTCACGATCAGAACTGGTTTTAGGCAATATTCTCAGTATCACAGAGCAGAGGGAGGGCTTGAACCTGGACCGCCCAACATCACAACAAGAGGGGGAATTGATGGTGAAACGAGGGGTCTGAGCTGCTGACAGAGCCTCTGATGAGAAAGATAGCAAAAAAAAAAAAAAAAAATCACAGAAAGTCTCAGAGAAACCTTCAGTCTGAAAAAGAAATCAGAAATAAAAGCACACCTGGCCTCGCCAAATGTCTGTACAAACGTAGCACTGAAATGAAGTGGGTTTAGCTTTCACATTAATTAACAGCATGTAACAGCTACTACAAGAAAAATAACTGCGAATATAAGAAAGGAACAGCTTGTTCACGGATTTTTCTTCCTCTCCTCTTCCAAACAAGTGACATTTTGCTATGTGCCTATTGTCCAAGAAATTGTTTGGGATCATTAAATATATAAGGGGCTCAGATATCTATATTTTACCTTTCTGTCAAATATTTACATGTCATACCCAGGACCTCACCAAGGAGTTGTTGTGATTAGTTGCCAAGAAGCATCAAGAATCAAATAGGATTGTTAGTGTTTAAGGGTTTTCCTGTTTATTTCTACAAACACACAGGATAAACACTGTCAGGCCAAAGTAAACTATAGAGTACACATTTTTTTCCAAAACTAATACCCTATAAAAGCCCAGGATGGTTGAAAACCACATTGCAACCAATTCATTCTGATGACTTGTACCATGCATGGAGGCTCAAGGATACTTCATAACCCAGAGACCCTGTTAATTAATTAAGGTTATAATTAAAAAGCCACCCTTGGTTTAGACCTAATGGTCGATGAAGTTCCTCCTGAACACACCAAAATTAGGGTCAACATTTGGAACTGATCAAAGTAAGCTAAATAGATATGGGATATAGTTTTATGAAACAAAACCTCAAATTCAGCTTAGATTGAAAGGAAAAAACAACAACCCAGCACCACATATGTACAATATTATAAAATCTGAGCCACCATGCCAGGGACTGAATTTTGAGTGACACTCAAAAGATTTTTGTTAAAGTATCCATTTGTTTCAGTCATTGGAGAACTATTTAGTCACTTAACTCTCCCTACCGAATTTCCTTCAGATGCCAATTGACAGAGAAAATTCATTCCAACTCAAGATAAATCCCTACTTCCACTGCCAAGGGTTTTCCTGCCACAGATAATTATTAGTCTAGAGGGGACTTTTTTCTTTCTTCTTGAAATTTAGCTCCTTCTAAGAAACCTAGGTTCAATGAAATACTCCATTAAACTGACAAACTGCTAAGTCTACCTTCGTGCTTTGTTCCTTCTGAAGCAAAGTTAAACTTTAAATGGAGGAAACGTTCATAAAGAGAGATCAGTAAAGAGTTTGTTCTCCAATTCAGTAGCAAAACAGGGTGAAAAAAGTACAATTTAGGCCAAACAAGCTCTTATTATATTTTTTAATATTCAAAACTAAAGCATTTATTTTTAAATGTAACAAGCACAATTATATCTCCTGTCTTCCTGTTTGTTTTCTAGTATTAATTACAGCACACTGCTACCCATGAAAGTATTGAATTCACCCATGTCTGTCCCCTGTGCTCTGTCCTGATGTGTTTTAAGTGGCCAATTTATTATGAAGCATCAGAAAATTTCCTGTGAAATAAACAACAATAAAAAGGGCAGAATGAGAAATTTCATCATTTAAAAAACTTAAAATCAAATGGTAGAAAAAGCATAACTGATCAAAATTGCTCAGAATTAGGCCCAAAGGACACAGAATTTGCTTTGCTGGGAAGTTTTCAGAAAATCACCATAATCTTGAAAAACTGGATAGTCCAAGTAATAAAAATACAGTATTGAAAAGGAGAAATATGATAGTAGTCTGTAAAATACAGGTAGAAGCTTTGTTTCATTAAATACATTATTAATATATCTTTCAGTGAAACTAACTGAAGTGTAATTTAGAATATAAAATTAAAGCTAAGACCTTTGTGTCGTCAAAAAATTGTAAGAAATTTGAAAACAACATTTTGCTACTTAGAAAGTTATGTAGAGCAGGACAACATATATTTAAAGAACCTTCAGAGGTTCATAAAATGTATTTATTTCCAGTATGGTTATGGCACAAATAAAGACTTCAGCATTTGTTACCTGTGCTTTGCATTTGAATTATTACATATCAGAAAAAAAAGATTACATTTACTGCCTTTTGTTGATCATTACATCTAAAAAACTATTCATCCTGTCAGAAGAAATGACCTAGAAGAAAAATTAGGGATTTTTTGCCTCAATGGTATCACACCATTATTATGTCTCACAAAGGACAGTGTGGGTTTTGCTCATTAATTTGCCAATTTGTTAACAGCATGGGAAAAAAAAATCTCTCAAACCCAAATTCTGGAGGCTGGGAAAATTCTGTTGGCTTGGGAAAGTTTGCTTCAAAGAGCAAGAGCAATGAATTGGTTTAGATGTTGCCAAAAGGTTTCTTTGCGGGCCAAAGTGAGAGCCTGTGTCAGCCATGGAAAATCTCATTTCAATGTTGGTGATCTCCAGGTCCAGCCCAAAGGACCCAAATTGAGTCAGTGTCACCGTGGGGTCCACACACTCTGCTCCCAAACCCCACCCAAGGAGGGCCCATTCTGTGTCCTGCGCTGCTCCAGAATTGTCATTAGCCGAGAAATTAATCTTTCCACATTTTTCTCATCGTAGAGGGAAAATTGATTTGAAATCTGAGGGGAAAAACCCTGTGGACAAGCAAGGCTTCAAGCAAAAATAGGGTTCAGTCCTAAATCCCTCATGGGCCTGGAAATCCCACTGCACTTTTCCCATCTTGGTGCTTAATAATTAGTCATTAACTCCTGTCCTGCAACGAACAGAGCACACTCATCTCCCCCCAACCTGACAGGATTGGGCTCGTGTTGATTATTTTAACAGGCTAATTTAATTCAGGTTTCTGTAGTTTCTCCAGGAATTTGCCAAGCAGAAATTTATCAGATTCCATATAAATCTATGTCAGGGGGAACTTTAATGGAAATGACTACATTAAGAATTCAGGATTGGGCCCTTAATAGCTGCTATAATTTATCATCTTTTTAATATGGAGAAATCAGCAAAATGAAATATTCTAAAGACGTAAAAGTAATAACCCAATCATTTAACATGAAAGAATAACTAGACAATACTGCCCTGAAGAACTATAGATAGCCTGACAGAAAGGCACTGAATATGAAAGACAGAAAAGCATTGGCAATAATTCCAAGGAAATACTGTATTCCTGAAAAAAATACCGGTGAAAAGAAAACAAAACCAACCCGTTCCTCTACATCCTGCTCCTTTTTTTGGAAGCCTTCAGACACAGCTCTGGGGGGCATTTTGAGGACAGAAATTGTTATCCTGACTCAGAATGTAGGAGAGAAAAGGAAGATCCTGGCCAAATGCAAAAGGAGATGAATTCCTTGGGAAAATTTGCAATTTTGATAGGTTCTGAGCAAGAAAAATGCATAAATTTGCAGTAGGTAACCATTAGCTGCGTTTTCATCCGTAGTCATTATAACTCCATAAAAACATGTTTTGAAGGTAATATAACCTAAATAATAACTGGGAATGAAAGCAGAAATGTATGAAAATGAGAGGCTGTCACTTCAGTCATAATATTAAAACTAAACACAAACACTAATAAAAAGGAAAATCGTCTGGTTTGCACTTGGTGAATTTTCATTTCGGTTTACGTTTACCCACTGTGCTGCTTCCAACGAGAGATGTCAAACCCCTCTGAAAAGGAGATTAACACTTCCAGCCTGCCCCCATCTCCAGGGAAACTGAGGCAGGGAATTTTCCAGAACTGTGCTGGAAGGAGAGCCCAGGAAGGGGGATGTTGGGTTGGGTGTTGGTGGGAGGGGACACAGGAATGTCCTGCAGGGATGGGTTCACCCTGAATATCAGCTGCTCACTCCACCTTTGGGATTTAAGCTCAGATGTATTTCCCTTCATTGATGGTTCCCAAGAAAAAAGGGAGAGCTGAGCTTCAAAGGTTGCTCGTCCCTGGGGATTTGGACCAATCATGATGCTCCTGAAGCTTCTCTGCAACATAAAGACAAGAATCCCTGCCCAGCTGCTGTCAGACTCTGAGAAACTTCCAGGGATCTGCACATTTTCATTCATAAGGTGGGATCTGGCCTTAAATGTCTTTAAATGTGAAAAAAAGGTGACTATTCCCTAGTGGTTATTTATAAAACAGAAGGTGTTTTCCACTGTGCAGTAATAAATATATTTAAAGTTAAATATAATATATTTAATATATATTTAATAAATTCAAGCTAAATATATTTAAATGCAAACGCAATAAAAATACCTTAAAGCACAGAACCGAAATGCTTTTTGGTGGGATTTGTTTTTTCTTTCCTGTAATGGGAAATTGACATTTGACTTTTTTAGTATTACATGAACTGTGATAAATTCATCTTTATTTGACACAATAAAAAAAGAAAAGCCCTCACCCAATTAAAAGTGTGTCTGCTGCTACAGGGGTGGGATGCAAACTTCCATCTGTGACTGCCAAAAAAAATAAAAAATGTTGTGCAGCTCTGGAGATGCTTTGCTGAACTCCAAAAACACCATTTAACAATTTAGCTAACTGATAAAACTCAAAATGCTGCTAATTCCCATTTGTAATACGCTAAATTGCCTGCAACTAATTTAAACAATAAACAAGCCAGGCTGTGAGCTGTTATCTGTGGCCAGTTGAGCAAAATTCTTTATTTTCCATCTCTTCATAAGCATAGATTAGCTCCTAAAACCTATTCTGCAAGTGGACAGCCTGTGTGGCCCCAGGAGAGTTAAATTCTGCAGAGATTTCACCACCTGAGCTTGCCAAAACTTGCCATTTTCAGATAAAATATACATGTGCAAAACTTTTACTTTCAAGCTGCACCTTTTTCTTTTTTTTTTCCTTTTTTGATTTTTTTTCTAAAGCTTAAAAGTTTCCTTTGGGTTGGGGTATTTCTAAAGGTATAAAGAAAGCACAACCTTGAAACAAGAAGAAGAAGAAGAAGAACAACAACAACAAAAAAGCCAGAGCATAGGATGTGCTCTGGTTGCTTCCTGCACTGCTAAAAAAAATTAGCTCAAATCCCAAGATCCATCCTCAGGAGCTTAATTGCTTCAAAGAATAGGAATCTTGTCAAATTCAGTCCAAACAAACATAATCAGTGGCTTTCAAAGCTCGTTTGACATTGAGGAGGCATGGAAAACAACCCAGGAACCAAAGAAACACACATCGACGGCCTGTCAAAATTTTTTGTCAGACATGATGCTATTATCAAGGCACATCAGGATGAAATAAAAGTGACCTGGCTGACCAGGGGCTTACAAATGTCTTGGGAAGGAAGGGAAAACGGTGAATCAAAAGGTAGCTTTGTTGAACGTCCCCCCAGGCCTTCTTATTGACAGGGATGACAATGGTCCCAGGATGCACCATTATCTATGACCAGCAAGCAGACATCAAATGCTGCAGAGCTGTCTCTGTCAGAATAGAAAATGCTGCTCCAAATATACAGGGGCTTGTTACGTTTTGTTCAGCAAAGGTTTGTCAAAAGCCAGGGTCACTCTGTGTGTGCACTGCCCTGAAGGGTAATTTTAAAAGGCAAGGAGAGATGCACTTGATTCTTCAGTGTTTCTCCTGCAAGGAGACTTGGAGTCTGTGGATGACCAAAATGTTTTGAAAATCAAAGAGTGACTCAGAGAAAAAGAAAAAAAAAAGAGAAGGAAAACAAAGTAAAGCAAAGCTAATAGATGTTCGCCACGGCCGTGTTGTTGGAAGGCAAAGCACTTTTCAAAATAAACAGGTTAGGGGATTATTCCCATATTTAGATGTTTTTTCAATAAAAATTGAGTTGATTTCTAATACATCAGGGGTGGGTGCTACTGTAAAGGGATGACTCAAATTGCAGTGGATAAGTGCACCCTCCTCAAGCATCTGTGTTGCACCATTATGCAGTTAATTGCAGGAAAAATATTTATACTGGCGAGAAAAGAATTGTTAATATGGTACCCTTTGGAAAGAAAAGAGAGAGGCTGTATATACAAACTCCAGCCTCAGAAATGTTTGGGTAAACTTTGCTTTTCTGTGAACATCTGCTAAGCACACACTGAGGGACCAAAGTCCAAATGCACCCCACTAATTGACACAGAAATCTTTGTTTAAGGACTATGTGGCTTAAAAAAAACCCCAAATCTTAAAACAAAACAACTGGAGGGTGAAAAGAATAATTTGGTGGGGGTGAAAGGAATTATTGATACAGACATTATGGAAGTTGTCCACATCTTGCCTATGGGTCAGCTCTTCCTTTCTCACTTTGTTATCATTTCTAGGGTACAAATTTACCAAGAGAGCAAAAAAGGAGCCATAAAATCTCCCTGGTGCTGCTCTAGAAACCAGAAAACACAAACTGACCCTCCAATGTTAACTTTATAGTCATATCCTGCCTGGAAATGTTAATTTAATGCCATCTGAACCCTTCTGCCATGACCCCATACCTGGTGCCACGTTGGGGTCTGGTGCTCCCCAGCTCTGCTGCCCATCCCCAAAATCCTGAGAGCTTCTTGTTCCTTGCCCTCAGGCCTCAGCTATCCAGAGCCATCTCCCTGCTGGCTCCTGCTATTGATCATTGTGACTCCTCAGAGTCACAATTGTCTTGTTTCCTTTTTTTTTCTTAAGGAGAAATAGCAGAATAATAAAAAAAAAAATTAAAATAAGAACCCAGTTACAGCCTTTTACTTCAGGTTTGTGACTCTGAGGTAACAGCTGATGCTCCACTGTCCACAGCCCATGACTTTCAGGACAGAAATTAGGATAATAATCTATCAAATGCACTTTCTCTCCTCCTAGGCCAATCTCAAGATGATAGATACGATCCTCTTGCGTCTCATGGGATGAGACTTTTGTCTTTTTTGTCCCCAAACACAAAGCTATTAATTCAATGCAATAGTTTGTTTTTTCTTGCCCTGGAAGTCACAATATGCTGTGAGTGAGGCTGGCTTGTCCCTCCTCCTTTTGGAGCACTCGTGGGTGCCATGAGAGGCTCTGCACACCAAGAACTTGCCCACCAGTACTTCCAGTATTTCTTTAATTTCCTGAAAGCCTTTACACCTTTTCCCCCCATTTCTCACTATTTTTGTGGACTCATAAACAACATCCAGCTTTCAGTAGCTGCGTCCTTGGGTTAAATGCAACCTCTATTTTTTTCAGTTGTCAATTATTGATATGGACATAAATAAAGGAGAAAAAAATAAAGAAAATTAATATCTTCCCCATCAGTAAATTCAATACTTGGCTAAAACATCAACATTAATATTCTTGCACATCCTAGCCCTTAAAACCCAGTTATCTTCCTGGTGGCTTCTGTGCTGTAACATTCCATGGGAAATTTAAAACTTTAGGAAGTTTCTAGCATTTTGACATCAAAGCCTTCACAGAAGAAGAGTTGCCTGATGCCATCTGGAAGGACAAGAAGGCACAAACATATCTGCAATCATTTTTGCCCCCCATCAGATCTGCATCAAACAGCTCCCTGAGACCAGAGACACTGGACCAAATCTATTTGAACAGGGTGCGGGGTCATTGTCTTCTGAGCCAGGTTTCAGAAGTACCATGGAGGCAAAAGAGTTGGCAATTCTAAAATTCTATAAAATCCTATTTATTAAATAAACCCTGTTCTTCTCACCACACAACTCATTTCCATGATTTCTGACCACAGCAACATCCTCAGCCTCCCTCCTCACTCCTTTCTTTCACAGTATTTCACCTTTATTTAGAATCAAAATTAAATTGGATTTAAAAAAAAATTAAAGACAGCATCAGCTCTACTTAATTTTGCATCCCCAGGGTGAACAAAACAAAAAATCCACCTCACACTGTGTGGAATGAGGTGAAAGACACGTGGGTGTGAGATTCCCAAAAATAAGGAATCACATCAGGTTGGGTGCCCTCAGCAAGAAATTTGAGCAGCACCTGTGATTGTCCAGATCTTGCCTGGCCCTGCAAAAACCCTCTTAATTTCTGAGCTACAGAGGGCTTACCACTAATGACAGCCACGTTCTTGCTCTGAGGACAGGCACCAAGCAAACGAGGATGATCGCAGATGTTTAGGAGCAAATGTGAAAGGAAAGGAATGAGCATTAAAAAAAAAAAAAAAAAAAAAAGAAAAAGGGAGCAAAGGGAGTATTGATTCGGTGTGACTGATGTGAATGAGTTAAATGATTGACTATGAAGTGTGAATTCAAATTTACTGTGAATGGAATTTGCTGTGAGTGGAACAGAGTATGCATGACCATGACTGAGTGTGACTAGGTATCATTAGGAGGAACTAAGCGAATATGAGTGGAAAGCACTGATTATCTCCCCTGTAATCTATAAATAAACAGTAGTGCAGGAAGTTTTGAAAAATGTATTTAATAAGGGATTTCCACTGCCTGAATAAACTTGCTGAGGCCAGACAGCCTGATCTGGAGGAAAACGCATCATTTTACTCAAAGGTCTGTCATGTAATAATACTTGAGCTCATATCTGACAGGAACAAAATAGGCCTGAATTTACAGCAAAATGGAACCTCTGGACTGATAAGAAACGTCTTCCCAATTACAAATTTACTAACACATATGATGCCAATTATCCCCACTTCTGCTTATGGGTGTTTTCCTAACATCCATCTTTAAATTCAGAAATATGGACATTCAGGACCTGCCAATTTGGGGATCGATGCTGTCTCCGGCAGATCAATATAATAAAGTTTTATTAGCACAAAATAACTGGCCTTTGGCCCAGTGACCAAATATTTCATTTGCACCCTTGTGCAGAATTACAGAACTGAGCCTGAGGTTTAATTCAGTGAGAGCAAAGTTTACATCCCAGGATCTCATGGTAAAAAAATGTCTCAGTCTGTTCTCAGCTGCTGCCCTTTCTCCACAAATATCTCTGCTTGCTTTCCCCAATTTTAGTACAAATCAGGCCAATGAAGTCTTTGTCCCCAAAGGTCTGTGCAACTAAATGTTGATTTTAAGGGTGGCTTAAAGCAAATCCTACAGGTTGGTGTAACAAACATGAGTTTTACCACTTAAGTCAGCTTTTTTTGCCTTAATTAGGTAATTTCTTCTCCCCAAATCTTCTGCCTTCCTTACCAATCAAACATCCATCAGAATTCATGGGGATGTTTTTGTGTAAGCCTCTTCCACTGAAGAAGAGGAAAACAGTGAGGTGTGTTTAGAGTAGAAAACCAATAATCAAAACCGAAAAAATGGGAAAGAGTAGAGAGGCCATCCCAGCATTTTCTTGGGAATTTTCTTGGGAAACCTGCTCCTTTCCTCTGCTAATGCACCGGTAATTAATTTACTGGGGTGCAGAAATTCCTCAGAACTGCTGGAATCAGCTCAGGCTCAACCACAGCCATGCACACCAGCATCCTTGAACCATGGGGTTCTCAGAGGAATTTTAAACTGATGTTCAGTGGATTTACATCCTTGGAACTTTACAGGCTTGAAGTTACCTCTGACAGAGGTAACCGAGAATGTGGCCCAAAATTCTGTATGATCTTTTATTTGTATTAAATTTGGGTTTAGATGTATTTTCCTTTTTACAAAGACTAGGACATGAGCTGTTACTATTTCACCTTTACTGCCTGACCAGCACCAAAATGAATAAATTTTTCCCAATTTAGATCCTCTTAACCATCAAGGAACACTTCAAAAATGTTGGCACTGTCACCTTACAACGAGTTTGTAGAATATGTAACAGAACTTAGGGAAAAAAAATCCAATAAAGAAAAAAAAAGGTTATGGAATGTACCCTGATGCATTAAAACAAAGAAAATATATTTCTTGGGATCATGAAACCTCTTTCTCCCTTCCTGCTCGCTCTGCTCAGGAGTCAGGTCAGAGCCAGGGTGTCTGAGCAATTCTCTCTGGATGTGCTTCTCCCCAGCAGGGCAGAGAGCATTGACAGCACCCAGTGGGGGATTTACACCCCTCGTGCCAGAGCTGCGCGTGTCCTGTCGATAAATGGAAGACTTAATTCTCCAGGATAGCAATCCAAGCATTTTAAAGGATTTCCTAATGAGGTAAAATTCATTAACAAGATACAGAGGGGGAAAAAAATACAAAAAGACAAAAACCCACCTTTTTCACTAGGAATTGCAGACAGGCGGAGTAAGTAAATTCCAAAATTTTTCATGGAATTATATGATAGAAAAGGGTAAGAATGAGGTCATTAGGACTTTGTATTCTTTTGCTCACTCAATATGAAAGCCTGCTTATATGGTTTTCATATTTATAACTATGCTGAGTTACTTTTATTGTTACAAAGGGGCTGCTATTAGAGAAAAACACAACCAACATCCTTAATTCTGCTTCCCTGCACTGTAAAATTCCTAAGGATAAGATGTCCCAGCTTTTCCCTTTTCTGCAGAGGCACCATTTCCAGAATCCCCTAGACCTGACACAAAAGCCACTCAAACAGATGCCCAGGCTCATAATTCCTGTTTATTCTCCATGCACCTCTTTCTCCTTCCAACGGTGTTCAAAGATCTCAGAAGATTTGTGTGGGGCAAAATCCAGGACCACATGCCCTCTGATGACTAATAGAATCATTCCAACCCCCAAAATACATTCCCACTCCTAGTTTTAGCCTAGGAAAACAAAGGATCTGTCTGCGATTTTTTGTTTTTTTTTTTTTTAAGATATTTTTTCCTACCTTGAACAAAACGTCTTTATTTCTGTCGTTTGAAACAAACATTTGCTGATGGTACAGCTCCCAGAAAGGTATTGAGTGGGCAATTATCCCCCAATATGCTCCAAGATGTGATTTTTTTCAGCTGAGCCCCTAAAGACTGAGCTAAGAGGAATATTTCTCACTGCTCTCTCCCCTCCTGCCTCCCCCTGAGTTACAGAACCAGCTGGGACCACATCTGAGCTGCACGTCACGTTGATGAAGGCTGAGGCTTCTGGTTTGCAGAGGACAGGAGGGGAGGATGCCGTGGTAAAAGCACAGTTAGGGGCCATTTCTAGCAGTCAAACCAAATCTGACACACTCAGGGCTCCCTATTGCCTCGGCAGAGCCAGGTTGTCTGTTCACCTCACATTACGCTCCCAATTTTTAACATAGCTTTGGGTTATCCTGCTTTATTTAGCTGCCAACAGAAGGACTTTTACCATTGTGGATCAAGGCAACTGTCTCTGGAATTGATCTCATTAGCAAAGTTTCCAAAGGAAAGGAGATTAGAGAGAGAGCAACTGATTTTCTTGACTTGTACTGGTATTTCTGTGGCAGCCAAGCAATTTCATCTCCCTCAAAGGCATTGGTTTCAGGTCACGTTTTAACTATAGTTAAGTCCTCAAATAATTCAGAAGACAATCAAGGATTAGTGACCACTCTCCCCCTACAACAAAGCAAATGTTCAGCATGGCCAAGCCGTAGCTTTTGATGAATGTCAGTTTTTTCATGGGCTTTGTAAATAACATTCAAAATAAAGACAGCCTTCTGGATTTCAGTGCATACTGTATCCCTCCAGGTTAGCACGACTACAACCCAGGATGCTGGGTTGTTGTTTATCCAAAGATAAAATTGGCCCCTAAACTTGGCAGATGGACTCCAAAAAGTTTTCAGTGTCAAAAAAGAACTGCCTTCCTTTTAATAATTCTGGGATTCTAAGGAATAGGCAATTCTGAATATATTTGGGGATGTATTTTAACATGCATTGTGTTTTTAACATAATTTAAATATTTGTAAAAAAAACCCTAAATCTTTCGCAGAAAACCCCTTCAATAAAATTTAAAGAAATTACTTAATTTTTGAATTAGTCAGTTCTGGCTTGGCTTTTTCTTTTTTTCCAAAGATAATACCCTGTTCAATGTCAGACCCTGGACCCATGAAGAGGAGGAAAGGCAGCGATCTCTACATTCCCCAAGCAGAAGTTTGAGCACAGGGCACGGACAGGAGAAAATTAATGTGTCAATTCCAAGGATTCCCTGCTCCAAATCCCCTCTTTCGGAGAGGACTAAGGGGCTTAGCAATATCTACAAAGCAGCTCTGATGTGCCTCTGCCTCCTGCAAACGGCATCCCTGCAAATCCCCGGCCAGGCAGCCTCCATGCAAGGGTCCAGATTTGGCCAGCAGTCATTATTTTTGTCTCGAAATCACAACAAATTTTACTGAAGCCACATTCTGAGTTGATTCCTGTCATCCCCAAGGAGAAAATCACTGTATTTTTTTTTTTTTGTCCTATATATGCACATTATATAATTCTGACTGTTATCTCTGGGGCCTCTCTGGCAAACTTTCCACTGTTCTTTCTCGGTTAGGACTCGAAGTTATCAGAGTCAGAGTTCATTTATACTTCTGATCACTGGCTCCACAATGTCCCCAGGGTTGGGAACTCGGCTGTGGCAGAGCAGAAACATAATTTTATAGCCCTTGTATTCTAATTCATTTAATTAGGGGTTTTCTTGGATCTCTGGGGGGGGGCTGGGAGGTGTCCTTTCATGTTTGGAGGTTTCTGTAGAAAATCTATCTCCACTCCAGAAAGTCATGGGCAAAGTTCTCCTGCAAGTGCAGATCTTGTTTGCTCTGCACCAAATTAATATTCATCACATCAGAAGCAGAATGTACCTTTCCATCTTCCCTTTGCCATTATTAGTTAGGAGGAAGAATTATTGCACAGCAACCCACAAAGAAATGCACATAATTTAGATACACTAAAATGGGGGGGTAGAATTAAAAGAATATGGCAGATGGGAGACCCTGACTAAATTTAAATCTAAATGGTTAAAAGAAGTCGACTGATAAGAAGAGCTCTAATTAAGAAACATCTTGCTGCTAAAAACGTGAACTTTTACACTTATTTCATACCTCAGGCAGAGCTCAAGCAGAGGTAGATTGTATCTTCTTTAAAGAAATGAAAGAGGGGGGAAAAAAATATATTAATCTGCATTGTAGTAATGCTGATATGCCCAGAGCTGAACTTCCAATTCATTGTGAGACGTTCTCTGCACAGACACAGCCTGGGCAGCTCTGCCTTGAGAAATTTTCAGTCAAACCAAGAAAAAGAGAGAGAAATAATGTGTTATCTTCATCTCCCAGAGACGTGGGGAGCTTACATGATTTCTCCAGGCTGATGAGAGAATTCTCTGATAAATCCAGATCCGAGTTTTGGGGGTTTATTTGCTCTCTGGGGTGGCAGGTACAGGTGGACACACACAGAGTGAAACTGAATCCAGGTTTTCTGTGTTTTCTCCAATGTGATGTACATGGAATAAAGGAAAAATAGGGAGGATATCCTACCCAAATATTTAGTATTTCAAGTGTAACTACAACAGCACAACTAAGAGTAGAAAGGAATCTCATTTTGCACTTCCTATGTCTGAGCTAGACTGCATATTCTGGAGCAAACAAAATTATGTTAAATAGGAACTGCAGTTTAGAAAGCAAATCAATAGAATAATTGCTGATACCTTATAAAAAATATAGCTTCAAAGTGAAATATTTTTAATACAGAAAACTGAAGGAAAACAAAGTCAAATACTTCATTTAACCTAACAGTGATTTTTCACCTTCCATTTCTGTGAGAAAACAAATATCAAGAATTCAAAAGCCATAATTCAAAGTGTTTCATTTGTGTTTTTTTTTTCTTTTTAAGAACCTACTTGAGAGACTCTGATTTGAGAGCTATGGGAATGAAAGAATTTTTAACAACCCAGACATGCATGGCAATATCTGCCACCCAAAACCTCAAGTGTGTACTCAAATGACTTCCTGCAAAAATCATCCACTAATTTACTATTAATGAGTGACAGAGTTTATACACTTAGCTAAGTGGAAAGTGATTTTTTTAAGGGTATTGTATTCTCTGCCCTCAGCCACCATGGTATAATTACAGCCAGGGAAGCTTTTTAAAGCAGTTACAAATCACAGCTGGTCGTGTTCCTTGTGGTCTTCCAGGCCACAACGTCTACAGGAAAGATAATTAGTACAGTCCAATCAGAGAATCATGGAATTATTTGGGTTGAAGGGACCTTAAAGCTCATCTCCTTCCAATCCCCTGACATGGGCAGGGAACCTTCCATTATTTAGTCCAGGCTGCTCGGACTCCCATCCAACCTCAAACTCTTCCAAAATTTACAACTTATTTATCTGAAAAATGCCACCATGACATCCTGGAACATGAACAAGCAGCAGCTGTGATTTACTTTATTCCTGATATTTTCATGATAGAAAAATAGTAAACAACAGGAAAATCTCATCACCTTTTGCTGGCCAAATCTCTTTTTGTTCACACAGCAGATGAAACCTCAATTGCCTCTTGTAGCCAGCGGAAGTGGTGGTAACATTCCTACAAAAAATAGAGAGGGGGGGAAAAGGAAATAAGAAAAATGGTGAAGTTCTGAATAGAGATACCATGCTAAAATTCATGTAGAAATAAAACCCATGACTCTTAATCTACCAGAATCAGGGAAACTCCTCCAGGGTGCTCCCATTAAACAGTCAGAACTAGAGAAATATTGTGTGGGCAGGGAGAGTATCTATGGCTTTTCTACACCTCTCTACAACCAAAAGCATAATTTGCCCAAATATCAGGACACAGAAATACCACTCATCATTTTGCCTTTGTCTGGCAAAATAGTAAGAGGGAACTGCAGAAAAAAATTAACTGGAGAAATGATAAATAGGCAACTTTGTCCTTTTTTCACATTTATCAGAGCAATGAATCTGAACTGAGAGTTCTGGGTTTGCCTTTAAAAAAAAGCTTTTGATGATTTGTAAAATCATTCAATACTTTAAGGGAAAATCTTTCCATTTTAATTAACTTTCTTTTTCATTCTGAGTGCCCAAATCTTATTATTTCTCCATTTATACAGACATACATATACATCCCTTTATGTCTCCTACCTTCATGATCAATATGTACCTTTCATTTTGCTTTATACCAGATTTCTGCCATCACTGTGCTGACAACCCAGAGCCAAGGGGAATGCACAGGCATGGGATCCCTTTTTTTGTTTTAGCTATTCCTATGTTACAGCCACGCAGCCGTGGCTCAGGACACTCTGGAGCCTCATCCAGCTTTTATCAACCTCCTGTTATGTCAAGACTCTCAGCAGGTATTCAGATATGGTATTTAAGCCAGAGGAAGACAAATGGCTGGGAAACCTTTTTTTTTTATCATCATAACTCTTTTAAATCCTCATAAAAACATTTTAAAACCATTTTGGGGTAAAAACCTTCAACAACCCTTTGCACTCCTGAGGTAGATCATGACCTGCCCCACAAGAGTTAGAGGACCCCAGGCTGGTTTGGGTTGGAAGGGACCTTCAATATCATCCAACCCTGCCATGGGCAGGGACACCTCCCACTGTCCCAGGCTGCTCCACGCCCTGTCCAGCCCGGCCTTGGGCATTCCAGGGATCCAGGGGCAGCCACATCCTTTGTGGGTCTCCTGAGCCAACTTCTCCTGGTTCCTCTCGTTTTGATATGGAACATTCATCTCTTTCATTTTGACTTGAAATATTCTTCTTCAGCTCCTTAGATGGTGCTAGGTAAGGAAATTGAGGAGAAATAACAATCCCTTTCCAGTGCAGTCCCCCTGACCTTGGGAGAAGATCTCCCCGTGCCATTCCTGGGTCCCTCTGCTGTGGCTCCAGCCAGGTGACCCAAATGTTGACTATTTCTACAAAAATGAGCTAATCCAGTTGTCCAGGGAGCTCTTCCTCTCTTCCTGTCAAGAAGAATGCCTCATCTTGCTATTATAAACTTGAAATATTCACAGTACGGTGCTTACAACTAAAATCCGACAGTTTAGCAGAAAGTTTTTAGATGCTTAATCATATATCTTAATAAAAAATCATACATTCCCCGCAGAAGTGAGACAGATTCTGATTACTTGTCTTTGAGGGAACGGCCTGCTTTAGAAAATTATGTGGAGTACTCTACTATTGTACCTGTCATACACTTTTAATTAAAAATGTATTGATGCATGACTAAATTGTGCACAGTGAAAAACAGACCTATTTTAGCTCAATTGCAATAATGTCCACATAACCCAATGAAGAAGCCCATACAATTAGAACAGGAAGACAGCCCTGGCACGGTTGTACTTTTTCAGGTCAGATGTATAGTCCATGGAACCAATCATCACAAATCAATGTGGCCTCAATCAGCACAAATGAATTTACTAATCTACTCTAAATACCTGCAATGAAGTCATGGCACTAATCTATTGTAAATTAAATATGTGGCGAAACGAAGGCAGAATAATGATTAACATTATTTTCAGGACTATTTCTTGACAAAGTCTGCTAACTAAGGCAATCTACACCCAATATTTGAATACAAGAACTACATGCAACCAGAAATAAATTGGTTACAGCCAGAAAGCTGAAATCAATGTACTGTGGTCAAAAAAAAAAGCCTCATGAGGCCTCTGCTAAAGGAATATTTAGTTTAGACTGACAAGAGGTACATGTGTTTAGAAGAGAAAGAGTTGAAATTCAGAATAAAAGAGTTATCACATGCCAAAGACCAGACCCCTATTGCAGCATCCCCAAGTTATTCCTAAATGCCTAATTTGAATTCTTTTTTAGAATTTTTAAAACATTAAGGTAGACATAAAAATATTTGCTTGCACATAGGGATGTGGAGCTGCTTGAGAAAGTGTTGATAAAAATGTTTAATGAGAAAAGATTAATTATAACTCTGAGGACTGACATCATGATTTGGATTTTGAATATTTGATTGGTGGGCTTAGTTGCTTTCTCCACCAGAGGAGAAAGTAAAGATGAATGTTTTTAGGTGAATGTTTGGACTCAACATAGGATCTTTTCCAAACTTTGCAATTCTACAATTTTGTCCTAAATTCATGGAAATTTGTGCTCAGGACTGAGCAAAGAAAATCAGACGAAGAAAATAAATCTGAATTGCTCAGATATCCCAGAAACAGGAAGTCTAAAAGTAGCTAATTTTCCTAGAGCATTGTCAAGATAGATAATTCCTCTTTTGCAACTAAATATTTCATTTCTGTAATTGAGATTTTATTTATATTTCTCCCTCTTTTCTCTCCTTTTTCCATGGCAGAATCTGCACTGACTTTGCACTTGCATCACCCACCACGACTCTTCCAGCGGCAGACAAAAATAGTTAAAAAATGCAGACAGTTTCTTGAACACTGTGGGCTGAATTTCATCAAATGAGGCTCCTTGCATGTGAAAAAAAAGGGGGAAAAAAAAGGTATTAAATGAATCAGTCTCTGCATCACTGTTTTCATTCTTTTCGCGTTAAGTGCATAAAGATTTTTCCAGCAAAACGGCTGAAAATGCCAAACCGTCAAAATCAAAAGTTTACACAGGAATAAACCCAGAAAGTTTTCATACTCAGAATCGAATTTTCACCAAACTCACAGACGGACATATGGAGAACATGGAGAGAGCAGTGTAAAAAGACACTCAGAAAAAACTGAAAAATTTAACACAAATTCAGCCTAAAGAGCAATTTTTAATGCACTCCTCGGTTCCCTTATTAAAATATCATTTTATTCCTTCATGAAGTTTTCGGGCTGTGAGGAAGAAACAACATTTAATTTTAGGTCTTTTAACTGAGGTGGAAAATATAGAAGTGGTGTTTTAAAATAGCAACATTTATACAGCACAAATTGCTGATAAAAAATGGCCATTTTAGAAGCTCGTGTAAACACAGCCTGAATTCGGTGGTGGGCTGAGGAGTTCTAAGAGTTTGATAAAATGGTTCTCCAAAGGAATTCCACTTGGGTTCATCCTCCAGAGCGCAGCCCTGTGAGTAACATCACTCCTTGTTACAAGATCTCTGCTACAGCGAGGAGCAACACGATGAATTTTAGATGTAAATCTGAATTTCATGACCTTCCAAGTCACATCCTTAAACCTCATTTGAGCAGCGTTTTCTCTTGATGAATATGCAGTTGAACTGAACACCCAGAATTGATATAATTTATTTTTTTTCCTCATTTTTAGGCCCTCTTCAGGTGTAAATTAGGCTTTTCAAGTGTCATCCTTATTTACTTTATTCTCTGAAAAGTTAGCAATCATTCCATTTTATTTTTGGTGCGTTACATGAAGATGTTTCTGCCTGATAGGGAACGCTTGCACTTGAACAGAAGAGACAGAACAATTGTCAAGCCACTGAAATACAAATGAACACTAAAAAAGATCCTTGAAACCACTGGACTCACTCAATTTTAAATATGTGCCATATTTTTAAATTAAAAAAACCCAAAAAACTGCTTTTCTATAATGAAGAAATAGAAACATAAAAATTAAAGGACAGCTTAAATAAAGAACAAATAATCTTGCAAAGAAATGCTGGATTTGTATATCATAAGAAGTGTATAAGCCAAAAAATTTTAAGTAATTTATATCATAATTTAAAATTTTAAGGTCATAGAATCCTTTTTTTAAAGGAATGCCACTTCTAATACTTTATTGCTTTCAGGGGATTTTCCTAAGATAACTGCATAGTGTTATCAATAAACAAATCTCCCAAATATAAGTGGGTCATACTGAAACTGTAACACAAAAGTGATCTAAAAATTGAGAAATTGATCTCAGGCTATTTTCTTAAGTATACCCTGTTGTAAAAATAATACCAATTTTTAAGAATTATAATCTTCAGAGCACACCAAGCAGGATTCCAGGTTTCAAAGCCTGAATATATCTGGCTTTGCAAAGAAGACAGTGACAAAATGGGAATAACACAATGTTTGTCATGTCTCAAAAGGCACAAACTAGGGGAGGATTCCCACTTCTGCTCCTAATTCACTTGGGCACTGGCAAAACCTTACCTTTCCAAGAGGCTGGAGAAAAAACCCAGCATTTTAAAAGCACCTTTCCAGCCTTCCACTTTGATTATAAATCTCTCCTTAGTTAGGAAAATTCAGAATCAATTCCTTTTTTTTTTTTTTTTTGGAAGATTAACATATACATTACACAGAGCATCTTCCTACTGAAAATAAATGTATGATCTGGAAAAGGAGGACCAAAGCAGGGCTTGAAGATTATAGGGTTGGGTTTTTTTCCTCTATTTCTGAAAGTAACTTACTTTAAAGTCCCTGAAACGGGGTAAGATCCATCACACTCTATTTCATTAGTCTTTAAGGCAGCCTTAAATAACTGGGCCTAAAAACAGATCTTGGTTGATATGGCAAATATCTAAAAAGGATAACTGAAAATATCCTCTGCTGGGTTCAGCTTGGATTTTGCCCAAATAAATGCAATCACCTCTCATTATGATTGAGGAGAGGAGGGGAGAACAGGAGAAAAAAAAAATCAGAAAAAATAAAAACCTCAGGAAAGCAAAGTGCAGCTCTGTTTAATCCATACAGACATGTCTACCCAAATCCCTTTGCTAATGTATATCTAATTCGGATAGGCTAACTCATACTGGAATAATGAGAAGCTGAAAATGTGGTGCATTTTTAGTATTCTTCAAGTGTGCTAATGTGCTTCTATAGGGGCTTTAGCAGGGAAAAAAATTAAAATGTCTATGTATATATGTGTGTGTGTATATATATGAGATATACATGCAGCTTTCTGAGCTAGGCAAGCTCATTTCTCTCTTGAAATTGTGCAGTTGTGAGGTTATTTAGGAGAAGTAAGTAGCTGCTGGACAAAGCCACACAATAAACAATATTTACAAGTCAGGTGGAGCTCCACAAAGGGCATTTAATCCCTCCCCTGCCCCTCGAGCATCCCCAGCACCTTGCTAGTGCTGGCAGCTACCACCGAGTGCCAAATTCTGCCTTTTTACAGCTGCAAACAGACTCAGCATCTCTGCAAGGCAAGAAACGTGAAAGAAAAGTGCTTGAAAATAAATATTTTTCCTTTAACACCCGACACAATCCTGCCTCACCCTGCCAGTTATGCATGACAATTGCAGATTCATCCTCAGCAGCAGGAATGTGGGGAGGGATGGGGAGAAATGGAGATTTTTTTTGTGCATTTTGCAGCTCCTTCCACGTGTGCTGCACTGGGCTCCACGCACATCCCCAGTGGCCAGCCCTGCTGCTCTCTGAGCCAACATTAACTCCCCATGGCAAAGCCCCAAACCAGGCTCTGCTAAACCCACACTGCTGCAATCAGGATGGGAAATAAGCGCTGGGTCCGCTTCTAAAAGGCATTAAATTGAAATTGTCCTCTTTCTGGGCTTTACCCTTTATTCACACCCATAAAATTGAAATCGTCCCCTTTCTGGGCTTTACCCTTTATTCACACCCATAAAATTGAAATCGTCCCCTTTCTGGGCTTTACCCTTTATTTACACCAAGCTGAGGGGGTTTGAAAGTTTTCCAAGGAGGTTTTGAAGGGAGGGACCTTGTGCTTTTTTGGCCCTAGAAGAAAAAAGTCCAGGAGTTTTGTGGGGTCTTCATACGCAGCTGCATTTATCCCAAAGTTTATAGAAAAGAAAGATTGAGCTTCCAGCACACCCTTCCATCCCCTCCTGCTTGTTTCACCCTCTCACCTTCTCAGACAGTCTCACCTCAGCACAAGCAGTCCACTTTAAATACCCCCTGCTTTTTCTTACCACCTCCTCTCCATTTTTTTCCTAATGTTTTTCATACAGCAGCACAATGTATTAAAAAAAGCATATTGTTCATGTTTATATGGCTCATCAGACATTTTAACTGCACCTAAATTAGCAAATTAGTGATGAACTGATGCTTTTCCTCTCCAAACACAATTTACACTTTCATTTTAAAACTCAGGTGCATATTATTACCTGCGAATAATTAGGAATTGAAGGTGACAGAGCAGCTGATGTAATTTGCATCTCTGCTAAGGAATGAATACCCCATAATCAGATACCCAATTCAGAGGACCTCCTTCATGGCACCACCCTTATTTTTATTCACTTTAGTGTGTCACTATTAAGGTGATTTAATTCTGTGAATTGCAAGGAATTCTGTGGATAATGCTACTGAAAGGCAGAATAAAAGTTCCTTGTTAGACAAGATGACTGAAATGGAAAATTAGAATTATATGGGCTTGTCTACATGGAACGAGCGTGGAAAATGTTGTGTTCAGACAATCCTGTTTAATAACTTTACATCACTGTGACACAATAAAATTCTCGAGATGTCTGCTCCTCCCACAGCAAATATAACACCTCACCCACTTCACAAGAAAAGATATTGCTTGTACTACAATACCAACTGCATTTGAAGGGCTCATAATTTAAATAATATAAAATAAAGGAAGATTTTATGAGATCCTATAAAATGATGGAGAAAAAAGTTCCACATTCAGAGGGATGTTTGGAAAACAGCATTGACAAACAGAAGGATTTCTGCAGACACTTGAGCAAACCAAACCATGGATTTGAAATAAAATTATGGCAATTCATTATTACCACAATTAAAGTGCAGTTGCAATGGCAGATTATAGTGGTGCACCATGGAGTGAAGGGTGTTGGGTACAAAAAGGTTCTGGGTAGAAAAATGTTCCTTTACCAGCCCCACACAAGCAGCAGGGATGGATGGAGCTTCTCTCCATCACTGGTAAAATTCCAAGTATATAAAATTGTGCATAAGCTCATGTCTGTGTGCAATCAGGACATAATAAATCTTGCCATTAAGTTAATGCCTTCCCACAAAACTAGATTTTGGGAACAAAAAAGACAAATGGACACTTTAAAAAACTCCTTGTGTTTAGAGGCTTGAACTCTAAGGTGCAATGGCCTCAAAAGTGAGCAGTGTAAATAAATGTTTGCTGCCTGACCTTTTTAACTGACAAATATCTCTCCTAATTTAAAAATCTGCCAGCCCATTCCCCTTCCCAAGCTGAGCCCTCCACAAAACACCACTTTTAAAGGTAGTTTAGTTTTTTAATGGCTCAGTAAGGATCTACAACCCCATGAAAACAGGGGTTTACGATGGCCTTTAGCTACAGGAACCTGAATGGCGCCGCTACGATTTTATTTGGTTGGAAAATAAAATTAAAAAAAAATACTTGCCCAAGTGATGTAAGAGATCTTCCCATCACATTTCCCTCCCTGCTTCACAGAACAATACCATGCATTGGCATTTTTATATGCCAATGAGTTTGGTGGTGATAAAATGCTGCCAAAAGCCGGTTTTGATAAATGGTAATAAAGTCAAATGCTTCATATACTACAATGAGCTTCTTTTTTTTTTTTTAAACTTCATCATAATTCATACTATTCGACCCTGTAGGACCAAAAAGTTATAACATTAAAAAAAGAAAACAAAACAAAACAACGATTCCAGCAAGTTATCCTTTATATCTTTTTCTCACAGAGTTCTTACCACAAAATAAAGAGTAACACACTGATGCTTGTTAAGCCATGAAACATGAATGGGAAATAAAAAATTAAATTTCTCCACTTCCAACCCCCCCCCCCCCCCCCCCTCTTCCAAATGAAAGCACTCTGGTGAAAAAACTCATTTGCATTGTGAAAGTTTTCTAAGGGCTCGGGTAAAAGACAGCAACCCCCAGCAGAGAAGCCTGAATTCAGAGTGGAGCTGCTGTTGTTTGGAAATGGGCAGAAAGAGGATTTCCTGCATGTTCAGCCTGTCAGATTTGCACTGGAGGTTTGGGAAAAGGAGTCAATTCCAAGGTAGTGACACATCCTGACTCCATCTCTTCTTGGTGTGATGCTCTGGTCCTCCACTTTTAAATCATCAGTTTACAGCTCAAACCTTCTATTTTTAATGAAAACAATAGAAAGTCTCTCCTCACTCACAGAAATTTCACTGCCCCATTTTTTCCTACAAATGACTCAATCTCAGCTCTTTTAAATTACTTTCAGACCAAGATTTTGCATCATTTCTGTGCAATATCTTCCTTACTTTGCCTCTGAAATTATGTCTTGATGAGATGCTCTGAAGATAATTGGCTTACCCGTATCTGTTCCTCAAGTATTTTTTTATCTCAGGAAAAAACAATAATAATATAAAATTGTCCATAAACTGACCCAACACTCGTTCCACACTCCCCATGGCTACAGCAGCAACACGTGTGGCCAATCCAATTTCTCAGCCCATCAGAAATGTTTCACCATGAAGGTATTTAAGGAACATTAATCAACGTCATGGTATCAGTTTTAATACCTTATTGACTGGCTATATTGATGCCTTGAGAAGGCTGACCTAGAACAGAGACTGGACAGAGCTAAAGAATAAAGCAGGGATTTATCAAGAGGCCTCCGTGGATCCACCTGGGGCAGCACCAGAGCCCAGCCAGGGCTGCACCCAAGATGACCCAAAATGGCCCCAAAATGCACGAGCGCTGCCGGGGTCTCTCCCTGGGATCAGTTCTGCTCCATTTGCACCTTGCAGTTCAGTGTCCCATTCCAGCTTTAGCCCAGGCACTCCCACCCTGCTTGTTTTTCTCTCTGCAGCCCACGGGGTTTGTGCTCCTGGGCTGAGATTGGGATCATTTGTCCTTGGTGCCCAGCTGGAGCAGGAATTGTTTTGTCTCCCTGCTCTGTGCACAGAGCTCACCATCCCCTCATATGAAGCCTAGACACACACTAAAGCAGAATAGAATCTAAAAAATGTAAAAGCTAAAACCTGAGGCATCATTTCCCCCCTACACTAAGTATGGAAGAGTGTAAATCCAAGCAGAGATTCTGTTTCTAATGCCCATGATGACCTGTGCAAGCACAGCCCAGGAACAATTCAGAGAGGGAGAGAAGTGTCTGTTAATAAGAGATGCTTGATGTGGGGTGGTGCAAAGACTAAAACCACATCAAAAACATGGATTATTTTGACATAAGGTGTTTTCCTTCCGCCTCTTGGGGTTCCCATGCACAGCCACACATATGGCACCTTTTCACTTGTCTTTCTCTTACCTGGTTGTGTCAATTTCCTCTGCATTTGTCTGCATCCCTTGGACTTGGGCTGTTTTCTCTCTCTTATGGCAGCAGAACCTGTGCAGAGGTCATTAAGCAGCAAATGTGTTAAATAGCCTTTAGCACACTTTCAGCATAATTTTCTAATTGCTTTTCTCTCTGTAGGTAGGTACAAACCACTTGCCCTAAAAGGGAGAGAGAAACCTTCTCCTGTTTCTTTAACAACTTTTATTGATGGTTTTGTTTTGCTCCTACTTTGGGTCCAGACTTCCCTATCTACGCTGGCATTTTAAAGCGGTAATTTATGTCATAGGTTGAATCACATAATAATGGCATTTTATGGTTTATCATCCTCAGCTTTCTGGGTGTGTACCTTGGAGGCAAAAGAAGCAAATTTTTATTAACACATGTTTATACATAATTGACCATTTGGGAGGTAGGAAGGAGAAATGGCTGTGATTTACATAGTTTAAGAAATGTCTTAGAGCACCTCACCCAGTCTGGAGCTCCCACTGTGACAGATGAGCAAATGCCCATGGGAGATGACAGCATGGTATTTATGGTATTTCCTTCTGAGACAATTAAGTAACATATGCCAAGACCATAGGGATTGTCTCTGAGCTACACAGTATGCAACTCCAGCTGAAGAGAAATATAATATTTTAGAAATTTGACAAACCATAGGAAAGGGGAAAAAAAATGATTCGCCCACTTTAATAATGCAGTAACTTTTCTCTGACTTAATCAGACATTTCTTGATTATTATTTTTGGGTCACAAAATGGTGACAAGGTGCACCCCATGCATTACCTTGGAGCTGCTGTGCAGGCCAGGGAAAATCTCAGCCTCACACACAAAGATCACTCTGCTGTCCCAGGATTAAAGGATCTGACAGCCCACTTGGTCTAGAACAGCACTGATTTTACACCTACAGTAAAAAACAAAGCAAATTTTAAATTCCATACACTTTGCTCATTAATAGCATTAATGCCACTCCTAAAATTATTATTCTGTACTTGGAAAAGCTTGTGTTCCTGGGTCTTCACTGACTTTCACTACATGCAGCCATTTATTCTTTTGTAAAGTAGATGCAAAATTATATGCAATATTCAAAACTATGAAAACATTAATGATTGTCTATTATTTTATATCAGCAAAGTATAACAGCTTATTTATGAATGCACTTATATTCTCAGTTATTCCTCAATTCCATGTACAGTGCCAACATTCTACATCCATTGGACCAGTAGGATATAGATTATAATATTATAATTTCTATAGGTATATAGAAATTATAATATATGTGGTGCAACAGTGCAACCATTCCAAGAATGCATTTTTCAGGTTCTTATTTTAGTTATCTTATCAACTTTTTAGAAGAATGGCTTTTTCTTGCACTGCAGTAAAAAGAATTTCTTCACAGGACTACTTAGTGAACATCATTCTACACAAATTTCCTTTACAGGCAATAGAAAACAACATTTGCTCCACATATTTATTCAACATGGAATCAGACATTGGGAGAATGATTGCAAGTGAAATCAGATCCATGTCACAGCATTTAAGAGGTCACCTGAACCACTTCAGGCACTCTCACAGCTGAACCCAAAATTTCTCATGCTCAGATAAGAGAATGGAATCAAAAGACTTCTGATTTACCAAAAGATCAGGCTGCAGGCTGCAAATCTCTTCACAAATACCAAAAATGATGAAGAGTATTGTTTTATAGGCACAAATTCCGTCAGTTTTATGGAATTTCTAATGAGTTTAAATTTCAAAAATCCATCTTGTTTTAAAAGCTGCAGCAGCCAACATTTATTCAACTGTGGGCTCTTCTTCTGCAGCCCCTCATGTAACAGGATACTGGCTCTGAAACAATAATATTGCTTTTTCCAAATTTGTAATCAAGTTTTCTGCATTGCGTGTTGAAGAGGTGATAACCTTTCAACCATTCCTGCTGAAAGAAAACTCACCAACACAGGGGTTTTATGATTCTGCACCAATCTTCTGTTTCAGTTTACAAACCCGTGCCAAATTCTGAACTCATTATCTATTTTCTATTTAGCCCAGCAGATTTCCATTAGCATGGGAATACATATAATAGTTTTTACTTCAGAAATTACCTAATGGAGAGCAAGGAGAAAAATGTAAAACAAACAAAAATAATACCTAAATCCCAGCAGATATATTGATTTATTCCTCTAATAATTGTAAAACTCAGGTCAAAAACATAATAAAGATATTAATTGTAAAATAACCAAAAACTCAGGTCAAAAGTATAATGAAGGTATTAATTATAAAAGAACCAAGATGTCAAGGCCACCTTTTCTTTCAACAGTCCTGAGTGGAAAGCTTAAGTTCCCTTATTAGAGATATCATGTGATAAGAAAATAATACTCCAGAGAGGACATTACTGAAAGTTATGGATGGACCACTTGGGCAACTAATAGGTCCTTAATGGCTTTCCAAAGCATCCCATAATCACTGGGAAAACCATCTCTGGAGGGTCTGCACGATGCATTCTGTAATAATTGTGGTGCTTCTGAACATGGTTTGTGCTACACTGATTGCAGCCCGGTCCCATCTATTCTGTGGGATTTCAGTGGAATTCCCAGGGTTTGCTCCATCCACACTGAGAACTTCCACAGTTGTGAACATTCCTGATTGGGACTTTATTTCAAAGCATGTGGAATGGCCATGGTTTGGGAGAAAGGGAAATATTGACCTGGACAAGGAAGTCTGGGCCTTTTTCTCTTACTGCTCTTCATGAGCTGATTTGGACATTTGAAATATTGACAGGAAACCAGAGGGCATTGGAAGGAGCTGCGTCAGATTGAGGTTTTTTTTTTTGATTTAGAGATGGGGTAACTGAGAGGTGTTTTAAAAAATTTTTGTTTTATTTTTAGTTTCCTATGAAGGATAAGACAATACAGATGTTATAATTTACGTTATTACAATTAGAAGCCAACTATCTCCTAATTACAATACATTATAAGTGTTTCTTGGCCTATCACCTTTAGCCACACCGCGCTGCAAATGCCTTAAAACCAATCATCAAAAATTACCCCTCGTGACTCCCACTACATCTTTCATAGTTCTATTTCTCCAAAATATCTAATATAATTTATAAAACCACCTTTTAAAACGAATGTCTAATTCCATTTCTCTCTCAACAGTACCTATCCCTATTTCATAACATTTCCAAATCAACATTTCTTATCTCCAAGTTTACATACTATATAAACCTTCTATCAAACTTTCAAAATTTTCTATAAATCTATTTCTCACAGAGCTGCAGGTCCAAACACAAGTTTACCTCTTATCTTTATCTGCTGTCCCTGTGCATCACTGGAACTAAATTCACACGTGTTCACCAGCATCTCATGACTGGGATTTTTAAATTTCAAACGTTCTCAGCACGCAGGAAAACTTGAACCCAGTAGTGAATTTCTCCTCAATTAATCTGATTTCACCCTTTGCTCCAAGTGTCTCTTACCCAGTAAAGCCCTTTGCAGGAGCACAGGAAAGGGTTTAGCACAGAGCAACACTTGGTAGCAGCATCCGGCCTCTGTCAGAGCAGTCCTGGGGCAGGAATCATCCTCCAGCCATACCTTCTGCTCCCTCCTGTCTCCCCACACCAACAGATGCTGCAGCCTCCCAGACACACACTTCTCACTCAGGCACCAAAGACTCAAAAAAGCAGAAATCTGAAATTTGGACCAGCCTCAGTTCAGCTGTTCCACCCCATTGGACTGATGTGCAATGGCCAGAGTGAAGGAAATCTTGGAGAACTCTTGTTTTTGTGGTGAACACCGCTGTAAATTAATATCTTCAGCTGTAATTAGGACAGTCTGTTCATCTATTTTTAATACAATTGTGTTGTTATAGTTTGGCTACAAACTATACTATACTATTTACTTCCTAGATACAAGATAAAATATGAGCAATATATATTTAACATAGAAAATTCACATTATTGAGTAAGTTCAGTGCGGTTTTTCTGTTCCCCCTGCCCCAGGAACTCCTCTTTGAAGACTTTGGGAACTGCCAGCATCAACACAGCACAAACTGACACAGCACCACAGCTGGGTCTGAAACTGCAAATCCACCCTGAAGGGGCAAATGCACAAGTTCTGGGGGCTGCTGCAGGCAGAAATATCTGTTGGGGGTATCTGAGCAGCAAAAACAAAAAAGGAGCTTCAACAGCAGAACATCTCGTCCTACATCTTCTTGCATGACTTTAGAAGGTGAGCTTAGCCCCAGGATGTGTCCCACAGCACAGTTACACCCAGGAAAGACCCAACTCTCCACTCAACTCCCAGACATTTTCATCCTGAGCAGTGATGATGTCAAAGCACTGCACAGAATTTTCTGCTTAAGTGTTTGGGTTTTTTTATTTTTTTTCCTTTTTCCAAGAACAGGAAATATGAGTTGAGAACTACTGTAAAAAAAAAAAAAAAAAAACACAAAACATAAAAATCACACGTTGCTCTTATAGGAGGGAGCTTGGGATGAGTGCAATTACATCAATATTCTTGTAATTAATGATTACATCATGCTTGAGAAAAGGAGCACAGAAAAGGTTGGTATTAACATGCAAGACACGGCAGAGTGATATCAATACTCATTTTACTGCTCAGGTTTTTCTTTTTTTTAAAAAAGCTAATAGCTGTCAAAAATACCCATTATAGGCTAGTCTATAATTTGTAGAAGTCAAGTAATACATTTTTTCTGAAGGTATAATGGATGCTCCATGGAGCAATTATTTTAGAAAGACAACTTCATCTCAGCTGTCTCATGCCAGCAGAACTATTTAAGAGCCAGAAATGCATAATTCAACATGGAAGAGCTGTCAGATTTGAGAATACCTTTAAATTATAAAAACTTAGCACCACTAGTCAGTTATAATTATAATGGGAATGTAGTTTTCTGTCGTTTTATCATAGCAAACATCTCTTAAGAAGCAATTTCACGTGTTAAAATATTTTGGCAAAGTGACTTTTGATTCTAAAGGGATACAGATTATCCAGTTTTATACCTGAATATTTTCCTCACAAATTGAATGTAACAGCTTACATTGTACAAGATGGCAAAGCAGGAGTATTATTAAAACCCCATTGGAAATTGTTACTGTGAAACAATGAGCAGCATAACTCACTAGGACAGGTCAAGTTATGCACAAAAAATATTATTTTATTACAAAATATGACAAGACAGTTTTTCAGCAGACAGTCAATTATTTTATACAGCTCACAGCCAAAACACAGAAGACAGTTCTTCTTTTGACTTTGGCTTCTTTTAGAGACTAGAAAACCAAATTATGAATCATTAAATAGTCACTCAGATGGGTTTAGGACCAACAAAATATATTAAAACTACTCTCCGAAAATTAAGGTAATATTTAAATACTTTGAAATGTTTTTCTTTCTTGTTTTTGTTTTGTTTTGTTTTTTTGTCCAGGGTACTGCAAAACCAATTCTTTTCCCTTTAGGCAAGACCAGAAAAATTCTCTTGGTTTCACTCAGAAAAAAAAGCTTATTGAATTATTACCAGGTTATATCAGATACCCAATAAATGGTTTTTGGCGCTTCCCTCCAAAAGCTGAACCCAACCACAGGGTCATTCCAGGTCATTACCACACTCAATTTCATTTTCCTTTCCCACTTTGTTTGCTGAGACCCACAGCAGGTCCCAGTCCTCTCCACTACAGAGGAAATTTAAAACTGTTGTATTAAAATATCTTTTTTTTTTTTTTTTTTGCTTCTCAAGTGAATTCCCAAGAATTTTATAAACTGTACTCACTTTCCTTCAAGAATTTTATAAACTGTACTCAGTTGCCTTCAAAATTCAGAAAATCACTGAGGACTTTTTTAAATGTTCACAAACAGCTCATTCTTCAACCTGTCCCTAAACTTCATGGAATTATCTTCTCAAAAATGTTCACCCAAACCTTCACGTGGTCATTTCTCAGCTAATTAGCTTTTATTTTGATGATGCCGGTGCTGATGAGCATCACCCTTCCCAGATCTCTCCTGGCCTTTCTGCTCAGCCCACCCCTGAGTGAGCAGAGAAGCATTTCCCCCTCATGACTTATGGGCAGTTGGTTATAATTCCAGATTTTTGCTGAATAACAACGTGGGAATTCAAGACCACATTTCATTTTAAGCAACTCCATCATCCCAAGTGCTCACAGCAAATTTTAAGCAGGTTTGTGATGGGAAAACATTGAATTTTAGCATTAAATATAACAATCTAGTGGTAGTTGTTGGAATTTAATGCAAGTTCTTGGAATTATTCTGGCACTAAAGTTAGTTCATGATAAGAAAGGAGGGTGGGAATGATGTCCCTCCTTTTTTTTTAAATTTACATCTCCTTTTCTCCCACAGCACAAAACGAGATTACACCCAAAAGATGGAAAGTTCTTATCATTCTGTCCCTAAAGGGAGAAGCAGCACATTAACCAAGTGCTGAGAAACAGGAGACCGACTTCAGAAAATATCAATTTCTTGTTTCTATGGCCTCAACATGATGTAGTATTGCATAACATAATACAAATTAAGGAATTAAATTGGTTTCATTTCATCTGATTTCCTGGCAGGCTTTAATGTGTTAAGTATTTACTAAAGAGGCAATTGGGATGCATGCAGCATTCAGAATTATAATTTATTAACACATCTTCAGTAGTGGCACACATTATCTTCCACAGTCTCACCTGTAAATTTCTGGGTTAAATCAGGTTCTGTCCCAACAGCACACTCAGTCTCAAGACACGCAGTGCTGTTTTCAACCCGCAGATTTCCAGCACTCTGCAACATTTACCTTTATTCTGCATTTCTTCATTAGAGCACAGATGCAACTGCTTAAATGGAGCCTTAAAATTAATGCTATAAATACAAATTTGGGGTTTGCAGGACACCGCACCGTAAACTTTCCATGAGTCAACAAAACCCTAAGTTTGCCACTCTCCACTAAACAACATGCAGGCAATTTACTAATAATGAATAATAAATATATTTTAATAGCTCCTTGGTTTGCTGCTCCACAGATTTGATTTAAGGGTGGCTGGGGGCTGCCCCATCCTCTGCAGAGGTGGCCAGGGAAGGTTGGGAAAGGGGCTGGGCTTGGAGCCTTTGTTCCAGAGAAACTCCAAGGATTTGCTTCCAGGGAAGGTTTTCATCTCATTCCTGTGTCCACACTAATAATGCAAAGCTGCTGGAACTGCTAAATTTCCCAGCTCATAATTAAAATTAGCGGTGTTGGGACCTCACGCCCACGCGCTCTACAACAAGGGAAATGTTAATTTTGCAGGGTTTGGAGGGAAGGAAGGGAAAACTTCCTGGTTTTTAACAGTTCCAGGCACATTCCAATAGCAAGTAGGGACTTAACTGATTTCCAGTGATGCTTTTGAAAATCCAGACACACCATTCCTGGTTATTCCAATGGTTTGAAGGGCCCTACAAAACCACTGCATGGTGTTTGGGACCTCAATTGTCCTCTGTGCTCCATAAACCAGGAAATCCAGGTGGATCTCTCCCTATAGCACTGCAATCCACTGAGGAATGGGGATGAAAAAAAAAATATATTACATATATATATATATACATATATACAATTATATATCTATATATATATATGTAATATATATACACATATTTAAATATATATAAATATGCATGAATATTTGTATATTTTATACATAATATATATTTATATATTTATATAGATATATATTTATATATGCATATATTTATATATGTATATATTGCATATATATGAATATATATGTAATATATATATAAATATATATTACATATATACATACATACAAAATATTTACATATTTTATGTATATCTATATATATGTTATATATATATATATATAAAATATATATAATACATATTTTTACCACAAAACCTACACTAAATATAGCATTAAAAGGTGTCAGATTTTCTTTTTCTCTTTCATTTTACATAAAGCTCAACTCAAGGACATATTGCCTCCTGCCTTCCCCTGACACAAAGTGTATTTACAGTAGGGCCTAAAAGTTTTTACTCCAGTTTCTCAGTCCAACACTCTTGAATTCGATTAATGGAGACATTGGAGCACTTATGTCAAGTTATGCTGCATATAAATGGGGATAAAAGGATTACCAGGTTATAAATCAATTGAGAGATTCAGGGATATAAATCTCAGGGACACTGGGCTTCAGCCTTAATGGAAATGCAGAATTCCATTGGCTAATCACAATTTAGATTGCTACCAGATACATCACTGAGTTTCACTGGGTGTCCTAAAAAAATCTCCCTGCTATTGAGGAGAGGTGGGAAAATTAGGAAAAAAACCCCAAAAACTTAGAAGGCATCTCAAAAAAATCCACTTCCATGTTTACAGCAAGCTTGAAAGGAAACTTTGCTGGCAAAACTGATTTTTTGGCAAGGAATTAAGCTACATTGTTGTGGTTGTAGAAGTCATTGTTCTTTCTTACATGGTTAATGCAAAATAGGATGAAATTTTACCTAAATTAATCTCTCAGAAAAGTAGATTTACTTATCTCAAAGAAAAATTGGCACAAAGACAAGATACATGTACAGAAATGCAGAACTAGTCTTACAAAGCTGTGTCATGGTCAAGTTAAAAAATGTTTTATAATGCTTTGAGCCCCTTAAGGAACTTTGGTTTTGCAGAAATATGGCTTTTACTATTAAATTTAAGGGGAAAAAAAAAGAAAAAAAGGAGGAAGGGAAGGGAAGGGAAGGGAAGGGAAGGGAAGGGAAGGGAAGGGAAGGGAAGGGAAGGGGAGGGAAGGGGAGGGAAGGGGAGGGAAGGGGAGGGAAGGGGAGGGAAGGGGAGGGAAGGGGAGGGAAGGGGAGGAAAGGGGAGGAAAGGGGAGGAAAGGGGAGGAAAGGGGAGGAAAGGGGAGGAAAGGGGAGGAAAGGGGAGGAAAGGGGAGGAAAGGGAGGAAAGGGAGGAAAGGGAGGAAAGGAAGGAAAGACAAAAAAAAAAAAAAAAAAGAAAAATGAAAAAAAAAAAGAAGGAAAAGAGAAAAAAGAAAAAAAATAATGTCTTTGACAAAACAGAGCAGGACAGAAGGCTCCAACATGCAGAAAAAAGTGAATATTCCAGGTGCCCTGCTTGTTTTTTCTGGAGAGGAGAGAAGATTAATCGGGTCAAAAGGCAGAAATCTCCAACCTGGTGCTGAGGAATAGAGAAGGAGGGAGGAACAGCTGGGAAGAAATCAGAAATCTTCACTTCAGCACCACCGGGAAGGGGAAGGACTCGGTGGGAACACGAAGGCTCAGCCTTCCCCAGGGGTGTGATAACTCCTGGCTGTGCCTGACAGAGAACACTTCTGCTGAGTCCTGGAAGGACCTGGAGCCAAGCAGACACAGTGGGAAAGGGAATATTGGGCTGGATAAGTGACATTTTAAAGGACTGTTCATACCCAAAGGCTCCCCTGGGAGTTTATAAACGCAATGTGTAACTCCTAGAACAAAGACAAGTCAAAACCAGCTCAACTCGTGCACTGATTATTAGAGAGCTTTTGCAGGCTAGGATATATTTTAAAGCTTATCTAGCACCTAATATCACCATTAAAATGACCTCATGCTCAACTGAGCATTGTCCTATCTTCTAGATAGGAGTGGGGTAAATCCATTTTAGAGCCTTTCCTTTGTAACAAAAACTTCATATTAGAAACTTGGTTTGTGTTAAGCACAAAACACCTCCATGAAGAGGCTCCTGTAGGTTTCCATAAATTAGGAAACATTAGGATATTCCCACTGGAAATAATGAGAATGCACTGGGCAAGACTTGAATCCAGCAACCAGGGTGGGGAGGGTGGCATGAAGGGTATCAAATTAAATCACGTTTCCTTCCTTTCCTCCTCCTCTTTTTCTTAAATTTAATACTAAAAGCCATATTTCTGCAAAACCAAAGTTCCTCAAGGGACTCCAAGCATTGTAAAACATTTTTTTTAGCTTGGCCATGACACAGCTTTGTCACACCTGCCAGTTCTACACCCAGGTTCCAATGCCAGTGTCTCATCCATCACCCCTGCAAGGCATCATGGTGCCCACATGGGCTGGGACATCACTCTGGGGTCACACTGGGCATTTTTACATTATCAGTAAAAATTGGGGCTTAATACAAATTGTCTGCCATGTTACTTAAAAAAAAATATTTAAAATTTAAGGTGATTAATTTTAGGACAAGGCAAAGAAACAGAGTGGAAGGAGTGGGGGGTCCATTTCCAAGTCCTTCATAATGTGCTTTGGCACCAGGCCAAAGAGACCTGTAATAAAATACAGGTCTTTTAAATAAAAATATAATAAAAATAATAAATGCATTTAATATAATAAAAATAGTAAATGCATTTAATATAATAAATATATAAAAATAATAAAAAAATCTTTAACAGTAAAGATTTAGAAGCACTTTGCTATTCTCAGACAAGGTTGGACGATTTTTGAGAACACCGTTTCCATTTTGCTAGGCAGCCAAATGTATATACCACAGACAACATAATTTAATTAGTCAATTATTACCTAAAATATCTCCAATGGCATGCATTGACTTCAAAATTCATGGTTTGGTACATTTTGATAAAAAGTTTAAGTTGTTGTTTGGAAGCAACTTGGAAATCCAATAATTTTGAAGAAGAGAGGAAAAGTTGCGCCCTATTAAATTTGCTCTGCCACAAGATTAAACAATGTGCCAATAAAAATACAATAACAATAACTATTTCTAAAATATCCTCCATAATTTATAACATCAATTTGATTCCTTGTTTTCCAACAGAACAATCATTATCTATTTCAGACCTTTTGGATTAGTAGGTCAGGATTTAGTAAATATCTCAAATTTTCATTCATTCATTCAGTGAGTACAGTGATAAGTGGTTATGAAAGCAAGTTTTCCTCAGATATTCATTTCTAAGAGGAAAATCTTGCCTTAGGAACACAAATTTACTTTTCAGCATTTCCCAATATTAATATGATTCCTCATAAAAACAAAAATTATGGGCCAGTCCAAAGACCACTGAAGTCATTCCACAGCATTCCCCATTTATATCAAACTGTCTGAATACTCCAACAGCCTCTAACAGAACACAAAAAGTACCTTGTAGGAAAGAAAAAAAGCATTTTCCTCAAGTTTGATTTCATCATCATTATTATCCCAAAGCTTTTGCAAAGGATAGCAGCTGTTTGTCACAAATAATACTAAAAAGAAAGGGTTTGTAACTGCAATTTTTGCACTCTTTACTTACTTGGAGCCATTTACAAAAGTAAATTACAGCAAGGAGTGGTTATTGTGCTAATGCAGGAAGAATCTGCCCTTTATAACTGCAGAATTTCATAATAATGTGTTTTACAGTGTGGTACAAACCTGATTACTCGGAGAAAGGACAATAAAGGATGAAAGCAGATGCTCATAAAAAAACCCTACAATATCCATGGGAAAAAAACCCCAACTAAACAAAACAACCAACCCTCCATTAAATATCACATTGAAGGTACAAATAGAAGACTGAGTTCTTCAGATTTTACTTTTATAATAAAAGGGGAGACAAAAATACAAATAGATTTTCTGAAAATATGAAGTTGAGGAGAAAGAATCTGTCTAGATTGATATGTATTTGCAAAGATGTTGAATTTTTGCAAAAACATTTATACTTTCCCTACTTTGCTCCTTTGGAGTATTCTCTCTCATGCTTCCAAAATTTTAGGGATACTGCAGAGCACAGCTGGAGTTTACAGCCAAAACTGATTCCTAAACACGTACCTGTGAAATTAATACTTCACTCCTTTTCAGCATTGTCATACATCTTTATCATAACCTGATCCTCAATAGGAAATTTTTAGGAATTTCCTTGATTTCTGCCCATTCTGCAACACGATAATTACATCAGAATTCACAGCCACATGCATTGTAATAAAATGGTTTCCATTAATTTCCTTTTCTCCTATTGCAGGAACTCTTTTTTAATAGGAAAAAATTCCCATCCGTACCTTTAAGTACACATGTCCATGCATCTGTGTGAAGAATTACAAAAGTAAAGAACAAATGTGGTTCTGCTATGAGTTGTATAAAAGTGTATCCATATTTATTCATAAAATCAATGTATATTTACATATGTATATCCCCTTTTAAATAGATGTGTATTTCTACCTCTATGTGTTCAGCTATTTGCAGATACAAACACAAAAAATGAATATATATGGATATGTATGTATCCCTCTGATCTTCTTTCCTCACCAACCACAGTCCTTTATTCAGTGAAAGTTTCCAAGTGTCTGCACATTTATTTCTGAATAAAAGAAGCAGTTTGAGCTCCTGACCACCATTCTCTAACAAATAATTCTTTGTGGCTGTAATTAAGATGGCTCTGAAAGACTGCTGGGATGTCTTAGTGGTCTGGAGAGCACTCCCCCCTCCCCTGAAACAAAATCCTTTATCACATTTTTGAATTAATTATAAAAGTTAAAAATTAAATCTTTCTTGTGTCCCCCATAATAATCCTCCCAGATCAGTTTTTGTCCATATTAATGGAGAAACACATCCCTAGTAAGATTTAATTTCAAACTTTTATAATTATGGTTAAAATTAAATCTTACTGTGGCTGTATTACACATTAACATGAATGAAAGCCAGCCTAGGAGGATTATCAATGGTACTCCAGCACGATTTATTTTTAACTTTTGCAATTAATTAAAATCTTTGGATAAAGATCTTGTTTTGGAGTGGGGGAGTCCCTATTAAGATGAAGCCCGTGAAGTGTTTCCATTCTTGTGCAGGGTATTGGAGATGGGAAGGCGAAGCCTGGGAGCTCAGGGAGATCATCCAATAAATCATTCCTCCCTGGCAGAGCAAGACTTAGCTCTGAGCTGCTTCTGCTCTGGAGAAAATGGTAAAAAACACACCAAAACCAGCAGTTTGCTCCTTAAAAACACTCTGCAACACACAAAAAAGCATGGAGACAACCTCACAGCACTCTGAATACCATGAGAGGTATCATCCCATCCCAGTTCTCCTTTTTTTCTCTCATTAAAAAAAATATATTTTTAAGAGTAGAATTCCTTTGCATTGATTATTTTGGTGGTTTTCCCCACCAGGAGTGAATTTAGGCAGCCACAGTGAATAGCACGAGGTTTCCCTCACACCCAGCTTTGCTAGACAAAAAAAAGGGATGAAGCTCCCAGGGATCTCCAGCCATTCTGAGTCCCTCAGGGCTCAGGTTTTTCTCTCTCCCACTGGACACAAATTTCTCCCAGCACTCTGTGCTGCCCCAGACAAACCTGTCACTGGGATGGGGGAGTTTGGAAAAGACCCTTCAGACCATCAATCTGATCATAAACTCAACACAAGTCCAGCCCTAAACCTTGTCCCCAAGAGCCAACGTGTTCTCCTGGCACCACTGGGGATGAGCAGAACTTAAAATAAACAGAATAAAATGTTGTTTGAGGGTTTTTCCCCCCTCAGAGGAGTTTCTTCAGTCAATGGCTTTATTCTTCCACGACCAATCTTACACTGCTGAAAAATTATATCAAGCCAGAAATTATTTAAATTCCCTCTGATGAGCCAACATAGACTTTGCAGTAAGGGATTTACAGCACCTGGCTTTTATAAAATGCTTTTTGTTTAGAATCAGTTCTGCCCCATCCTTGGCAGCATCCCAGGCCAGGCTGGATGGGGTTTGGAGCAGCCTGGGACAGTGGGAGGTGTCCCCTGCCCATGGCAGGGGTGGCACAAGAGGAGCTTTAAGGTCTCTTCCAACCCAAAACATTCTGGGATTGTCTAAACTGTGCCTTGGGGGAAAAATAAGCGGAAAGAGAAGAGAAGCAGAGAAAAGACAAGGCCCAGAGAGAGAAATAGTCATAGCCAGAGTCTGAATTAAATCTGTGAAAGGGATCACACTTGGCTGCAAACAAAAGCACTCTATCCTACATGGATTCTTTCAGCAATCAGGAAATGGGGACTTGTCCATTCTTTGCAAATATGAAAGTATTTATATTGCATCAAAAGTATCCGATTCCACTATCGTGTTTTCCTTCTAAGACAAACCACAGAGCTCAAAAACTTTGGCTAACCTCATTCTTCTCAGTGACTTGCCTTAAGTTACTTAGAAAGAATATCTCAGCTTGTGCTTCCCAGAAAATATCACCTGAAAACCAGAATATTTGTGAGAAACACTGTAAGGGAAGGTCTGATTTTAATATGGAGAGGAGGCAGGCCAAAGGGGAGCAGAGAAAACATAACCTTGCACATCCACCTTGAAAACCCCAACAACATTGCAAGGAAAACATGAATGGCTTTCATGAAACCAGAGGCTGAGACATTCTCTCTTGTTCCTGTGCCCTTAAGGAAATAATTTTACTTCCTTTTGGTGTTGTAGTTAATTTTCTGTAGGCATTCAGTCAGCCATCAACAAAAGTTGGAAATATCTCATTTTTGGTAATTATTAAGCACAGTATTGTTGGATATATGAGTCAAAGGAAGATTATTCATAATACCAATAAATCCATATAATATATATAGATAGAATACATATATCTATATATATAGTAGATAAACACGTATGTTATATGTTCCATATATTATATTATAGCTATATATCTAAATATAAATATATATTTATACATATATACCTAAATATATATATATATAAAACACATATATTCATAAGGAGGAGGGGTTTTCCTTCCTAAAATGAAATTGTACCCATATATGATATATCCGTGCAGGAATAATATCACACCTAGTCCTCAAATAACAATTCTGGTCAGCTCTGACACAACGAGGAATAAGCAGTTGTACAAAAAAGGAGTAAAAAACCACTCCAGGAAACTTTCAACCATTCAATGAGATTTTATTAAACAATCTCCTCCTGATTTGCTGGTACCTCTGAATTATGCAGAGATGGGCACTGAGGGTCCTTTTTGCCCCCTCCTTTTAGCAGTGGTCTCCCATGCCCAGAGCCTTCCTCACCCACTGCATTCCACTGGAAGCAGTTACCTACCTCTAAGCAAAGCATAATTTCAAAAATAAAAATTAAAACAGCAAACAAGCCACTGGTGGATTTTCTTCCCTTTCCTTGCTTGTTGCCCTGCACACTCCATTCTGAAATCCAAATTTATTTATTTGGGGATGTCCTGTAAGCCATGTCACCACGGGTGCCAATGAATTTTCTGGGAATGGCTTGAAATGTTTCCAGTTAAACTCTGGACTTAACATCTCAAGAAGAAAAACTAATGTTTCTACCACATATTTTATTAAGCCCTTTAGGTCCTTTTACAAGAGAGGAAATACCAATTAACGTATAATTTAGCAGAACAAAATATTATCCCATTTCAACCAGTACCCACTTCCTTGAAGTTTATTCAAGCATTAATAACCATTTAATGCAATTTAACTACACTGAGGTATCCGTTACATTAATATCATATATCCATCAGGAAATTAGAGTTTTGTCTCTATGAATTTTGTATTACAAGAAAGTCTTTATAATTTTATTCTGCACTTTATGGTGGCTAATTTAAGTTTTAAAATGGTTCAGATAACTTCCCAGTCTCTCTCTTCTGCACTGTAATATGACTAACAAATTGTTACTGATGTTAAAAGATCATGAACACATCATTTATTAAACAGAGCTAGAGAGAAAAGTTTGAAAGAAGAGTGCATTTCCCAGATAATCCCTGTGTTTCCAGGAGCTGACATCCAACCATGGCACTAAATTCCATGGGATGGGATGCCCTGGGCTCCACAGGAGTGGAAACAAACTTAAAAAATATCATTGAACTGAGTCCCTCAGCCTAAAGAAACTCCTTGCTCACTCTCCAATAATCTTTAATATGGGAATTAGGCTGGAAATCTAATGAAAATGAGATTTCCCCCATCCTACCTGGTCTGGGGATCATGGATCAGTGATGTCCATGAGAGAAGGGAGTTGAGTTCAATGAGAACCCAAAGCAAATCAGAAATTATCCCTAAAATCCTCAAATGTGAGACAAGCACCACCTCCTTAAGCCACTGGGGGGGAAAAAAAAAAAAAATCAGACCTTTTTCAAGCACTGAGGATTAATTTAGAAAGGAAAGTGTTCTGCCCTAATTGCATCCAAAAAGTTCTTTTTGTGTTGGTTTGAGAGTCAGTGCACCTGGATTAGCTGGAAATTTGTACAGTTTCAAGTATTAGGAAAAGAGACAAGATCTGTAGAAGTTTTTCCATAAAAAGGGACAATTGTCCCATTAAAAGGGTTCATTGAGAGGCTGGGATGGAGGGAAGTGACCAGTCCAGTAAGAAGAACCCAAAAAATGGGCCGGAGTCTCTCCCCACAATTTAATTTCCACATAAAAACAAATTTTCAGAGCACAGATTATAACCTTGGCTGTTGGAGGGAAGAAGTATTTGCTATTGATGCCTCAGGTTTTAGCTTTTATATTTTTCAGACTCTGTGCTGCTTTACTGAGCAGCTCTGAGCTTCACATTCAGTGTAGCTGAGCTCTGTGCACAGAGCAGGGAGACAAAACAATTCCTGCTCCAGCTGGGCACCAAGGACAAATGATCCAAACCTCAGCCCAGGAGCACAAACCCCGTGGGCTGCAGAGAGAAAAACAAGCAGGGTGGGAGTGCCTGGGCTAAAGCTGGAATGGGACACTGAACTGCAAGGTGCAAATGGAGCAGAACTGATCCCAGGGAGAGACCCCGGCAGCGCTCGTGCATTTTGGGGCCATTTTGGGTCATCTTGGGTGCAGCCCTGGCTGGGCTCTGGTGCTGCCCCAGGTGGATCCATGGAGGAGATCCTGTGAATGTATCCCTGCTTTATTCTGGGACTCTGCCCAGCTCTCACTCAACCTTCTCAAGACATCATTATAAAGCCTTTGAATCAATAAATGCTACAAAATACGCTGGGTTTTATGTCTCAACCAACAAGATAAGTATAAATAAGCTTGCAAACCTCTCAAAAGTCACCAAACACAAAATATTGTAATGCTGCTACTCCTGTGATTTCCATACCCTGGAAAAAACCCTACCCTGAGCAAGCCCTGCTTCTTCTCAGCCCTTTTCCAGCACAGTGCATTTTTCTGTGTCAGAAACTTACAGAGCCTGTAAATATCTGAAGATAAATTGTCCTGGGGTGCATTACTGAGTTACCTGGATGCTTAAATGAGATGGCAGGGAGTATAGGAGAGTCCATATTAAATTGCATTTACTGACAGCATCACTACAGAATAAAAGATATCTGTCACATTGTTGATATGAATCTCCTCCTTATTGTGCCTTTTGGCATCTGTGGATTGTTAAAGAAGCCTGAAACTGCCTTTTCTGCAAATTCTTTCAACTCTTTAGTTCTTTTTATTTGTCCAGCAGGCTTTGGGCTTGTTAAGCTTTGCCTGTTGAGGGGAAGGAAAAATAGGCCCAATGTATTTTATAATTCCAGAAATGCTCTCTGGCCAGAGGGAAGAGGCCAAACTCTGGTGGGAGAGTCAGCAACAGCAGACAGAGCCCAAGTTTAAAACATAGAGAAATAACATCATTTAAGTATCATAATTATCTTGGTTTTTATTGTTTGCACATTAAATTTCTTTCTGCAGTAATACTGACAGGTAGAAAACTTCAGCATTGGTGTGAGAAGAGTCCAATAATGCCATTTAACAGGGGAAAGCAGCACAGGACATGCTCAGAGACCTTGAAGATGTAATACAAATAAAAGAAATATCAAAGTGTTGCACAAACAAAAAATGCACCACGGCAATACACAGAGAGGAAAAACTTGCCAAACACACACACAAAAAAATAAAACAAAATCAAGAACTACCCAGTATCTGTCACGTTGAAATGATTTGTGCTGGGATAACTTAATAATTTTTCTGTATTTAAATACACCCAGGATTAAATTGTGGTTACACCAGAAGTTGCCACCCAGGTTCTGCTTAAGGAAATGATCCATACAATTAGCTTGGATAATCTCTACTTTAGTTTAGCCACCCCTAAAACAGAAAATATATTTGCCAAGACTCAGCCTGGAAGAAAAAACAGACACCAGAAACAGCACTGATGTGAAAGGAAATAATAAGTGACTGCCAGCATGGTTTACTCTGCCTAAAATTCTCCTTTTAATGAACTTCAGCAGAATTTTAACCAATTTTTCAGTCTTGCAAAGCACACATATATAAGGTTTGTGGTTTTCCTTGTATACATCTTTTCCCATCGATTCACAATGGGGAAAAATAAAAATAACCTGAATTCCTCATAGAAAGCTTAATAATGTTTTAATACATCAGTAATCCCGCATCATACAGCAACACTAAATCACTGTAGAAATAAGAAACTCTTAAAAAAGTAATAATTAATTAATGATTCAGGCTGAAGCTCTCATTTGTTGTACCTATTGTCATTTAATTCAATTCTAAAAATAAAATATAACTCAGCAAATCTTTGAGGGAAAAAACAGATATTTTCAATATCTTATGGATATGGAAGAATATATAATTAAAGTAAGACAGATCTACAGGAATGTAAAGAAAAAGTCTTGCCCAATAAAAATCCCTACTCCAAATATTGTATATCCCAAATATTTTTATATTTTGCAGTTAAGTAGAGTATCATTCAATTAAACCTGCTTAAAAATAAAATTAAACTGTGTTTTTAGTTTCTAAATATCCTACTGAGAAAAAATACAGTTCAGAGAGACATCAGTGTTTTATGACAAAACGATGCATCTCGAGCACAGTTTAATGTGTCACCAACTTTACAGATTGCTACTCTAATAAAATCCACTCGTGAACCTCTTCTAATAAAAGCCCCACACGCAAGAAATAGTCAGCTTACACAGTTTTTATTTTTAAACTGGTACAGCAATAAAATGAGAGGAAATAACCCAAAGGAGAGGAAAAAAATTGAAAAATATTAGTGTTGCATAAAAAGAGAGTATTATGCAGGAAAATATTTAAAATGTTTTAATAGAACAACCTAAGATGATGTTTTTCCTTATAATACCTGTTGAGTGACAAGAGGCATTAAGTGAAACTTCAGCCTAAACTAATTTTTACTAATCATTAAGTAATTTTTACTTATTTCTACTAATAACACAAGCTATAATTAATATGTATCTTTTGTCAATGACATTTTTTGCTTTTTAATTGTATCCCACTAAGGACACCTGGGCTGGGAAAAACTTAGAGATCCCCACATCACAGTTGGACTAAAAATGTGACACCACTTTTAACAATTTGCTACAAATAAAATGCAGCCTGAATTTCTCCACAGAAGCCCCCACATAATCTTCAGTGCCACTAACAGGTTTTACAGCATTCAATTGAGGGGATAGAGTAGAAGTGAAAACTCCCATCTATTACAGCAGATGAAAAGTCAGAGAAGTTAAAATGCAGCTTTCCTTAAGTGTTGGTTTATTCTGGATATTTGTTATAGTATTACGATCAAAATATAGAAAATTTACTTAATGTACACAGGAAAACACAATTTTTTGGGGACCACTTCCATTTCTACTGCTGCAGGGCTAATGAACAAAAACCTATAAAAACCTAATTTTTTCCCATTCATTTAATTTGAACATTTGTTTTAAAGATCTCAGTGGATCTTACAAGAAAATTGGAAATTAAACATATTCTGCAAATGGAAAAAAAAGATCGCAAGTGAGACAGAGTTTTTGATCTGTTGAAGGCTGGGGCTGCTCTTGTGCTCCCTGACAATATTTCAAGGTAGGAATGACCTCAGGATGCTCCATTTCAACCCCTGCATAAGCCAGGCCAACAGTAATAATTTTCTATTATACATTAAAAAAACCCCTAAACAAACAAACAACAGAAAACTACATGAAACAGCAACAAAACCTCTCAATTTTTGTAGGTCAGAGCAGTGAGCTTTGATTAGGAATAGGAAATAACCCAAACCAGAGTTGGAGAATTCCCATTTTCAGCCTGCTCCAGGCAAACAAATCCCAATGCCCCAGACTATTCCAAGCAATCAGATGAAACAAAGAATCCCAAAGCATCTTCCTTAACTGATTTACACTTCTAGGCATGCAAGATTCAACAGATATTAATTGAAATTCAAGCTAAATTGGTCAGAGAATGAGTTCCTAAAATGCTTTATTCAAGGAGCCCGAGAGTCTGAATTTCTTTCTTCCACCATCATTATTGGAAATAAATCTGTGCTGATGGATCAGCAAAGCACTGATACGAAATCAAAGATTCAGCAAGTTATTTTTCCCACTCTGGAGCACCGTGGGAGTACAAAATGACATGTTCTGATGTGCAGCCCTGCTGTAGCTGCTGCAAGAGTTACAAGCTATGAGTTCCCAAACTTTTCTACAATTGCTTTTATAATCTCTTTCTTTTAATATTCCCTTTTTAGGCTATAACTTTAAAATTCCCTCTAAACCAATTGAGAAGCAGAAAAATAAAAAGGCAAGAAATCCAGGGATTTTAGAGCAAAAGCTATAACTGTGCAAGTTTTTTGGGTTTTTTTTTTTTTGAGTAGTTCTTCTGCTAAAAAGCAGAAGGGAGAGAAAGCCGAAATTTGAAAGTGTTGAAGGGAAATAGGCCCTTTGTTGAATATATTTAAGAAAAAGCATTGATATGGAACTTCTCAGTGTGCTCTCTAAATTCTTTAATACCACATGGCATGATTCACAGCTTCTGTTTTCTTACCAGAGCTTTTCCAAAACTTTCCTTTTGAGACGTTGCCCGAAGTTTTCTCAGGCATGTGAAAGGGATTTCTCTTGGCCTGATAGTTCTGCTACACATTTTCCCCTTCCAATAACTATTAAGCATTCTCAGGTGCCAAGCAGTTCATATAATTGAGAATTTGGGTATTTCACACTGGGTTTATTCAGGGGGAGAATTAATCCTTTAGTCACTCACACCTCACATGCATTTGTTCAGAAAGTCGGGGGTGTTGATGTTTTCTTTCCAAAGAAAAAGTGTTTCTTGGAAATCCGAGGAGTTTGTTTCCTGGGTGTTTAATTCAAAAGCTTTGCCATGTTCTTCCTCACTTCCTGCAAGTTCACTTAACAGATTTTTGGCTCCTTTGCAAATATTTTTTATATAATGGCGATGCACATAATCATCTGTTGGCCAGTAGCTGAAGGAATTTGACAATATCCACGCATGACAAGTTTTCTTCAGTCCCCTCATCGCGGTTTTATTCTTTGCGCCATCTCCACAGCGCTGCCTCTCATTTATCATTTTTTCATCCATCTGGCTTCTGGTCTCCATCTCAGCATGAGGGTGGAGTTCACCTCTGTGGAGGCTCTTCCTGACACATAAAACCCTGCACCCAGAGATCTGCTCTGGCACTGGGTGCCCAGAGCAGCCGGGGCTGCCCCTGGATCCCTGGCAGTGCCCAAGGCCAAGTTGGATGGGGTTTGGAGCAGCCTGGAATAGTGGAAAGTGTCCCTGTCCATGGCAGGGGTGGGATAGGATGAGTTTAAGGTTCCTCCTTACCCAACACAAATTATTCTATGCCTATATGAAGGTGCAAAGGCTCCTAAGCACATACCTGCATTTCAGAGCTTGATTTTATCCACACTGGGCTATAAGAGTTCTGAAGCTGCATCCCAGAGTGGATAATACCCAAATAAAAATGGATAATACCCAAATAAAAATTCTACAGAGAACAGGCAAAGATTTCCTAGAACAACCAAATCAGGCAAAATTTGGAGTTTACTGAGCAGAGTAACCTGAGGAAACTGAGTTTAAACCCCCTCTCCCTATCTGGGCATACTCATTCCTATCCATTCCTCAACCCCACAGTGGGATTGCAATGTACAACCTGAAACAGCTTTTCTTCCTTTTTCCAGAGCATGCAGAGTTGAATAACTCACACTTATCACCCAGATCACCCATATTCCTCTAAAAGGACTCTGTGTGCACGCTCTGTGTTGGATATGGTCTATAAAACTCACAATTCCTGAACCTGCAGCTTGGACCCTTCCTGGGATCACAAGCCCCACACCACTTGTTCTCTGCAGATGAAATTTCTTCAATTTCCAGATGTCCGAGGGACCATTTGGATCTACTGCTTTCCCCAGGTACTCAAATAACCAGAAATCCTGAACAAATGTGTTTAAGTCACTGAATTTCATGCTTAAAAAAATTCTAAGTGAGGAGGAAAAAAAGAAAAATAAAGATTTATCTGGGGAATGTTAAACATATGCTAACCCTATGCTCCTTTATTTTTGCAAAAACAGAGAGAGATGGTTAATGTTTTTATGAGACAGTGATAGTCAACCCTGTAAGAACCATGAAAATCTCTTGTAAACACAGCATTCACCACAGAGAAAAAGAAATTCAGGTGGAAGGAAGAAAAAGGAGGCAGAAAGCAGCAAAATGAGAGTGAAAACTAAACAATATGAAGTACCAACTTCAAAATGTCATGCTCCTGAGTTGGAGGAGAGATACTGGAGAAGTTCCTTGAATAAGACTTTTAAAACAAGGCTTTAAATTTCTTTTATGATTTTGCCTTAAAGAGGAGCGTGAAGTTTGCTAGTCCTAAAAAAAATTAGGGGGTATCATCCATACCCAGAAAGGTGGAAGTATGTCCTATAAATGTGTCATGTGTCCTTGATCAGATTAATATAAATGGAATTTGTACAAAGTACAAAGATCAGATTAATATAAATGGAATTTGTACCAAGTACAAGTTCAAGGTGGCACATTAATCCTAGAAAAACAGCGGTGGAGAGGAACATGAGAGCTCAGGATAGAAAGGTAAACTAAGAAGAGATTTTAGTCTTGGCATGGATATAAACAGGTATCAACAGACTGCCACTGAGTTTAGGCTGGACACCAGAAAAAAGCACAAGAGGAACATCATTCCTGAATAGCTCAGTGCTCCACCCCACAGGCAAAGCAGAGGAAGGAAAACACTCAACCATTTTCGATACATTTTCTGCACAGGATTTTAGGTTCTGAGCTGTTTTTTTGCAGTAGGCAAAAATAAAGCCTAAGCTAAGCCTGCGTCATTAGCCTACCTCAAAAATCTGTTAAATTCCTAGGGAAACACTGAAATTAATTATAATATAGCAACTGGAAGTTGTTATACTTTCCTTAAGAGCAAACAGAAGTTAGGGAGGTCAGGAAACCTCATGGAGGATATGGAAGGCGACTTTTCTGTGCCTGGAGATGCTGGGGAAGAATTTGGCGAACAACTTGAAGACTGCTGACTGGACATCTTTGCATGATAAGGACCAGATGGAAAACCCAGAAGAGACTCCACGAATTCACTTGCAAATTATCACTTAGCATTAATTATGCCCAGAAATCTGCCTCGCATTGACGTCCGCATTACCGAATACTCCAGCGCGGCGATATCTACGTAAAAGTTTATAATCAAAGCCATGCAAGCAATTTAAATATTGCAGGGCTATAAACAGATGAAAGATACGATTTTTATGGAAGTATTTGGGTTTGCAGTGAAACGTTTCGCCATTGTGCCATGCGTGGCTTTTCTGCCTAGCTGCAGAACTCCAAACAGGCTGGAATAACACAGCTTTGTGATTAACCAAACAACCAATAACCCACAAGACACGGCCACCATCCTTATGTAAATAAGGAAAGCTTATTTTTGCTCACTAATAGCAGGCACACAACAATGAAATGCTTTTAATAAGTTTTTAAGAGGATAAGATCAAGGAATCAGTTTGGCGAGTGCCCTTTTCGATGGCCGCACACCGTGGCCGTGGCGTGACACGTTTGCATTGTTATTTGGCCGTAAACAAAATGAAAAGATCTGTCATTGAAATTTAAACAGAGAGACCGGTTACATAAACTCCAACATTCTCAGCCCCAGTACAGTACAATCAACAGTCTGAAGAGACCGTACAGCTAAACAAAGTTTGGGGATGTTTTTGGATAGGGGAGAAAGATTAATAGCCAGAAAATAACTCTTGGCTGCCGCTACGAACTCTTAGGAATATAATTTTAAATTTGTGTAAATCCAAAGATTGATGCTCAAGCTTATGAAATAACCATTTTTCCGCAGCGTTGAAATACACACCCACGTGGAAACAAATCTTCTCGCTGGCCAATTTTAACAGAATATACTGCTTTTACCAAAAAAAGCAACTTAAATAAATCTGACCTATCTGTTCTCGTAGATAATTGTAACTGCGGTCAGCAAAAAACAAATCTTCTATAAATGGTCATCTTTCCAAATTATTCTGGCTTCAGAACAGGCTTGATTAATTGCACAAACACTGCGTGCCTCTGAATGCAATTTGTGTGTGTGGACCAGCAGACGATGCCTGAGACATTCCCAGCAGTCACGTGGGAGAGGATTTCTCTGTTTCTTGCAGGTAAACAACATTTTGCTTCATCACAAGACCTTGCAGATCACCCCAGTCCCAAACAGAGCTGTTGCCTTGCCATAAATGGAAATATTAGGACAATTGGAATGAGAAGGAAGCTTGAAGAGATCTCCTTCTAGGAGAGACTCCCCTTCTCTAACAGCATCTCCGGCTGCTGGCGGGCAGTGGGAGGTGAGCGCTCCCAGGGCTCCAGCTGGATTCCAGCAGCTGAATTAATTCCCGTGCCTGGCTTTGAGGGAGGGCTGGCCCTGGGTCATCAGGCTTTTTTCAGCAGCAGCTGACACCAGGTTTGCTCAGGCTCAGATCTGAGCAGATTTCTAGATCAGCTGGATACAGACTGTGCACTGAAACCCATGGTGCCACCCTTGGATAAAATAAACACATGATGCTCGTGAGCAGAAAGCCTCTTGTAGTCAACTTAGCTCTAGAAAGATGATGAATCACAGCTTAATCTCTGCAGCATCCATCTTCAATGAAATGCTGGAGGACACCATAAATTCAAGTTGAATTTTACATGTGGCATATTGTTTCTAAATGGTATGTGTTGTGTGGGACTGAAACAATCTCCTTAACTCCATCAAAACCATGTCAGACACCAGTGACAGCAGTGACAGCTGCAACTCAGAAATCAGGATTCCTCACTCAAGGGTTAAGTGGATCTTCCCACTGAGGAGTTAGAGAGCAGCAGGAAGAGTGACTGGAGAGGGGAATCTGACCGTACTCCTCCCTCACCTTCAGGAGGAGTAACCATCCTCTTATAAATGCCAGAGGAAAATGATCTGGGAGACAGAGCTGATAAGTCAGGAGCTATGCACAGACAAATTGGCTACACGGCCTCCCACAAAGCACCCAACACCTCCTCTCCATAAATCCCATCCTCAGGAGCAGGGATATGATGTACGACACAGAGCATGGGCATCAGTCTGGGGAAAATCAAAATGCGGTGCAAAATCAAAAGGGGCGTAAGAAATGATATTCGAATTGCGCACTCCTGCTGCCCCATGTGCTCCTGAGCTCTCACAGGGACACACCCACGGCTGCCACCCTCCCCAGTTCCACCTGGTTTACTCAGGCAAAGAGAAAATATGGGATCCACATTCCCTTCTGTTTTGGCAAAGGGTTTAGCAGTGCCTGTTTTGTTAAAAAAAAAAAGAAAAAAAAAATCCATTATAAATTTAGAACCAAGCCCCATTTCATGCCAGTTCTAAATGCCCCAAACCAATAGTTTTGATAAATTGTGCAGCTCATGGCACACCTCTCATTTCTCCTCTTTTCTCTACGACGCATAGAGTTAAAGTTGACAAAAACTTGCTGGTTTGCAGAATTTAGAACATTACACTGCCCAGATTGACAACATGAGCTGGGATGGTGCCAGAAGAGCAGCAATGGTTTATTAGGTCTGTAGCACTTAATCCAAGAAATAAAAAGGACTTATGTGACGGATGAGCATAAATGAACTATTGGGTCAGACATCCATTTCTTAAAAAGCAAAATACAAAAGGTCTGAAGCAAGATACTGTGTAGGGTTTAGTATACATTAATGTATTAGAGCTTTGCTGGTATACTTTGAAACTTCTGAGTTTTAACCAGCTCCAAATTATTATTTTTTAAAAAACCAGACTAGCTGAAATAAATATTTACCAAATCCCATCACGCCATACTGCCCCTTCCCTGGTAATATCATCATGGCTCAGAAAACATTTACAAAGAATTAGGACAGAGGCTGAAACCCTGACCCGAAGCCAATGACCAAATTCACATTGTCAGCAGAGATGTGGAGTTCCATGCTAAAGCCTCTCCTCCCCTGCAATGTAAGCAGTGAAGGCAGAGGGGCCTTTTACATCATCCCAGGCAAGATCAGAATCTGCACAGGGGCCAAAGAGCCTTTAGTTAGGGCTGAGTGTGGTCTGAGTCAACACCAGGAATAAACCAGTGCTTGAGTGCCAACACCATGTTCTACCAGAGCTTCCTTCTCAAAAACATGGTAGCAGACCCACCATGTGATTATTCTGTAATTCTGGGAGATATTAACAGGAAAGTGATTTTATTCTTTCTATGAGTCTCTCTGGCAAAGCCTTAAGCTGCTGTGCTTTGAGCTCTACTCACCTGAAAAAAAACCCAACTTTTTTCTCTCCCATCTGTACTATTGATAAATCATTCCCAGCACATAAATTTCCCTCCTAGCATAAAAACTTGATCAGAAAGCAATGAAAAGTACAATAAATAGCCAGCTCCAGTCTAACCTGTGTGGTTTGACACAGCTGAACAAGCTCTGAAAAGGAATATTGTTCCTTTAATAGAACGCCTGAAATGGTGCTCAAAACAGATTGGGCTGACAATTTTTGCAACCTTGGTGTCTCCTCCAAGATTTACAATGGCACAGCTCCCCTTTTTAGCAAATTAAACCTCGTGTCAAGGCTTAAAATTAAATCCAAACTTCTTTTCTTCTCTGTACAGAAGGAACAAATTGGCACCACATGCCAGTAGTCAAGGAGTGCTGATGGGAAACAGAGTGAAGGGAGCGCCCTCCAACCTGGAAGGCGTCACTAGTCAAAATCAACTGGGATAAACAGTCAATTCCACTTAAAGTTTGACATCTAAAGGCTCGTAGGATAGAAACATTCAAATATAAGAATTCTTCTGTACCACACAAACCTGTCTCGGCGCCAGCACTTCAACTTTTCTGTGCTGTGCAAGCACTTTGTGGGAATCTGCCTTTGGTGGGGTTTGATGCTGTAAGATCCCGCCTTGCCAAAACCTTTTTAGTTTGTTCCAGGGGGAAAAAAAGGGAAATACAAGAGATTCAGAGGGTACGAACATCACTGACTTAATACCACACCGCCTACTGTTACCAATAGAATTTTTTGCCATTATGCAGGATTCTGGTTTATAACATTTAAAATCTTATTTGAGCACATATGTCAGATAAAACAAAAGGGTATTTCTGAGGACTGGCATATGAACCATTTTCATGGACAAAAAGGTAAGAGCAGCTTTTACAAAACCACCCAAAGGCCACACTGTTGTCCAGTTAAGGGAGGCATATCATGGCAATGTGTGGTGATTCCTGAAGGGGATCCTGTGTCTAATCCACCCCCAAGCCCCACTGTTTGCACACAAAAGTAACCCTACACTTCCCAGGTTAAGAACCAAGCCCCAGCCAGGGCTTTCAAATTTTTAGTTGCGCTCTACTTTCCCAGCACAGAAATTGTTGGAGGACCAAAAAAAAAAAAAAAAAGTTCTTTTTAAAATATAACAGAGGTTAACCACACCTAGTTTTAAAAATCCCTTTATCTTCTTTATCTTTTTCATAGCTCGGTAGATGAGAGAGTGTTTGAAAGGTGACGTGAACCCCGCTTCAGTCTTTCCATTGGCCTTCCCCTAATGTTTGTAATAAAAATTCAAAATAAAAATAAAGATCAGCAGCAAAACATCACACCTGGTTATGGATGAAAAGTGAAAATAGGAGTTATCTTGTCCTGTTGTAGCACAGCAAAAGTAAACATTCACTCTGATTTAACCTTGGTTTTAAGCACATGCACAAGGTTTTACAGGATGAGGAACTAGTCTCATAAATGAAACACTCTACAGAGATGTTTGCAGAAAACACAGCAAAACAATCAGCTCGGCACCCAGCGCAAGCAAGGCAGGAAGATATTGCAGTAAATCATGGGATCACAGGATGGTTTGGGCTGGGAGGGACCTTGAACTCATCCCATCCCACCCCTGCCATGGCAGGGACACCTCCCACTGTCCCAGGCTGCTCCAAGCCCATCCAGCCTGGCCTTGGGCATTCCAGAGATCCAGGGGCAGCCCCAGCTGCTCTGGGAATTCCATTCCAGGCCCCCCTCACCCTCCCAGCCAGGAATTCCTTCCCAAAATCCCAACCATCCCTGTCCTCTGGCAGTGTGAGCCCAGATTAGGGTTTCAGTTGGATACCGGGACAGAATTCCTCCTTCCTGCAGCCTCACCATTCCATCAGGGATGGGATTATCCCCATACACATCTGGAATATCACCCACGTTATGCAAATAGGGGCAACTAGAAAGAGCCCTGGATTTACAGAGTAGGAACAACAGAATTGTAACCTGTACAAATTTGAAGAATTCTCACCAGCATTCCCAAAAACTGAGAGGAGCAAGCAGTGCAGACCATCAGCAGCGCCAACACCAAACCTGGCTGTGTCAGAAAGCCAACGTGAAACCTGTTAAAAGGTTTTATTATCCCAAATTACCACTTTTAGAGAAAAGGTTTAATTTACATAGATTATTTTTTTTTAATATGCTGTTATAGGTGGGTTCTTCTGTTGCATTAAAAAACAAAAAAAACACATACTCAACTGCAATTCAGTTAAAATGTGAAGTTGTCCAGACTAGAGAAACACAAAACCCTTGTGCACATTGACTGGAAGAAGTGATCTGCCAACTGGAAGGCAGAAGGAAATATCCCTGGCGCTGGCCCAGGCTCTCAGGTGAGCACCACAGTCACTGCTCACCGTTCAATCTCTGAAAGTGCCCAAATTCCCCAAAAACCACCACATAAAATTATTTTTTGCTGGTAAATAAACATTTCAATGGGGTAATTGCATATGGCAGATGCAGAATTTTAAACAAGGATCAATTAAAACATAGAGCAGTGCTGGAGTTCTGCACAACCTAGCAGGAACTTTTCTTTCAGACAGCATTTCTCAGCTAAAGTTTCATTTCTGTTTTGCAGTTCACCTCTATGTTTAAATAATAATTATGGTTGTGACATACAGTGACAAAAGCCAGAAAATTCAAAATTAGCAGAGACAGACTCTGTCCATTGTTTGAATGTGCTCAGCTGGTTTTGCTTTACTAATACCACCAAGACAGAAATTTTCATTTCCCAAAAACACAAACTTCTGGCAAGGGGTTACAGAGCGAAATAAATCTTATTCTTGGAAGAAACTTTTGTTTGACACCTGAATAATTTCTGCTGGTTTCTCTGCTTTTCCCCCCTCCTTCAAATGGAGTCTTAGAACTCCAAGCCAAAATACAGAGTCTTAGGCTATCACAACAAAAGCTCAGCATCCAATTTCTCCTTCCAAACACAATCTCCTCCTAAAACACATCAACAAATCCATCTCCTTGTTAGCCTCCAAGGAACTGGAAAGCCTTGCCACAGCAAGGACATCTCAAACATTCCAACATGCAATTGTTTGCTGACTGGTGGGGAAGCAAAGGTATCAAAGCACAAACTTTCAGAGCTTGCTGTTTCTGCTTGGAAGTTTTAAGACAGATGCTCTTCATTTTCTCTCCTAATAGACTGGCAAATGCTAAATGCATCTGACACCAGCAGTAATACCACACATTCCAATGGCAAATAATGAGTTTGTTCTACTGTGTACCATTTTTGCCCACCTGTTTCCTCTCACAGATTACTTCTTTTCTTTTCCCCTCCTCCTCTGTATGTAAGTGAGAAGTCCCATTTTTATATCTTTATACACACACATTATACATCTCCTGCTTTCTTTTACGTTGAGCAAATACAAAAATGCCTTATTATTCTCACTGCTGAGAGCTGCTAAGCAAACATTTTCTTCTCCTTCTGCTATAAAAGACTCCAGCTCTTTTTCTTTGCAATACAAAAGTAACCATAATTTTTTTTTTTCCCAATCTCTTCATTAAGTCACAATCCTATATTTACTGGAATTGACTGGAAATTTGCCATGGAGCTGTGCCTGTGCAGGTTTACTCTTTTAGTTTAGGGGACTAATTCCAGCGTAATGCTATTGTATCTGTTGGGTTCTGTCCCCCAGGAGCTGGGCCCACAGCTCCACTAATTAGTATCTGCTCTGATAGGACACTGAATCCGCCAAAGCTTTGAAGTGGATCTGCTGAAGCCATCACCTACAGCGAGCTCCCCAAAGACCAAAAGTCTTTTAAACACAAGAAAGCCGGGCTTTATTTGAATAAAATTAGAAATTTCACTTTCAAATGGAGAAAGCTCAAAGTGGCTGGGGCAGGCAGGGCTGAAGTAGAAAGGTTTCTGCTCCGCTGTCTCTCTCTCTCTGTCCTTGCTTGTGGGCTTTATTTCATCTGATTCAAGTCGTTTGCAGGAAAATTTGCCCAATTCTCTCTCATCCCTACAATGATCCTGGCAGCTTTGGGGCCTGGCTGGTGCTTGCCCCTCCTGGCATGTGTGGAGACATCTGTGCCCATGTGCCACCCTGCCAGTGCTGCTGAGCTCCCTGTGCCATCCAGGGACGCACCTTGAGAATTCCATGGGCTCCCCAGGCCAACCAGACTGTCCCCATCTCTAAAATCCCCTCACCACCCTCTTGGCTTTTCCTGCCTCCACAGGTCTTGGGACACAGGTTTTCATGTGGAAAATAACTTTTCTGTTCCCTTTCTTGTTCATTTTACTCCTGGGTTTGTTCTCTTCTGTGGGAATCAGAAAAACAGAAACTTCCACAGACACGGGAGGGCTTGATCTGCAGCCTCGGGAGAAGCTTGGATTGATGCAAAAATACATCACACAGACATTAAGCAGAAAAATTATAAACTTATATTCCTATAGTTGTAAGTAAAAACATGTCTAAGTGAGAAATTGTATGGGTAAGATGGTGAAGGGTTTTTAACGTAGGGGTGTGGTTGTATAGAGTAAACTGAGAGTTTAGAAGTTATAATAGAAGTATCTGGGTGTAATTGAGACAGAACCCCATTAGATAAAAGTATCCACAGTGCAGCAGAAGTAAGTAAAGGTGATAGGTCAGAAATGTAAAATAAATTCTGTGACAGCTATCTTGGTTTACAAAGTTCTATATTGCCTTGTAATGAAGAAACTTGTGACTACTCTTGAGCGATGGCAGACTGCTTGCTTCTCCAAAATCTCACAGGCTCTGAGATTGATTTATTGCTCAGATAAACATCATTCTTAGCCTGAAAATAGTCCCATCCCTTCATTAAAAGCAGTGACAATAACACTCCTCATCCCATTGGAAGAGGGAGCTCTGCAGATCTCCAGGCCTGTGTGCTGGTGGCAGATCCATGTTTCCCTCTCTTATCCATGGAAATCACCTGATCCCTGCAGTCTGCTGAAACCATTCCTCCCCAAAATCTCAAATTATTTCTTCTGGCCTCTTTTCCCTTCCCCACTTCTCCTGCCTATTTGCAAGAGCTATAGCCATCCATTATTTATAACTTATCATCAACCCCCCAAATTTCACATCTCATCCACAATTCAATCCCACTTCCACCACCTCTTTGCTACAACTTCCAGTCCTTGGGATTTTTCTCCTCCCTTACTGCCCTGCACTCCTCAGATGTTCTTGCAAATGGGCTATTAATTGCCAGACCATCTAATGGGAAAACAAGAAAGCTGGCTAGTTTTTAATTGCAGGGTTGTTGGGATTTGTCTCTTTGTGTTAATACTTCTCCCAGCCTACAGGGATGTCATTTTACCTTTGTTCCATTATAAGTTTTAACAACTGTATTATTTATTTTTGCTGCTTTTCAATCTGTCATTGTTAAAAATCCATTAAACTATAGGAGGTGAATAATTTTTCCCCCTTTTTTATGCCCAAGAATTAACAAACAGTTTAATTAAGACAGAGAAACAGAGTGATGTTGGTTCCCCTGAGAGGATTCCATGCACATCTGATATTTTCAGAAGAAGAAGGGTGTTGGAGGGAAATATTTATGAGATATTAAATATATGCAAAGTCATAGCTATATTTTTTTTCAACAGAATTAATTTTTCTTTCCAGCCAAGGAGAGCAGAGAAGTTCTACAATGGAACCAAAATTTTAGGTTTGTGTGGCTTGGCTTCAGGAAGAACAAATGTAGTGATAGGACAGAGGGGATGGTTTTAAGCTGGAAAAGAGGAGGTTTAGATGGGATATTGGGAATAATTTCTTCCCTGTGAGGCTGGTGATGCCCTGGCACAGGGCACCCAGGGAAGGCTTCCATTTGCCTTAGTCCCTGTAGTGCTAAAAACATTCATTTGTTTTAGGAAAACGTTCATTTATTTTAGCTGATACTGTGAAAACCTCTAGAGCCAAGAGTGTAAAACTACTTGCTAAATAACCTCTAGTATATTTTAATTTCCTTTTTTTAGATTAAAAAAAATAAATAAACCTGGACATAATCAAATGCACATTTGGAAATAAGAACAAAATTTCATTGAGTCCATTTTTAACACCTTGTATAATAATTTTGGTTGTTCTCCAATAGTAATGCTACATTGAGGTAAGGCAGAATAAGCTGAAACCAATGCTGGAAGCAACTCCTTCCTTCAAATCCCTCAAAATTTTCAACAGCAGATGAAATAACAAAAGTAACGTCAGAAGTCTTCCTCCATCCTAAGAAATTTATTAAATTAAACTGGATTACTAGGAGATACACATTTTTCCTTGCTGCAAATTACAAAATCATGATCCAGAATGCAGCTGAGAAATTAAGGAATTAAGATGTTCAAAGCAGAAAAGCAAATGTGAAATGACAAGAAGAATTTTCACATAAAAATTTAAAGCAGCAAAAACCACATTTTCTTGTTTTCTTTTGATATAATTATTGTATAAAAAGCTACAGGGTCATAATTAAAGCCCTTGATCTTAAAGTTACCCTGAATTTTTCACTCTGATGGAAAAATGTTGCATTATTTTAATAAGGAGTGCATGACATTATTTCTATATGAATTTTCTGAGGTGTTCAGGACATGTTTGAAGGAAAGCCTGTGTGCTCAGCTACAAAAAATATTAAGACCAAAAAGGCACCTCAACATACACGTCCTCCAAAAAAGCCAAATAAAAAAAAAAACTAAACAAAAAACCAACCAACCAAAAAAAACACAGCAAAAAAAAAAGTCCACAAAATAAAAAAAATTCTACCAGAAAATATTAAGACTTTACAATTTTCTGACTAGTTCCTCTTTCTGCACCTGAAATAACTCCCACCTCCACCAGTCAATAGCTTGGTCTGTTTGTTTCTTTTTAATTAAAAAAAAAATTAATTCAGAGTGTGAAGCTGCAGAGACCCAAAAATAAAGATGCAAAACCTGAAGTCCATTTAAGAAATCCCATTCTTTAAAGTCCCAGGACAAGTCACAATAACTAGAATAATTTTTGTTACCAGTCAATTGAGTAACCAGGCAAGAGGAAGTTGAACTTCAACTAAAAACCCAAATCCAAATGCTCAATGCAAATATTGTCGGGCTGCTTGTCCATTAAAAAATAAAATTATTGGAGTCAAATTTTGATACAATTCTGCGCAGAATGAGAACTCCTGCATATTTGGCAGGCAGCCCACTTGTGCACGCAATGCATAAAAACTGTAAGAATGGATTCCATCCTGACTACGGGGTGCTTACTTTCCTTCAACGATAATTGTCTTAATGCCTGTTTTAATCAGTATTAACTACCAGCAATAACACGCTTTTAATTATGTTTTAAACGAGTCCTTTATTGGGCTGTTTTGGGAAGCAAATTAGTCAAAAGGAGCTGTTAATCAAAAACGTGTTACTGGCACAAAATAAATGTTCATTTAAGGAGCCATTTGAAATAAACCTGGCTCATTGACTCTGACAACCTACAAGGACACTGGGGCCTCCCGAGGATAACTCCTTCAGCTCTCTCCCAGCTACGCCTTGCTGCTCAGAAGTTGTAAGTAGGAGCATTAAGCAGTTCAGGTCATCCATCAGCTAACTTTTACTACTGTACTCAGGAAAACGAGCCTCCTAGGAACTTCGCAGCAGATCTATTCCTTCATTAGCTGAGTAATATTGAGAGAGATGTTCCTGTCATTACGAAAGGAGAAGTCTATTGCAGGGAATTTTGCTGGTGTCCCCTTTGTCTGGGAGCTGTCTTTGTGGATTCCAAGGTATTTAGGCTGAGGAAGTGGCATCATTAGCTGTGAGCATCATTCGTGTGTTTGTCCCCTTCTGCAGAGCGATGGCCGTGCCCAAAAAACTCAGCCACACAAGATGGCATTTCCCACCTAACACAGAGGTGTCACTCGATGCCAGCCCATAATACCACCCTCACAGCACAGCTCCAAACAGAAATTCCACTGAATCTATTCCACTGCCAGGTCTGAAAACTTAATTTTGCTGCGGCCACTTCATTCGGAGCATTTTGGCTTTAAACAAACTTGAGTTAGAGCGACGGCCAGAAGTCTGGGTTTAGAGCCCACAGATTGTGGTTCTTTGGCTGAAGCTTGGACTTGTAAATTTTAAGTCAATTTTGCTTCATGACAAAGAAAAAAAATATAATTTAAAAACTGATCTGATTTTACTCACTTGGCATGTCTTAGTTCTAACTCCTTCAAAGTCAACTCTCACCTCCAACACCTGTAGCTTAAAATAAAAACTCCCTGAGATACCATTCCCCCCACCCTGCCTGTGACACAGAGGGCTGAAACAACATAAAAGGAGTCATTATAACTTAAAAAAATGGGTTCTCCTCAATCAGGAGCCCCTTCAGGACTGTACTGGAGTGAGCTCTGACTGGGGAGGCAGGTGGTTAATTAAGCATCAGCTCACAGTGTGTCCTTAGGAGACGGAGCCTGGGGGCAGGGACGAACTTGCAAGAAAAGCAATTGCTGCATTCACACCATCACCAAACAGCCCCAAAACCTGAGCAAAGCTGCCAAAAATCATACACACCCAAAGCTCGGGGAGTGCTGCACGGCTGTGTTTGGCTTCCCAAAGCCTGTTGTCACCCCAAAATCCACTGGCAGCGCTCATGTCCAATGTTACCACAGGAATAATGACAACACCAGCTTCCAAAATCCAAATTCCCCAAAGGTAACTGGGGCCAGCAGCAAGGCAGGTCCCAGGGGTGCTGTGACACACATTTTAAATGGCATTTAAGCCGGGGTTTACAGCAGAAACCACCACCCTTCCTGCCAGCCCAGCCATACCCACGACACCTTCAACCTGAATAACTCCCTGCTTATCCAAACCAGAAATTCCACACCAGCACCTCATCAGCTTGGGAAGCAGCAGGACGGGGCAGAGAGAGGAAGAGGTGCAAAAACCTGGTGGGCAGCAAATAACTGAGACAGAGCTGTCTTCTCCTCCTGCTTATTTTCTTATTTTGCCAGAGAAAACCCCACCTGGCAAGTTCAAGTACGCAGAAATCATGAGCAACACGACAAACCCAAGCTGCAGACAGACATGAGGGCCTTCCAAAGCAGGAGGGAAAAAAAAATTGGCAAATTTAGACCCATAATTGCAATTTGTGACTCAGTGTCCTGGGATGGGAGGATTATGAAAGGTGAGTTTTATATCTGACTGATTGGGATTCCTCCCTCATTAGCAGCATTCCATGATGTGTTTAACATCCTCTCATGGTCTGATAAACACATCTTGATTTCATTGACTTATCTTTAATGCTTTCAGTATGTATCTAAGGGAACAAAATGTCCTTTAAACACTGAAATTAAAGGCTTTAATGCACTTGAAAAGAACGAAATAAAAATTTTACTAAGGACAGCACAGTAAAACACCTTGAGACAATTACTCTTAATGAAATACAAAGATTACCAATAGCTACTGACATCTTCCATTACAAAAGCCATTATAAATCCTCTGTCTCATGGAGAAACTTTCCCCACTTTTTGAAGATTTTCACCAGACCATAATTGCAAACCTGATTTTTATTTTATTGTGTTCAAAGCTGATTGCACTTTTTGATGGACTTCATCATGCTCCAAAAATAGCACAAATGCTTTCCAAGATGTGGGTTTAAGAAAGTTATTGGGACTGGCAACTTCTTTTTCAAATTATCATTCATGGATCTATTTTCAACACCCTCTTTCTCAGCCCATTAAGTGTATTTCTGCAGCCTTCATCCACAAGCCACAGTAAAAGGTTCTGTCTGACCCTGCTCCAGAGGAGCGATGCTCTCCTGCTTCCAGTTAGCAGCAAAACCACAAACGTGGTTTTGATTTCTTCTTTAAGTTTCTGGAAATGCAGAAATGTGGTCTTTTCAATAAACTGTAATTGCTGCTCTTTTTTTTTTTTTTTTTAATTTCTCATCTTCTTCCTCACATAACTATTCCAGTCAATACTCCCTGTATTTTGGTGTGTTTGGGCTTTCAAGTTGCTTGATGCAAAGTGTCCTTTGGGGATGCTGTTCCTGCATTTTTAAATTTATTTTTTATATAAAAAATGAACAGGGGTAAGGAGATAAGTCTCTTAGACCTGGTGAGAACCTGCAGAGATTAGTTCTCTAAGCATGAATTATCTGTCTGTAACTACAAGATGACACCTTAAAGTTACAAAACCTAAGACAAATCATTAATTCATTTTCTCAGCCCCCACAACAGAAAACAAAATTCCAACAGGAAGCTGAGACCCAGAGACAGAAGCTGATGGATTTAACAACCAAAAGTGAGAATCTGGAAGTCAAAGGAAGATTTGAGCATTTTACTGGTCAGTCCAACAATTGAAAACCCCAGTATGAACAAAAAATCAAGGATATGAACTGACAAGAGCCAGCCCTGTTCTTCCATCACCTCCTTTCAGCACTAAGTTCACCAAGTAAACTCTGAATTGCAAAAGAAAGATAATTCTCAAATCCAAGCAACCAGGACAGGTGGTACAGAAAAAGGATGCAAAAAAAAACATTACCATATATAAGATTTTAATCTCTTATTTATGATTCTTCCATAAAGTTTATTATAAGTCATTATATACATCTCCAAGTATCTCATCACAAAATGACATTTACAATGTAACCATAGCAAAATAATTCTGCGCAGAACAATTTGCAAAATATCACATCAAAGGTAATGTGGGAGTACAACATAATTGTAGCAATTTCACCATATTAATACTATACTGCTCATACTTTGGGCCCCCAAGCAAAATAACTTTACAGGCAGAATAGGTAGGCAAAAATACTTATCTCTGTTTATATCCTTTTATCTCAGATCTGCAAGGAGCAGGGTGTGAAATATATAAAGTATATTCAACATGACTAATAGGTCACACTACTGCTTCCAGTGAAACCCAGGGATTTTTAGGCACAGAATTACATAAGTGGTCCAAATCCTGCTGTACATCTTAATAAAAAAAATCTAAATACAAATACCTCTAAAAGCACCACCAGGGAAAAAAAATATTACTGAAATGTCTCCTACTCCTATTCTGTCCTAACAAATACTTCAGCACCATGAGAGAGACTGAAAGCAGCCCTGAAAATAATTTATTTAATGACGGGATGAAAAAAGAGAGTGAGGGGAAGACAAAAATAGCTGCAGACCAAATCTGCACGAAGCGTAACATGAAAGTTTTCTGGGAGACTCTTTCAGAGTTGGGCTGTTGCAGGGACATTCATCTAACCAAATATGAGGCCCTATGGGAACTCTGAGGAGATTAAAAAGAAATAATGAAGGCATAATTGTGGGTTAGCTGGGAATAGCTCTTTCTCCTCCTCAGCATATGGAGAAGTGTGTCAGTCAGATGGTGCACACTGGAAGGTAGAATACCTAAGGGGTTTCAGCGCCTGATGCTTCTTTATCTCTTTGTTTTGCTTTCAAATTTCTTTTTTCATCTGTTATTTTAAGAGATACCAGGGCTCGAGGTATTCTCTGTGGGTTTGTCTCGCTGCCTTTTTTTGTGTGTGCGTGTCTTCCTCAGGGTGGGAAATTGGAGAGCCACATTCTTTTATGCATTGAAAACTGCTTGAGCATACCTGCTCAAACTGATCGGAATTATAAAGCTGAATATCTACAACTTTTTTAAAGGAATTTTTTAAAAGGACTACTTAAACAAAACCCAAAACACTGTAGACCAACACTCTTGGATGGCAGTCTTTCATTTGCTTTAACGTCTATTATTTCTACAGGATTTGCTGGACATAAATTGCTCCTGCTTTATTTAAACTCTTTCAAATCTATTCCTTTCCACCTGGCAAAACAGCTCCACCCGACAATGTGGGTGGAGAGATTATAAACTGATTTTAATGCCATCAAAACCCAACCTCAGTACTCATGCAGGCAGCACTGGCAGCAGCTTGTCTCCAACTGAGCTCAGATTACAACACAGAACCTGTGCGCCCTGTTAGAGGTGTGTGCCAGGTGAAAATTACCAAAATTACCAGACTGATAATGTAAAATTGCAGATTAGATTTCAGCTTGCATGCTTCACGTTAAGCTCAGCCCAGATAAAACAACCTGCTGAAAAGTGAACGCCAATGCCTACCCAAAACCCTTTTCACTCTCACCCCTGTCTGTGAGACCCTCAGCTAATGCAAAAGACAGGTTGAAGCCCCAGTGCAAATGCAGAAGCATAAAGCAGAGTGACACATCTTAAGGCAAATTGCTTTGGAGCTACTTTGAGTCCCCTCCTGCTCCTCTCCCTTCTCCACAGGGATGGAGGCAGGGACGGTGCTCTCGGAGAGCCACAACACCTCCTCACGTCAGCCAGCATCTCATCCTGCCCTGCTGCTGGAACCCAGCAGCCCCAGGGACAGCAATCTGCATTTTGGAGCCAGTTTTTAGCCCTCCCCCTGCACAAATGATCAAAAATCACTTGTTCAGTTTCCCCGCCTTGAGAACGTGGCTGTTATTAAGGAATACAAATGCTAAAAGTGGAGCCAACTCACCAGATTTTCTAGATTTACAAAGGCCAAGCATATAAGCCACCCTCCAACACAGAATATGTAAAGGATCTCTTGATATTTCAGAAAGAGGTTGTGGGATCTACCTCCAATGGGGCCAAATGCAATGAAAAAACAGGTCACCATCTCCAGGCCGACTTCTCCAAACCCCAGGCAGGAAGAGAAATAATTCACCAGCTCATAAGAGAAATAATTCACCAGCTCACCACCACTTAGATAATGGCTGAGAGAAAGGAAAATCGCTTGTAAAAAAAAAAAAAAAAACAAACAATGTAAAGAAAAGCTTCAGGTTGAGAATATTTATGTGACTTTTGAAGGAAGGATAAGTACACGAGGAATTTTGCAGAGCTTGGAGGAAGAAGCTCCGGGAGTTGTAGGGATGGAGGTGGTGGATGGGGCATGGATTCAGAGAGATTTTGGGATAAATTCATGGGCAGACACATAACTGGCTCCTTTGGTGGATGCAGCCACGGGGTGAGGCTACAGGGCACATGGAATTCACCCAGTTTGGGAGGAATAGGGTTTCATCTTGGCCAGGGCTTGGAGGCTGATGTTTGACCCCTTTTTCATCTTGAACGGGCATTTAGCCCAAATCACAACCCAGGCCATCGTTAGCAGAGCTTCCAAAAATATATTTGAGCCCATTTATGAAAATTAAGCAGAGCAACAAAATTATTAATAATTGCTAGGGAAAAAAAAGGCAGGAAGTAGTGGAGATTAAAAGAAGATGATGTATTAGACTGGAAAGAGCGAGTCTCCAGAAATTATCCTCATTTTTTTTTAAGTTGAAATGGGTGAAAGTATTTTACAAAAGTTGTTTTTAATGAGACATTTTCTCTACATCATATCAGGACAGAGCTGTGAACTTTTTTTAATGGAATTACTTGACAAACTGATCAGTGCCATATCACTGCCTCCAGACACAGTTCTTTTAATGATGTCCAAACTACTTAACTATTAAAATGAAATTGTGAGCCAGCACAGTAGGAAGTAGATTGAGCAAGCTGAAGATCAAAGAAGATACCATCACAGTGGCCTTTGTGTGCTCACTGTAGGTTTGCTCTAACTGAAGGGTAAAGTAGTGGGGAATTGAATTAGATTGGGTTGGTTCTGTACCAGAGCACTGAAGGCAACATAAAAGAAGGGTCAAATAAAATAGCACGAGCCTACCTTACCCTGGGCAAGATTAAAACTGAGTCTAGAATGCCATCAGCCATCTTAACACTTCATCTAAACAGGGCTGGGAACACAAACCTCAGCAATTTATTCACTTATTGTATTCTTCTGCACTTTCTGTGCACACACTTTACTCACAGGTAAATGAGATCACAGAATCACAGATTAATTTGGGTGGGAAGGGACCTTGAAGCTCCTCCAGTCAAAACCCCTGCCATGGGCAGAGACACCTTTCACTATCCCAGGTTGCTCCAAGCCCTCTCCAACCTTGGGCACTTCCTGGGATGGGGTTTAATGCCTACCATGAGATTTTTGTTTAAAAAAAATTAAAGAAAAAGTTGCTACAAGATTCCTTCATTTCCAAAAGAAATACAGAAAGCAATTGATGAAGTCGGTGCAGAGCTACAAAGTTTTCCCAGACCCTTGGATACTGAAAAGGAACTGGAAAGGACAATGTTCTTCCTTCCCTCTGCTCCCATTCCCTCCTGACCTTCACAGCACAGATTTTGTGTACAGAACCAAGGTAAATCAATGAATTAAGAAATTAGCTCTTTTGGAAATTAGAGATGCTGTGAGCACTGCCCTTCCTTGAAGAGCTGGACTCACCTGGTGCTGGCAGTGAGGTGAAATCTCATGAACTGCACAACATCTCTACGCAGCCCTAACTTTGGGGGAGGCAAGCACAAAATGGAATCCAATGGGTAACAACACGAGAAACGCACAACAGCTCACTAAAAATACTTTGATTTAAGGATTTTGTATTTGCACCTCTTAAAGCAACACCAAACCCACTTATCTCTTGTTCCAGGTTTGCACTCTTTTACTTACTTTGAACCTGCATTCTTTAGAATTATATTCAGCTTTAAACTCTTATTTTTAACAATCCCAGGATTAAACAGTGAGCAGACTGCAGGAGAGACCACCAACATTTCAAGACAAATCTGATATATTTTTTACCTTTGCACTTTATGCCACAGCCACTCCTTCTCCAGGAGCAGTATGGACATGCAAGCACACGGAGCTCGTGCTGCAATTTTAAAATTTATTTAAATGAAACCTAAATAAATTTTAAATATTAGCAAGAAGCTACAGGTGCTCAGGGAGAAGTTATTTGTATTTTATGGGATTCATTTTCTGCACAGTATGTGGAGAGAATTAGCTGCAAAACTTTGTTATTACCCAGAGAAGTTGCCTGTTTAACTCTCCTTTGTTGTTTAGAAGATTTACCTTTCCGTGCTGTTTTAATATTTAAAATATCAGGGGTTGAGTTTGGGTGAGGGAACAGGGAAGGGAGGAGAGTTTTGGGTGTTTTAGGTGTATCCAGGGGGTGTCCCAGGGGTTCTGAGGGTTTACCCATCCCTGCCAGGATCCCACCTTGCAGATGGTGAGCCTGGGCAGCCTAAAAACATTCCTACTCTGAGTATTTGGGTTAAATTCTATGGAAAATCCTCCTGAATTAAATTAGACTGAAACATTCTTCTGTTTGACACCATCCTTCCATCAAAACCCAAACCATTGCCACAAAAGGAGAGAAATTTGTGTAAGACATAATAGGTAAAGAGAAATTACTGATCCAGGAACTATTAATTCTCCTTAAAAGAAAAAAACAGCAAATTAATCCCCGAAACAGAGCAGTCAAAGAACAAAACCTACCCATGAGCTCTCTCCTTGTATGATTGTCTCAAAAATTTTTTGGGGCTGGGGTATTTAATTTTGGCATTTTGCTTCTCTAAAGCTGGGGGGAACAGCTCATTTTGGAGCCCTGATGAATCACTGGGTTAGATGTCCAGTAACAACTGCGATCTGAGATAATACAACTTGTGCATCAAGGAATCCTTGGATCTTCAGTGGAGGAACAGAGCCCCAAGGCACACACAGTTTCACTCAAGTTCCCGCATTCTCATCCGCTCCACAACTACACACGGAGAATTTTAATCGGCGTTTTGGCAGAAGTTATAAAAATCCAAAACATCGTCACACCACACTTTTTTCTCCCCCACAAACGTCACAAGTTTTATGCCACATCATATTGCCACTTTAAATTGTTTCATTAACAAGGATTAATTAAACACCAGGTTGGTTGGACACGGGGGCTACATCCTAAGTTTCAAAATTACAAGAAGAAATCAAGGAGCGCATTTGGGTGTGATCCTCTGAAGCAGAAAACCCTGCAACTTGAACCTCAGAGAACTGAACTTGACTAGCATTGCATTCTACCTGCTAAAATCCCAGCAATTCCAGTTTCAGGGTATTTCTACACTCCCCTGAAGTTTATTATTTTTTTTCCCCTAACTCTATAATGTCATATACACCCTATATATCTTCTTTTAAAGTTTAAATCTTACTTTTCCACATAATCCTTGATCCAGAATTCTTTGGTTTTGTGGAAATACAAGAAGAAGAAAAAAAGAAAATAAGAAATATGCTGGATTTAGACTAAACTTTTCATTTGCCTTTTGTAGATATAAATGAACAGTGGCATTTCTCTGGTTTAAATTAATTTTGGTAGCTCTGTCACAAACCCCAGATCTTTTCTGTAGCACAAGAAGCAGAAACAGGGAGGAAACAAAACCTAAGATTAAACTGGGAAAAAAAAGGCAGCTTTCCACTCCCTAACCTGCTCCCTATGATTTTTCCATCATACAGGTGCTGAGCTTTTTGATGAGATGGGCACTTTTATAACTTTCAGAATATTAAAAATATTATCACAGCTCCAGACATCTTGGTAGTCATCATGACAACATAAATAAAATATTAATCATGCTGATAATAAGATTTTAACTACTGTTAGAAGCCTGGTAATTTGCCAATGGTAAAAATAGGAGGTATTTCAGCCTGTGGGGAAAGTGAGCTGAAAAAAAGCCCCAAAACTTGCTCAATTTTAATTTGTGTTCACTGGAGTTGTGGCATGAAGTGTATTTTCATTTTAAACTCCTTCAGCACAAGCAACTCAAAGTTTCCTCACCAAACACAAAATATTTCTCCTTCCCTACTCTTTCATTATATTTATTAACACCTCAGATCAAAGCCCAAAGACAAAATTTGCCCAAATCCTTAATTTCCTAAAAGCAGAACTGTTTTCACTCCAGACTACAAAGGGTTAAAGGAGCTCTTGTGTTCCCATTTTCTCACACTAATTCCACAAATAGATTCCTTGCAGGACAACACACCTGGAATTTCCTTCCCTACAGCAGTTTCTTAGTTCACAGGTATCTCCCAAGAAAGAAACACTTCAGTCTGGAACTACTCAGATAACCTCAAAAACCCCTTTTTTTAAGAAAATAAGGTGAAAAGCAGCATGTAAAATCAAGTGAAGAGTGTTTTCCTTGTGGCCGTTTTCAAAAAAATCCTCCATTTATATTGAAAAAAAACCAAAGCAACAAACCCAAACACAACTTTTGAAATAAACCAGATAATAAAAATTATGAGAGCACCTCATTCTTCCTCTTTTCTTCTGAGTGAAGCCAAATTCCCAGCATTTATCCAAAGCCACCCCTCAGGACAAGACTCACCAAGGACACCAGGACATGTCCCTGCAGAGGAGCCCCCTGCCTGTGGTGGGGACAGTTCTGGAGAGCAGCAGGGACACCACAGACACAAGGAGGAGAGCTTAAAAATCCCTAAGCCTGGATTTTCAGCTAGCAAAACCACCAGAATGGGTTACCTTAAATAAAGCACAGAGTGGCTAAAGGCTCCTTTGCCTTGTGAAATTTTTCAATTCTCTTTTAAGGAGAAAAACCCAGGAAAACTTTTCTCACTTTTTCTCCTTTTACTCCTGCAGAGCCCCCTGCCTGTGGTGGGGACGGCTCTGGAGAGCAGCAAGGACACCATGGACACAACAAAGAGAGCTTAAAAATCCTTGAGCCTGGATTTTCAACTAGCAAAACCACCAGAATGGGTTACCTTAAATAAAGCAGAGAGTGGCTAAAGCCTCTTTTGCCTTGCGAGCCTTCTCAATTCTCTTTTAAGGCTCAAAACCTGGAAAAACTTTTTCTCCTTTTACTCCCATAGAGGAGCCACCTACCTGAGACGGGGACAGATCTGGAGAGCAGCAAACCCAAAGAGGAGAGCTTAAAAATTTCTGAGCCTGGATTTTCAACTACCAAAAGCACCTTAAATAAAACACAGAGTGGCTAAAGCCTCTTTTGCCTTGTGAGCCTTCTCAATTCTCTTTTAAGGAGAAAAACCTGGGAAAACTTGTTCTCACCTGTATGCAGCTGTGATTTAAGTTCCCTGCAAGGCTGAAATACTTTAATCAGCTTCACCTGGCAGCACTTTCCTCCATCCCCAGCAGCTGAGGGAAAGCACAACAACCTGGGAAAAGCCACCTGTCCTACCTAAACCTCAGGAATTTGGTGCTCTTGCTTCCTGCCAAGTGCTGTGTGGGATGCTACTCAACATCTTCTGGAATTCTGGAGTGCAGCTCCCCAGGTCAGGGTTTAAATCCTCCACCAGCCTCTCTGTCTGGCACACCACCTGCACATGGTCACATCTTATTGTTTCAAGGATAAAGATTGTTCCAGGCATCTGACACTACATTTTAATTATTCATCCATGGGGTATTATTTATTCATCAGATCTTGAGTTATCTTGCTTTGGTGAAGTACCTGTTTTTATTGCTCAAAGAAAAGGAAAAAGAAAAAAAAAAGAAAACCCAAACCAATCAAAACATGCCATTTCCTTTGTTTTAATTGAGATTTTGTGACTTTTTTCCAGCAGCTGATTGGGTGGCACAGGTACCACCCTGTGCTGGGTGTTGCCAAGTTTTGAATAAATGTCAATCCTGACTGCAGGTATTGCAAGGTGCTGCCAAGTCTTCAACTTGATTTTCGGTGACCTGGCCAAGCTCTGAATTTCTGGGGGACAAAAAAAAGGACTCTGGGAGACTCTTCTGAGGGCCACAGATTACATTTGGTGTTGTACATGAGGGGTTTGATAATTAAGAACGTGAGGGATATGTCTCACCCAAACTGCCACCAGAGTACCAATAATTAAAGACCTTTAGTGCAGAAATGCAGCATGGAGCAGCCTCAGCTTAGCTGTTGCTGTAAAGCAAATAATTAAAGTCTTTTATATCTTTAGACCATAATTTTTTTCCTTTGGGCACAGCCAGCCAGCAAAGAGCCATAAAGGTGTGTTTGGGAGTGTTCAAAGCTGGGAAAGACAAAACTTCACAGGTTTTGGGTCTCATGCTCTGGAATAAATTGTACTTTTGGAACTACAGTTCTTTTATCGTGGTTTCTCTACTCTTTCACACACTTCTGGTATTTAACACGGTCATTCCCAGCCATGAATGGAAATATTCCTAACCAGAACTGCCACAAGGTGAAAATGGAAATCACATGTTTGTTTGTCTTTGAGGTGGAAGCACAAAAGGACAATCCCAAAATTCCTTCAAAGCACAAAAAACATTGACATTCTCATGATGAACACAGAACCACTTGGGTTGGAAATGTCCTCTAAGACCTCCAAATCCAACCCCCAGCACTGCCAAGGCCGCCACTGACCCATGTCCCCAAGAGCCACATCCAGATGGCTTTTAAATCCACCACTGCCCTGGGCAGCTCTTTTTTGTTTGACAACCCTTTCAGTGAAGAATTTTTTTCTTATATCTGATCTAAACCTCCCTAAAACGCTTCTAGGAGTGCAGAGTTAAAACTGAGAGTTTCCTATTTGTGAAGGTAACACTTAAGGTCTGATACCTTCCAAAATATATTTAAGAGAAATGATAAACTGCAACAGAAATGATCCCTAAAAAAAACTCCCGGTTTTGCAGACAACACGCTACCACAGCTCACCACGGTGGTTTTTGCACCATATGACTTCACAGGAATGTTTTCAACATCAAAAACAAAGGTCTGCAAGGCTTAGCTCACCAGTTCAGACATTTCTCTTGCAGTTAAAAGTTGGCCTGTGATGAAGGCTTCAGTCTGGGAATAATCTTTACCCACTTGAAGGGGGAAAAATCCCCACATCTTACTCCTAGGCACTGTTGTTATGGTGGTATAAATTGCATTTTATCAGTTTCAGCTGTTTTTTTTCCCTGGCCTGTACATAAAAATCTGTTTTTAAGCTGAAGTCCTTCAAGGTTTACTAACCAAATTTTGCTATCAGTTACACATGCAGCCCTATTAATGCTAATGAGCTGCTTGAATTTAAGCAAGGGTAGAATTTGATCTTTCCCCTATTATGTTGTAGGCTGTCTAGGTATTTGTCTGCTTTAACTTAAAATCTATTTAGCAATTTCTCCTCTATAATGAGGAAGCCTTGCAAAAGCAGATCACAGGATGCCAAAGGTGCAGCACCACCAGGTCAGAGCTGCACCTCCTCTCTGACAATGCCCACTGTTGGGTGTTTCCTAGAGAGAGCCCAAAGCCTTCAAATCAGCTATTATGGAATAGTTTGCTTAGAGAAAAATATTTTTGACCTGCCTCTCTCCTGGTTTTGCTCTGAACCATGAGTTTCCCACTTTTTACAGATTTTTAAAGCCAGGTTCCTGTAATCAGATCTGTGAATGACAGTCCAATTCTGCAGCTCCAGAGGGGCCTGGGCAGTGTGTGCACAACAGCTTCCATTAATACCCAATTACTCCATGTATTTACAAGCCATTTACTTTGTTCAGATTGCAACTCAAAGCAGAGCCTCCTCTTTGGATCAGCTCACATTACAACCCCGGCCACAGGTTTTTAAGAATTTCTAATTTAAGAAAAATTAACTCTTAATTACAAGGAGTTTGAACTTGAGAAGGGCTGCAGCAATTAGACCCTCTCTCTTTTCCCTTTCTCTTTTGCCCTTCTGCCTGTCTCTGCCCTTCTTTCACCCACAGACTGCCAAAAGAACATCAAAACTAAAAAATCCAGTGTTTTGACTTTAAGAACCGTGGCCAGTTTTAACTTTGTACCCTGATACTTGTAATCATGCAGAATTTGTTTGTCACTCCTTTCCAAGCCTTTCCTTATTCAGTTCACAGCAAACACTTGCTCTCTGTATTAAGATGAGAGAGAGAAAAAAAAGATTAAACAGAAATAATTACCTGTGTAATTTCATAATGGGTATAGTTGTACACAAATTTTTGTATTGTATATCACTGTATGTGTTTTCTTTGATTTCCATCAGCCTCAGTGCACAAGCTGGACAGTATATAAGAAAAGAAGGATAATTCATCATCTCTATCACAGATTCTGGTGGGATGTGAAGTTCCCTAACCCGAACTATTCCCAGGAGGCTGTTATTTCTGAGTCCCTGATTTTCTGGATAGCAGGGACGTGTGCTCCAAACAGGGTGTCAGGATCTGGGTGTCACCTGGAGCCCTGGGGGAGCTGCTCTCTGCTGACACCCCCCTGCTATGGCTCCTGATCTATTAGCACAGAAATCACTCTCCCCACCAGGGGGTCCTGACAATTAGCCACCATTCCTAAAGCGCTCAGATATTTCCCAGACAGCAAATGAAGCAAATTAAGGACGACAATTTCAGAGCATCAGGTTTGAGGAGCGCGCGAGAGGCCGGCACTCAGCTCTGGGGGGAGCCTTGTGCAGGGTGATGGAGCAGAGAACCATGGAATGTCTTGAGTTGGGAAGGACCCACAGGGATCTCAGGGGTCCAGCTCCTGGCCCTGCAGAGGGCAACCCCAAGAATCCCTTTCTGTGCCTGAGATCCTCTTCCAAAACTTCTTGAACTCAGCTGAAGAGCTCCTGTTCTTTGCACAGATTTGATACAAGACATGATAAGGTTTTGTGATTTCAGCCTGTGGCATAAAGCAGAAAATGCAAAATCTTCTGGAAGTGCATCAGTCTGGGAGTATTTGACTTTGCAGCCTTCATGTTTTCAATGAAAGATTTGGTTTAATAAAAGAGGTGAGTGGTACAGAAGAGGTTGCAGGAGAAGCAGGATGTGTGGAGTGTGTTTTCTCCTCTCTCCACCAAGGATTCCTCACTCTGTCACAGCTGAACTGAGACTGCAGCTTTTTCCACACTAACTTGAGTCTGTCCCATGTACCCAAGTGCCCACATTCACTACATTTGGAGGGATTTAGCAGCATTATGATCCTTTTCCTCAGTGGCCAAAATTGCCCAACAATTGTGTGCAAACACAGTACACATTCTACAGTTACATACTTCCACTTCCTTAGGAATGGATTTACAAACCCTGGTTGTGTGGAGATCTTGGAAATCTTCTGTAAAAGGGTGCAAAGTGGTGAAAAATACAGGAAAGTTGTAATGCAGGCCATAAGTGATGGATGAACACATCAATATGCTGAAAATAATCAAAAGAAATTTAAAAGATGGGTTAGAAAAATACAGAAGGTGGATGGGCGGGAGGGAATTTAAACACTCTGGAAACAGGGTGAAAAAAACAGTTTTAAACATAAATGTTTAAATGGCCTCTGAATCCCCAGGTAGTGCACATCAAGGTAAAAAGAAAAAAAAAGTACTAAAGTCACTCAATTCAAAAAGTGATGTGAGGAACTTCATCTGTGTAAAAGATTTCAGTTGGGAAAGACAAGGAGCACAAATATGAAACTACTGCATAAAACCAGCACTTGGCTGATTCTGGCACTTCACATAAATGTGGAAACAGAATTGGTAGCATGAAAGTTTAAAAGAATGAGTAGGGAGAATTTATATAAAATGCCCCAAAGTGAGTAGGAATTCCACCTCAATGGAGAACTGCAGATTTAATTAATCCTCCACAAAACAATTTGAAATTGTCACCTGAATGAAGCTACTCTTGTTTGCAAGGTGATTAAGAAGAAATGGGCCAGTCCTGAAATCAGGGACTTGCTGTGCATAAAAAATGCTGCAGAGGAAGAAATCTGAGAATATGAGGTTTAAGAAGCTCAAATTCTGCCAGAAAAACAGCAAAATTGACCTCGCATGGGTGTTATACCATGGATGTCAAAAAAGGGCTGCATTGCCTAATGCTACCAAAATTGGGAAAGCATTTTGGATAAAGAGGATAAACCAGCATTTTTCTTTTAAAATAGTTCTTCACTGGCCCCTTCCAAATGGGAAAGTGGTGCAAAGGAAAGCTGAATTGAGTCAGAGGGCTGACACTTTATCCAGCTGCCTGTTCCTGCTATCCAAGCAAGGTTCTGTCTTCCTGGAGGGACAGAAAGGAAATTTTAACACCTTGAGAGTCCAAAAGCTGTGTTAGAGATTGAACTTTGAGAAGATATGACAGTAAAATGAAATCATCCACACATGGAAGGTATGGGTGCCAATTCTTCTGAGCTCTCTGGTCAAACCTGCATAATTTATGCATCTTGAGGATACTGAACCTGAGCTCTATATGCCAAGAAAAAGAAGGAAACTTGGCTTCAGTCTGTGGGCATAAACACTGCCATGTCTTCATTTCTCGAAAATAAACTTTATAAGCCATGATACTAACGAAAGGAGATTGTCAAAAGGCTCCACAGTAACTTTATTTTCCAGTTTACAAATATGAGAGAGGTGAACTCAACCCACATCTGAGAAAGTCCTGATGATGGCAAGCAAACTCTCCAGAGCCTTTGGGAAAAGCAAATGAAGGAAAGTTAAGAGTTAGATTCTGTACATATCTCTGTGTACACATACATGTCACAGATATAAACACAGACTAAAAGAATTTATTCAATGCCTGGTAAGAGAAGCTTGAGCTTCAGGGCATTTATAAAAGTTAAAAAAACTTCCTGGCTGCCATTTCCCCAGAGCAAACAAGGAAATGCCTCCTGTCCATCATCCAGGTGGTGCACCGTGATTTCCTGGTGGTGGTCACAGCCCAAGTGTCATTGTCATATTTTCTGAAAAATCCCTCCTCCAGGATTTCGTCTCCTGGGAAGCTGAGAAGCCTCAGAGAAAAATGAAAACAATAATTATCGGATTTGCTTCTCCTGTGTTTTGCTGCTTTGGGATGTGTTTGGACATTGTTTACCCAACAAGTGATTGTTTCATTGGTTTCATGTGAATTGTTTTGACCTAATGACCAATCACCATCAGCCGTGTCAGGACTCTGGAGAGAGTCACAAGTTTTTAATTAATATCTTGTAAAGCCTTCTGTAAGTATCCATTCTCTATTCTTTAATATAGTTTAGTATAATATACTTTTTTATAATATAATATCATAGAATAATAAGTTAGCCTTCTGAGAACACGGAGTCAGATTCTCAATTCCTCCTCTTTCTGGGGGACCCTGAAAATACCACACCCAAGAACCTGGATTGAGGTTTAGCATTGAGTCCAACCATTCCCCAGCACTGCCAAGGCCACCGCTGCCCCTTGTCCCCAAGTGTCACATCCACAGAGCTTCTAAACCCCTCCAGGGATGGGGACTCCACCACACCGAGCTGGGCCGGGGCTGGACGCTAGAAAATAAAGGCAAAAGAGTAAAAAGAGGTCATTTTACCCCTTCAGAGGTGAGTGTGGGCACCCTGAGCAGCATTGATTCCCCAGCTCAGGAGTCTCTGTGCTGCTGGGAATTTTCTGTCCATGGAAATGCCCAACTTCAACAGCAGGAGTCATCACGCCATCAGATGCTCCTCATATCTATATTCATTTTAGCAAATCCAGGATTGGCCACAGACTCCTTACATATTTTATGATTTACCAGAATCTGCTTTACTCTAAGAGACCTAATTCTTCCATTACATACATCACCCATCCTTCTGGCAGCATAATTTCCATCTCAAAACAGAATAATTTTGCATACTTTTCATTTTAGCATTCTGACAATTAAAAAAAAAAAAAACTTTAATTCTGTGGAGTAAATTATCACCAACCCCAGAAAAAAGTCCAGGAAGTTATTAATGCTCTTTTTATGCATAGCTGTCTGTACATTTTTAGTGTCTCTCCCCTCTCAGCTTTATGTGGTGATACATTCACAGAAGTGTCACAGAGCATATGAAATTCAAACCAGCATGGTGAGGTTTGCAGGGACATTTAACACATGGCAGGAACTTCAGTGTTTTCCCAAGGGAATCGTGCAACCTTTGTTTACTCTTGGACTTTCTCCCCCAGACCAGCTCCTAATCGTTCTGCACAAGAAGAACGTGGCTTTTACTGCTTGGCTCATTCCCTGGACCGACACACTCAGTGCTGGAATAACCTAAAACTCTTCAGGAGTTTAAAAAAAAACACAAAAAAAAGCAGGGAAAACCTGTGGTCCTGATTTTCTGTCCTTCTGACATGGCCAAAAGAGGGTCTTTATTTAAAAAGAGCTCTGAACACATAAATACTGCTGGTTCTCTAAACCTCCAGTGAGGTCTTGTTTATTCCTTGTTAATACTGTCTGAGATGAGCACACTGGAAGCACTTAGCCAACAACAGCAACAAACTTCTGCTGTATTCAAACAGAAACAAACCACTCAGCTTGTCAATATACACAAGACAGCAAATTTTCAACATTCTTGAAGGTGTTGGGGCTTGAATCATTTTAAAATAAATCCTGTTTCTTGTCCCAGAAAAATAAAATACAGTCTTTATTATTAAACTTATGGTGTGTTTTGTTACCATATTAATAGCACTGATTTAAATATAAAATTATTTAAATAATAAAGTAATAAAATTAATAAATAATTGGTTTTAAATAAATAAATATAATAAATAAAATAAAAGAAATAAATTATTTATACAAAATTGTTATATATAGAGAGATTATTTATATATTTTATAAGTAGATATAAAATAAATAAATCCATCTTATACTTTTTTTTTCCAGTAAGATGCAGTCAGTGAATACACACAGGGTGCACAAAATAAATCAAACTAAAACTGCATTTAATAGTAGAATTCAAATTCATGCTGCTGTGTTACTTGGTCAGATCCAGCACCAGAAAACTCCTGGAAAGATTCCATAATTTTTAAGCACAGGAATGAGGAGAGACTCAGCTTTTGGTGGGGTCTAGACCCAGCTGAGTGCCCCTCACTCATCCATTTAAAAAAAAATAGAGGCTGTTCAGCCTGGAGAAGGCTCCAGGCAGAGCTCAGAGCCCCTGGCAGGGCCTGAAGGGGCTCCAGGAGAGCTGCAGAGGGACTGGGGACAAGGGATGGAGGGACAGGAGCCAGGGAATGGCTCCCACTGCCAGAGGGCAGGGATGGATGGGACATTGGAATTGGGAATTCCTGGCTGGGCTGGGATTCCCAGAGCAGCTGGGGCTGCCCCTGGATCCCTGGAATGCCCAAGGCCAGGCTGGAGCAACCTGGGACAGTGGAAGGTGTCACTGGTGGGATGGGAAGGATTTTAAGGCACCATCCAACCCAAACCATCCAAGGATAGTTTGTTCTCTCTACCTTGTGTTTGTATGAAGAAAAATTCTCCAAAAGAGCAGGAAAATAAGATCCTGACAGGGTTATTCCTGCATCTCCCATGTCCTTGCATTGCTATTTGCATCCCCAAGGGTGCCCTGCATGAAATAATTTCTGCACCTGGGTCACCCCCTGTTGTCAGGCAGGAGAAGGCAGGAGAAATCCCTTTCCCACAGGCTCCTCCACCCTCTGGAAGCACAGGCTCCCACAGAGCCTGCATGTCTGAAGGAAAGGGAAAAAAAGCCTTTCTCAATGCTAGGATTTCCTCCTGATGTGAAATTTCCCCGCTGTGCTCGAGTGCAAGAGAAAGTATTTGCTGCACATCCTTTGGGAATGAGGTCATGGGCATTGAAATCCCCCAAAATCCCCCAGAGAGGCTTCAGGAAAACACTCTGGGACCTTTGGAAGGTGCAGCATAACCACTTTATCAGTGCTGTGCTGCTTTGTGGGGTGCTGGTGATGCCTCAGGTTTGGCTTTTCTGTGTTTCAGGCTCTGTGCTGCTTTAGTGTGCAGCTCTGAGCTTCACATTCAGTGTTGCTGAGCTCTGTGCACAGAGCAGGGAGACAAAACAATTCCTGCTCCAGCTGGGCACCAAGGACAAATGATCCAAATCTCAGGTTTGTGCTCCCAAGAGCACAACCAGCTGTGGAAGAGGCTTTACAGCAGCTTCTGTGAGCCACAGACAAGTTTGATGAGAGGACCCATTTTTACCCTTGAAAGAATTTTCTACCAAGGTATTTGACATAGAAACCAAGAAAGAAAGAAGGATCAATAAGAGAAGAAGGATAAATAAGAGAAACCTGCAGCTGCCTATTCCAATGAGCACTTTGTTTCTCGTGACCAATGAGCAAAGTGTAAACTTAGGAGTTTTGTAAGAATGTATAAAAAGCACATTTGAAGCCTTCTGAAAATGGAGTGTGTTGCTTTGTACTGTCTCTGTCTCCACTACAACAAACCCCGTGGGCTGGAGAGAGAAAAACAAGCAGGGTGGGAGTGCCTGGGCTAAAGCTGGAATGGGACACTGAACTGCAAGGTGCAAATGGAGCAGAACTGATCCCAGGGAGAGACCCCGGCAGCGCTCGTGCATTTTGGGGCCATTTTGGGTCATCTTGGGTGCAGCCCTGGCTGGGCTCTGGTGCTGCCCCAGGTGGATCCATGGAGGAGATCCTTGGAATGAATCCCTGCTTTATTCTGGGACTCTGCCCAGCCCCTGTTCTAGGGCATCACAGGGACAAGGAATAAAGTTTTTCCGCTCCCTGAGGTCCAGCCCATAGGAAGATCCCTCTAACTGTGCACACACAATGCACCCTCCCTTCTCTAATCCTTTTATTCCTGCCATGGCCAGCTCTGAAATTTCCTCAACGGCTGCAAACTTTTTAGGGTTTTATAATGGTAATCAGCGATTTTAGAGGGAATAAATCTCTCCCTGAGCCTGTAGCTCTGGATAAAGCATCCCCAGGAATAAGTCAGGGAGAGCGTCGGCAGTGGAGAGTGCTACATTTCATGTGCTGCCACAGAAATGCTTTCTGGCTGAGGTCTAATATTAATCTATTTTGTCCCTGACATCCAGTAAAACTACAGTGTAGCAAATGCTTTTAAAACATACATATTCAATAGCAGATGCAATAAAGTATTCGGGACTGTTGGTATGAAGAAGGTTCACACACACACAAATATCTTTGAAACTCCAGTTAATCAAGGTGTCAAAGTAACTAAAGCAGTTTTACAGATTTTATTGAAAATAAATCACTTTATTATATACTGAAATATATATTATTGTTTCTCCGTGGAGTTTTACTGTCTGCTCGCCTGCATTTCTTTTTTTTAAATAGAGTATCTCCTGCCCTCTTTAGTCCAGTTTTTATAACTACATTTAGCAGGAAATTCAGCATTAAAGCCCATCTCCAGCCTGCCTTCTCCTCCTGCCCTATGCAAATAGCCCGTTATTAGCCATTTTCTGGCAGGAGAGGAAACCAAGGATGATATAGTGGCTCCAGAGCCCCTCATTCCCTCCCTGCCCAGCTGCTGGTGGGGTGACCTTACACCCAGCTGGGAAACTGGAAGTGGCTCTGAACCCCCAAAGATTTACACCTTTGTCTGCTCATTCCTTAAAGAGGAGCTTCCACGCAGGGATGCACAAAAACTGCCCAGAAATCAGCCCAGGGAGGGCTCAAAGGAAAGATTTGATGTGACCTAATGAACATCCTAATTGGTATTTATGGACTTCCCAGGGAAACTTTAGCTGGAGGTTTTTTAACTCCCCTTATTGATGAGGTGCTTTCTTTCTAAAGGTGGGATCTGGCTCAGATCAGTTGTTGTTAGACAACGTATTCCTTTAAAATTCAGGGTTACACAAAGCTCCTATTAAGTTATCCATTGGCTATTTATTTTTCCCAGCCATGCTGCACATATTCTAACAGCTTATTGCTATAAAATAATCACATTTCTCTAAAGTTATTCCATCCACATGAAAAACTCCTCCGTCATCTTCTTTTTCAACATTTCTCCCTAAAGTTAAAAGATGTCTAATGCAGTCCATGTATATAAAATAAATACTTTCAGCATTTTAGACTGCTTTCTAAACTGATAAATTTCACCCTGATAAATGCAAATTCAGCAGCACTTCTTTTAAGATTATTTTGGGTTTTTTTCACCCCAAAACCAGTTTGAAGGGGAAGCGTGATATCTAAAATGGATTTAGAATATTAAAAAATTGCATCTGTGCCGAGGAATTTTATATATTTATAAATATTCCTGTATATTTCTGCATTTCTTATTCTACATCAACAAAATTCAATTACATTTGCTGGTCAAGGGAGTGATGAGGACTTGTCCAGGTTTCTTCTGGTTCCTCAGCAGGACAAAAGTGGGACCCAGGGGATAGAAGAGGGCCAACCTGCAAAATCTGCATTCAGCTGCTGAATTCAGAGTCACTGGAACTTTTATTCACCCCTGAGCACTTCTAGGTTGTATTTTTATGTTTTAACACTGATCCTCACAGTTCTTTATCAATTTAAACCAGAGCAACTTTGAACAGAAATCTCAAACTCTATGGTATCGATAGCAAAGGATTTTATCCTCACCTCTTAACCTTTAAGCCATGAATGTGCCAAAAAAACCCCAAGAATTATCAATTTTCCAAATAAGGGTTTCATAGGGGTTGTTATTCATCACCAGGAAATTCTCAGACAATTTTGATCACAGGGAAAAAAAAAAAGTGCATGTTTTAAGTGAAGTGTACGTGGTTTCTTTCCAGCTGATCAGCCCTGATAGCACGTCAAATTCAAAGCCTTGTGTCCAGCTATTAAAGGAGAATTTAACAGCACAAATGTGAGTGTGCCTTCCACACTTTAAAAACTGCCTGTAATCAAAATCTAATTAGTATTCTATTTTCCTAGTGGGAAAACAGAGAGAAGTGCACACAGACAGACATGGTGTTAGATATTAAGCCAAAAGATGTCTCCAGAAACCAGCCATTCATCTTTTGCCTTTTTTTTTTCTCCCCTCTCTTCCTTTATCACCAACATCTTGTCTCTTGAAATATAGACATCACTAAATCAAAAACACTTACCTTTTCACATCATTATAGAATTGCTCAGATTAAATAAGAGCTCTGTGCAGCTCCTCAAATCTCAGCTATGTTTTCAAACCACCAGGGAGGGCTAGTTCTTCCTGCTCACACAATTATCAAATTGTTGCCAATCTGAGCGTTCCCTGTATCAATCTCATTATTATTAAGCAGTTAAAATCACCTATGGATCTCATTAGCATCACTTGGGAAAAGGTCACAAGGTGACAGCTGCAATTTGCTTTAAAATTATCATCGGAATAACGTTTTTTTTTTTAGAGATTCTTGAAGTTGTTTTAGTGCATTTCTCATGGTAAAAATGAGAATTTAAGGACCTTAGAACTCTGCTCGGTTTGGTTTGCTTGTTGTGGGATTTTGTTGGGGTTTTTTTTGTTTACTTTTGAATAACAGGGACATGATCATCCATCCTTTGTTTTCCTGGTGGAACTCCTGAGGTTAGTGGGTGGCTCACACTGTAAAAGAAAGCGAGGTCAAATCAGTAAAGATGAACTCCTTTTGAAAAGTTAATTAGTCACTGAAAATGCATGAGCATTAAGGGGAAAAAAAAAAAAGGAAAGAAATGCAGTTTTAGCAGGACTTTCTCTTAGCAACTGCTCAGTTTTCATAATTTCATCTTTTAAAGGTGTCTGTCAGTTTTCCAGCTATAAAAATAGTCTTAAACAGAAAAAAGAAACAATTTTTCAATATGGCTAAAAAGCAGAAAAAATTGCCTTCCTCATGTTTTCAAGAAAAAAAAATACTGACAGAACTTGTTTATAAATTACAAGTAAACACAAAAGAGAACAATCCTTGCTGGCCGTCTCCCACTCACTTTTAAGTGGATCACTCTGCAAAATATTCTGCTGTTGGGTTGATATTTTTAGAGGGAAACATTTTTGCTCAGTAATGTGGAAATAAAATAACTGCAATCACTTCCTTCCTCTGAGAAAATGACACATAGCATTTTATATTTAAAATTCAATTGAGAAAGAGACTGTATATTTTTTTACCCAAAGCCTTGGAGCTGTGCATTCTATTTTTATTTTTTTTTCCTCTGGTCTGTGTCTCTGCTGGATTTTGGATCTGAACTTAATAGAAGACGCTGCAGAAAGCAGCAGCTACAAGTAGTGACAGAGACTTATCAAACAAATATGCAAGGGGAGGACGGAGGAGATGAACAAAACAACACTCACAAGTTCAGGATAAGATTGCTCTGGATGACTGTAAACTGCCAGAGATTTTCATTCCTGTCTCTCATTAATTCCTCTTACTCCTCAAGTGCTACCAAGCGGGAATTCTTTTTGAAACTGCCTGTAAGATCACCCGGTTTTTAGGCACAAATCTGCTGTGCAAATTGGTCATAAAAACACCAAAATGATCCTCACCAACGTTTGCCATTTTTAACAGCATTTAAGGAGCATGTTGCACCTCTCCCCTTTTTATTGGAGAAGGGAAGGTGCAGATTTTAAAGCAGATATTGCAATTTCTGCTCTCTCACCTAAAGTATTACCTCTGTATCCACACCCTCTAATGACTCAACACTTTCTTGCCACAAAAATCTGCCTGAAACAGCTCTGACCAAAATACAAACCCCACAAATAATTACACAAAACAATTTGCCTATTTCAGAAATAAATTTGCCTAAAATGTGAAATATCTCCATCCAGACACAATCATTTCATTAACAAACCCTTTGTATCTCCCTCTATTTCTAACTCACTCACACAACTCCACGTAACACGGTCTTGTAATACAAACAGCCATAAATACACAGCACACATGGGCTAAAAATGTATGGCTATTAATATTTTTAATAGAAATCAGCCCTATCTTCCAAAGGCATCCTTTGTAGCTTTCTTGCCTTTTAAATTCAGCTATTCTTGAGCACAGTTTGGCTTTGAAATATGTCAGGATAATGCATTATTGAAGTACTGTACTGAGACTGTACATAAAATCAGTCACGTTCAACAAATTTCCATTTTACTTAGGGTTTTTTTTTCATAATTATTCCTCACTTCTATCACGGCCCCATCCTCAAGAGCTCTCTGGTTACACCACTAAAATTAACCACAAGCTACAGGTTCTGTCTCCCAGGGACTTGCCATCAAGAGAAACAGGAGGTAAAGGAAGAAAGCAAAATAAAATACTTTTCCTTTCATTCCTGTGAATAATAAATGAACCAGGTTGCAAAATTAAGGACCGGACAGATGAGCTAGATTTGAATAAAACTTTGTTAATTGACCAGAGGCATCGAAATGGTTTATTTCTCAATGTACAGATTTTTGAAAGCTGTGGGGAATGGTAAAACAAGGATTTAAAACCTGTCTTAAAACTTCTGGCATGAATTGGCAATGCTTGGTGCAAGAAAGAGTTAAGTCTAACAAGCAGAAAAAAAGAAATTAACTAAAGTAAGGCCCTTGTGATACAATGACACTTGCTCTATGCTCTTACAGAGAAAAACACGATGATAAAACACCACAAAGAGGAGTGTTATGAATTTTATTAATGACTAGAAGACAGTGTGCAAAACATCAAAGGTCTGTGGAAAAGATTAATGACCCCGTGTGAGACTGTTTAATTACCTCCAGCTAATTAGATTCTTGACCAAATTTTTAATATCTGCATTCCTTCTAAAGCCTAATTGAGATTCCACATTATTTATCAATCTTTCAAAAAGCCCTTAGTGCGCTGCTTTTTTTTTAGGGTTTTTTCTTTTTTTTTTTTCCTTTGCACTTTGACTCCATTTATGGTCAATTATTAAATAAATAGCAAAGTAACTGTTCTCTCCAAAGTGTGTCTGTGGAACACTTTCTGCCTGTTTATTTTGACTGCGAGCCTATCGCTGGCATCTCTTGGACATAACGAAGCACTGGGAGAAATAAACTGACCGACTGCACTGTAAACAGCGGCGATAATATTTTTGTTATCGTGCTCAGGAACTCCTCATGTGGTTTCTGTAAATCAGCCTTTGCTGCTGGCAGTTAATCCTGACTCCTTAGGCCGGGCCCAGCCGCGGCGCGAGCGTTATCGCGCAAAGAGGAGAGGCCCGTCCTTGCTGTTGGGTGATTTTCCTCCTGTCCATGTAGGGATACTCCAAACCACCGCTTCAATGACCTGTCTTTTATAAGGAGATTCATGTCAGAAAGCAAGGGGCACCTGCAATAATTATTTATTTTTTAAACCTCTTCAGATCTCCCGTTACCCCCAGCTAGCGACCGCTGTCTGCGCCGCGCATAAAGACTGACCTTGGTTTAAGATTCGCCTTGATTCTGCTTTAAGCTTTTCCACAAAACTTTTACCAATTCATTTTGGAGTGCAGGAAAAGGGAAAAAGTCAGGCATTTCAAGGTCTGTGATGGAGAAGAGAATTCTGTGTGACTTTGGATAATAAAACACTTCCCAGTTCTACAGAAGCAGAGGGTCTCTGCTCTCTTCCTTTGCTTCAGCTATAAACTCAAGTGTCTGATTTGAAACCATTTGCTTCAAAAATCCTTTTTTAAGTTTTATTATAAATTAAAAAATGAAGTGTGCATACACAGAATGATATCTTTATACTGCATGTATAAAATGAAACACTTTGGGAAAATTTCTTTGCCATTTCATATAGACTTTTTTCCAAATTATCCACTAGAGTTTAGCTCATAAAATTATAGCACATATATGGAAATATAGGGGATAGATAAAAAGAAATAGATATATCTCCATTAAATTTGACATGTTTTCTGTTATTTGTATAAAACATTGTTGGCTGGCACAACTATTAAAATACAGCAGATTTTTTATCTCTGATGTAGCCATGAGTGTCTGTATGTACAGACAGACACTGAAAAATTCTACAACATTTAATGCATGCAACCCTAATAAATGTAGAGGGAACAGGACTTGGAGGGAGGGATCACATTTTTCATTATCACGTTTGCAACAAGCCCTATCCAATGGGATACAAACATCCATTGTTATCACAAAAACACATCATTTAATAATGTAAAAAAGTGCATGTCAAAATGGCAAAGAATGCAAATCAATACAAAAGGATAACGAACCAGGCATGGGAGAGACACGTAATACATTATCTTTAATTTCTTGGGAGTGACAAAATATCTGGTTACACACTAAATCACTCACAGGAATCCTGCAGGAATAAACTTATTTGGGATGCAGTAGTCAAAGTCACTTGATCTCTCTGATGCAACAAAAAAACCTAAAGTGCCTAAAATGTGTGTATCCAGGTATTTATTGTGTGCACTAGCTGGTAGAGAACTGCTTCAAACTCATTTAACACTTTATCCTTATAGGTATTGATATTACTAATATAATTTGTTTTGATCAATGCACCAAAAATTAGGGTCATGCTTTTAGGTTTGTTACTTGGTAAAGAAAGGATTAGGGGGGAAAAATGGCCCTGTTAAACAGAGAACCCACTTTTTGCAAAACTGGGGGCACTTTTGATGCTTTCCCATGGAAAAAGAGCTGAGATTTCCTGTCTCACCCTGCAGACCACCCTTATTTCTTTCACCAGGCTGAGCAGGGTCAGTGTTTCTCTCTCCCAGCCTGCACACACTGGCTGAGGGATTCTCTCTGTGCCTTTCACATCTGATCCACAGCTCCAGCCCCAAATGTGTGACGGGTGACAGACAGATGCTCCTGCGTTTTGGCAGGACCGTGATGGATATTGGTACTGAAGCCACTGATCTGGACAGATGAGGTGATGATGGGACCAATTCAAATGGCAATTCAGGCCTAGTTTAACTAAATGCTGTGCTTTAAACCAAGCATTTGATTTGGTTTTAGAACCGTCATCAACCCATGGAGACCCTCTTTTAGTTCCTGGGGGCATCCCCTGCCCTGCTCCCCACCAGGCATCCTCCAGCTCCAGAGATTTCCCTTCTCCCCCCTGCCACAGCACAGGCTGCTCCAGGGAGGTTTAAACAACCACAGCACACTCAGGAGAACTGAGCAGCTCTGTTGGAATCATGGAATCACTGAATCATTAAGTTTGGAAAACCCCTCTAAGATCACCAAATCCAACTGTTAACACAGCTCTGCCAAATCCGCCACTGCCCCATGCGCCCTGAGCTCCCCCTCTCCACATTTTTTAATGTTCAAATCTCCACTTATTCCATTTATTTCCAACTATGTATGGATGCTGCTGATGGTGCAATAATAATTTCAAAGCAAACAAACAAAACCCCACACCTACAAAGCAAACAGCAAACCAAATGCTCATTTTCACTTGACCCAGGACAAAAAATATCTCTGCTGAGGAAGAAAATTTGGGGATTGGTGCAGCATCTAGAAAAGGTAGTGTGAGGCTGAGGGGAGGCCATGAGGCAGCAGGAGCATTCACTTACTTTAAAAGAGAATTTATTAGCCCAGTCTTCTCCTGTGGCCTTTGAGAGAGTCAATAATGAGCTTGTCTCTTCTGCTCTTCCACCTGGGACAGACAGACAGATGCTTCCATTGCTGACCCAAAATCTGCATCTCCCTGGAAGAGACATTCAGCTCAGAATTCTGCTCAGAGCAGAATTTCTTCATTTTCAGTAATATTCACTCTCAATATTCTTATCTGACATTCTTCATCCCATCTCACACTGGATACTTTAAGTAACAGAACAATGTAAGCTGAATAATTACACTGAAAGAGCAGAGTAAGACAATTTTGTTGTTGTTTGGATTTTTTTTTTTTTTGTTGAATTTTAAATAATCTGTTTTGTCCTAATCTGCTGAATTAGTGTTTGCCTTTATGCCAATATGTTCTCGTATATCTGGAACTCTTGCATATTTTTACATCTTTCTACACCAAGCCTGCCCAAAACCAAGATCACTTCTAACTTAAAGTGTTCCTAAAAATTTGAAGTGCTCTATTAATTTTAAATTGCTCTACATCATGTCTGCTTAGATTCCCAACTGCTTTTTTGACTCAAAAAATATTAAACTATAAAATGCACATCTGCAACATAACAGCTACCCAGCTTTTTTTTTTCTTTTTATTTTAAACATCAGCTTTCTCAGTTTTTCCTTTATCATTGAAAGATAAAATTCTCTCAGAGAAAAATAATAGAACAACCCATCACAGGTTTTATTGTGAGCCTCCCTCTATTGAAAACCTTTTAGGTTTGTCACAGGACTAAATATATTTTATGTCCACCAATTGGTAGCACATAGTCCGGCCCATTAACCCTCTTGACCTCAATAAATTATGATTTCCTGGCAGGAGCAGCATCCCTGGAAGACTGACACATCCCCAAACGCGCTCTGAGGGTTAACAACACTCCCCAGGATTTTTTACAAGGCACCTCCTGATCCCAGACTTCTGTCTCAGGCAGCTCTCCCGAAAATGTTCTCAAAGCCTTTGGTGTTTTCAGAGCCCTGGCTTTATCCTCAGCGAGGGGGAGACACGGCATGGTTTCCAGCTGAGCCCATCAGGTTTGCAGCGCAACAACAAAGCCCTGGTGCTCCACCAGCGCAGCTTCTCTGCCAGGCACCTTCACGGGGTCACCGAGGTGTCCCTCTGCTTCCCTTTGCTCACATCAGCTCTCCACAGAGCCGTCCCCTCACCTGACCCTCAGGGGTCTGTGCAATCCAGCCCTGCCTGTCTCCCACCACCTCTCCTTTGCTTTGATGTTTATAAAGGGATGTTGTTAAAAGGAGCTTGCTGAAAGACAAAGGAACTCTGTTTACTGGCAAGATAGGGCTGACTCAATGTAAACTGTGCTTTACTCAGGGCAGTGGTGGACTTTGCTGGCCAGACTGATTTTTTAGGACAGGTTTTTAAGCTGAAGGCCTCTCATTTCCTATCCTTGCATAGCAACTCTAGCACTAACAAGTGGATTCACTGTCAAAGTCATTTTCCATGTGCCACTGTATCTGAAGTACTTTATATTAATCTATCAAAAGGTCACTGCTCCTTTAGCGAGTGACTATAAATATACACAAATACAAAAACCCTGCTCTGAGCATGCTATGGATCAAGCTCCTCCAGATCCATATATATTTGCTGCTTTGCCATGGAGATATAAAACCAGCTGAGTGATGGGATGAAGCAATAACCCTTCCCGGCCATGGTGCTTTATCTTGGGAGCAGCCTGGGAGGTGCTGATTATTTACACATAGTCCATCACAAGAAGCTGCTCCTGGGATATTTTCCAAGCAACAGATTCATACAAAGTTGCTTGACTTTCAATTAGAGCTGGATCTCTACGAAGAGCACTTTGCTCTTCAGAGCATCTCTGCTACCAGAGCAGCTGGGCTCCTGCTTGGGAGATGGATTTTTGTTGGGAGGGGCAGCTCATCCAGGATTAGAAGGGACATTCCCAGCTAAACAAGGAGTCACCTGCCTGACTTGACCAAATTCCAGTTTCTTTTCTGAAATAATCCCATCTGCATTCTCATGAATCTCTGTAGGACAGCAGGATCAGTTACTGACACAAACAAGGCTCCCGCCTGGAAAAAGGATGCGATTCTTTCTTTGGCAATATCTTTCCTCCATTTAAAGAACATTATCACAAGGTAACTTGTATTATTGAATACTAATTCCTTTATTACCTGTGAATCCATACAAATTCCCTAGTGGGATTGTAGCTCCTGAAGATTTCTTTGATGCTCATTTTCCCTTGGGGACAATACTGTCAGGTGAAACATTTTCAGTCCTTAACCAGACACAAATCTAAGGGTACTTAAATGTTTGTTTGCTCTGCTTAAGAGGCAATTTCTCTGGCAAAGGCACTGATGTATTTGTCTCAAATGAGATTAACATTTCATTATTCACTGGATCAAAACTTCCCATCGAGGTAGAGGCAGCAGCTTTATTTTTGGAATGTAACATCTCATAAAAAGGAGAGGGACTGGATGAGCTTGAAGGCCCCTTCCAAACCATTCTGGGATTCTGTGATGATTCTATGAAACAGCAATGAGACCAGAAACACTGCAACAAACCAACAGCAACAAAACCAAAGGGTCATCTCATCTTTCCCTCTGGGAATTACATTTCCCCTGAGTGAGGAGGAGCCACCTCCTGCAGCCCTGAACAAATAACCTGTCCTGCAGGACAAATAACTGCTCCCACCTGGAACTGTGACTGAAACATGCTGTGTAACTTTTAGTTATGAGTTACAACCACATTGAATATTTCTTCTTCCTTACCTCTCAGCGGGGAAGTCATATTTTGGGAGTATTATGGGAAAGCAGTGAGATCTACCCATGAATCCACCTTAGCTATAAAGCCTCCATCACTTCAGTTTTTCCACTCTGAATCAGGAAACACTGAAGTCACATTTCCCCTTTACCTGACTGCAAGATATTTGAAATTAAATGGCTACAGCTGCCACAACAAACCACCCATCTCAATCCCATCCCCTGGGACAGCTTTCTGCCACTTGAATGTTCTCAGAGTCCAAGTTTCCTGGACAAGCCTTTGGTTCAATAAAATATTTGCTGGATGCAAAATCTGTGGTTATATTGGGTTTTGTTAAGCAGTTCCCTAATAAAGGCCAATGCATGTTGAGCCTTCATAGTAACTCAGATGTGACACAAATAATACAGCAGATAATTGCAGTGCCCTTTCACTCACCTCAAATTTAAACAAAGGTTAAGCTGCCCTTTAGAAAAGTAAATATTTTCTGTAGTCAAATAAGTGTAGACACCTTTAGAAACAAGGATATATTGCCAAATGAAACTGAATGGAAAATGGTTACAATAGAATAATTTCAGAATATGAAGGATGCAGAGCTGCTCAGCAGAAGCAGCAGCCAGACATCCTGGCATCATGGACAGTCCCTTACCTTACAAAATTCCCAGGCTGGTCTCCATATGTTTTCCAAGAACTGTTGCTTGAAATTTCTGTCTGGTCACAGCAGATAGGAGAGAGAAATATTAAAAATAAGAAAGTGCATAATCTCCTCGCCCCCTTAAGTCTGGTAAACAATTTATATCAAATTTCATACAACAGAATGAATCCACGGACCTTTAAGTAATTAAGAAACAGACACCGAGGCTTAAAAAATAAACTTTAGGGGAAATCTCCCATAGTGGCCAGGAAATGGCTTGTAGGTTTTATTTAGTTCTCATAGTCCAAGGTTTAGCTGTGAGGGAGATAAGAGCCAGGTGTGTTTTACACATCTAATTTGTTTAGTCTGAAGCTCATTCAAACAGCACTTTTCATCTCCAAGTTTGCACCCGACTTCTGAAACCTCAGTCAGAAATAGTCAGGGACCCCAAATGAGAGGGATCCCCTTTGTGGGGAGGAAATTGTCCATTATTTCTGCTGCGCCTGGTGTTGGGGGCTGGAGGGTGGTCAGGCACCCTTCTGGTGCTGAGGTGGAATCGTGGACTCAGTGAGGTTGGAAAAGACCTCCAGGACCATCAGGTCCATCCTCCAGCTGATCACCACCACTTGCACCAAACCAAAAATCCCCCATCTACTCATGCTTTAGACATTTTCAGGGATGGTGGCTCCATCAGATGGTCCAGATGACCAGCAAAAAGTCAGTGCTGTCCAATAAATCCCCTCATACTGAAGACAAAACCACCCTGAAGGTCACTTCCAGGGATTTAGGCTTAAATAATCTCTTTCTGCTGAACTGCCCAGTGAAAAGCTGCTAAATGCCCAAATATATCTGATTTTCTACTTTAAGAGCAGCAAGCCATGAGTCCCCTTTTGGATGGGGGAGGCAGCTGAGTGTGTGTGGGAAGCTGGGGGCTGCAGAAAGCTCTGCAGGGAGGAGATTCACCCTCCAGGGATGCACGGGATGAGGCTCCATGGCTGCAGATCTGCAGCCAGACTTCCCCTTGGCAGGGGCAGGTACAGGGTCTGTAAAGCAGACAAAAATGTTAAAAACTTTGGGTTTAAATATTTTGGCTTTCAACCACCTCTGGCAATAAGAGAATTGCAAGATATTTGGCCAAGGATCACTTTATACATGAAAAGCAAGGGGTTAATTTGTGGCAGTAACATTCCCAATGCACCAAGACATGGCAAACCAGTAGAAAATAGGTAAAATATCCATTATTACCATTGCAGTGCTGACTTCCAGGCTCTGCTTGAATCTCCCAATCCTGTTGGTGTAAGTCACATCCAACTTCACCTGTACTTGCATTTTGACAAGGATTAATCGTGCCCTTCTCTGTTTGATCCACCAAAAAAAAAAAATAGCCAATGAATTTACACCCTGTTACTTATTCATGAACAAGTTGTGCCCCTGAATTTTAACATGCTAGGCCTTAAACCATCAGCTGTATATCTGCTTTATGTGATGCTCCTACATAAGCTGGCAGTCCATCAATTCAGTGTCCATACATTTCTTTGAAAGCTATATTATAATTAGAGCTTAGGTTAATACTATTCCGTAACCATAAAGCAGACGTAAAATAATTATAACTCATTTAGTGAAATTAGAAAAAGAGCAATTATTAGGCTCCCATTGTGAGGCTTTGCTGTGAGGGACAGATAATCTATCTGCAAGATGTACTTTAAGAACACCATTTTGAAAGAAATAAAGTAGATAAATTACTGTTTTGTTTGGGTTTTAGAAAACTTAGCCCCATAAATACAAGTTCAACAAACATAAAGGATGTGTGCAAGGGAAGTGAAAGTTCTACTGCAAGGAGAGAGATTAAAGTATTTAGATGAAGCTTTCCTGACAAGGCATCTCAGGATGTTGGGAAGCTTGATCTGCAAAGACTTGCAAGGCATTAAATACCACAGGGATGTGGACAAAGGCCTATAAAGTTCCAGCTAAACGTGAGGATGTGCACGGCTGGAGCAGGAGGGAGTGGGATCAGCAATGCTGACATGAGCAGTTCACAGAAACCCAGAATGGTTTGGGTTGGAAGGGAGCTTTAATCCCATCCCATTCCTGCCATGGGCAGGGACACCTTCCACTCGACCTGGCTTCTCCAAGCCCCAGTGTCCAACCTGGCCGTGGACAATTCCAGGGATTTCTGACAAGTTTAATTAGGATTTATGCATCAGGATTTCTCGTTCTCCTGGTATGCTGAGATATCATTTTTTTATGGGAAGAAATCACTTTTTGCTGGGAACACACCTTCCAGGCTGAAGTAGAGCTTAGGACTGTATTAAGCCAACAATTTGCCCACTTTTACCTTCTCTGAAAGGAGACTAAGATAGCAAAATTCCTGATGAATCAGCAACTAAATGATGCCTTTTCCTGGGAAACTCTTGTCCAGCTGCTGCTCACACAGAGGAAAAATCCCCAAAATTGTTATTTCCTTAAAAGACAGAACCTGCAGATAAGAAGGGTTTTTCTCCTCCCCTCCCAAAGCAGGATCACAGTCTGAATTATACTTTAGATCTTTGGTCCTATGAGTTTTGCTTTTTTTTTTTTTGTACACTCCTAGTGATAAAAAATTACATGTTAGAGAAATTCTTCCCTGTGAGGGTGGGGAGGCCCTGGCAGAAGTTTCTCAGAGAAGCTGTGGCTGCCCCTGGATCCCTGGAAGTGTCCAAGGCCAGGCTGGATGGAGCTTGGAGCGACCAAGGCAGGGGCTGGAACTGGATGAGCTTCAAGTTCCCTCCCAACCAAATCATTCCAGGATTCTGTTATTGATAGGTCTGTAAGGAAGTTTGACTTTGCCCACCTCCAAAGTGCTCTGTAAAAGCCAAATGTTTTTCCACAAGAAGAAAAAAGGATCTGAACAAAAATCCTGCTCAGGGTCCTCAGAGCCCAACCCAAAAACCAGAGCAAGACCCAACCACAGGGAAATCAATGAGCTCATGAAAATGTGTAAAACACATCGTGGTGGCAGAGCTAAACACAACAGAGCGCAGAGAGGCTCCTGCTAGCTGCTAGCTTTAACAACCACAATGAATTAAACACCAAATGGCTTTAAAGTGCCTGTAATTTATTCAAAGCAACTCTACACTGATATTTCTCATTTCTTTTGGGGTCAGCACATTTATGATTCATATTTTCAGTCTTATCTCTCTGCAGTCGAGAGAGACAGAAGGAAGCCTCTACAATCAGGCTGATTTCAAAAGCTGGAGGTAAAAACATCAAATGTCGCACAATATGGCAAAAAAATATCTCAAACTCTATGAAATTCTTTGTTTCTTCAGCATAATTTCTCTGGAATGCTTTAGAACTTTCAAATAATCCTATTAATTCCTCCCTGCTTCATTTATAGCTACACAAGAAATCAATCGGCTACCAAGCTATTTTGAAAGAAAAAGGGGAAAAGCGCATACAAAACACTTATATTTCTTTAAATGCATGTGTTATTCCATGATTTCTATGGCCAAGTAAAACCTTGTTTATTGGTTTGTGTTGTAACAGAATTTCTCATCAAATGAACTCTTGGAAACAGGAGTGTGGTGAGGGAAATCTGACACTCCCAACATTTTATGTAAAAGTTATGCTGGGCTTCCTGTTTAAATAGTGGGAATGTGCTGCTGGAACTGTAGGGATGGGGGAACGACCCTACTTCATCACTAATTTTACTTTCCAAGTGACTGGAAAATTCTCCAGTGCTTCCTGTTAAACAACACAAAAGACAAGTTCAGAGACCTGGTACCTCTGACAGCTGTGAAAGACAGGAAAAAAAAAAATGAATGACATTCTCCAGAGGATATTTTTCTGTCACTTAAGCAGTTTACATATTTCTCTACTTTTACTGTATTTTTCTTCTTCTGATCACCAGGGATCGTATGTGAGTTTAGGGTCATTAGGGCTCTGTCTAGTGCCAGACAGATTCTGCTACAGTCAGATTTTTATGATGACAGCATGAAATTTTTGGAATGCACTGGTGAGTTGTGGGACTATTGACTGTCATTAAAAAGAAAAAAAATAATAAATACATCTTGGCTTTCTTGCACTACAAGCAAGCCTTTGGCTTTAAATTTTGCAAAATACAGATGATTTCTTAGAAGAAATGAAAAACGCAGCAAGTAAGTTTATTAATTAGTATTTAAAAATATTGAACTGATTATTTCCATAAAGATAATATTTTTTTCAGGGTTAAGAGTCAGAGAACAAGAGTAGGGAAAACACAAAACATAAAAAAAAACCCCAATGAAGAATTTGACATTTTTATTTAATTATTTCTTTCCTTCTGTCTCCTTCCCCTTTCTTTTCAGTGTTTCAATCTGTTCTCCCCATCCTTGGGGAACACTGCTTGAACCTGCATTTGTGAATTATAAGCTCTCTGTACTGTACATAGCAGTTGTTAAGGATCAGCTGATTAACCATTTTATCCAAGATTTAGAGGACTCATTCCAATTTTTACAACTCCATGTGGTTTTTAAATATTGTAATGTTTTCAACCAATATGTTTTCCATCTCCCAGCTGTAAAACAATACCTATTGGCTTGGGGGGAGGGAATTTATTTTTGTACAATTTTGGTATAATACAATTTTTTTGCACGCTGCTAGCAGCATCTTCTGGGAAAGAGTAAAAAAAGCCTCAAGATGAAATATTGTTCTGCTCATTTCTTGCTCATTCACTTGGGCCACTGAAATATTATGGTCCAAACTTTTGTTAGCAAACTGAACTACCTAGGAAGGCACGGCTGATGGGGTTCACAAATTCACCTGTTTCGTTGGCTTAGCAAACCCTTCAAATTCTTTCATATGTTAATATTCTGTGTATTTTTAAATTGAGAAATAGAGGGCTCACACAAAACGTGCCAAACTCAGAAGATTTCTCTGTGTGGGCACTTAAAACTGTTTTATTGAACTGTGGGTTTGTGTCAAGACTCTAAGCACGATGCAGGGCTGGAATTTGTGCCCCTCTGCAGCTTTTAGTAACAGAATTTTCTCTTGGGGTTTTCTCTTTATTCAAAGAGCTGCAAAACAAAAGGTCCAAACTGACCTGAAGGGTTGGTGAGTAAATTTAACACCAATGTGATGCTCAGAGCACCTCAGTCTTTGTTTTCTAATGGCCCTAAAAGAAAAGTCCTTCCTTCAGGAAGTTCAGATGCGTTTTCCTGAGCATCCAAATTTCTAAGGCTTGGCTTTGGGTCACAAATTTTAGATCTTTACCCTTTCAGCTGATATCAGTGTAAACATTAAAGGCTTTATCCCCTCATGCTCCTACCATGGCTTGAGCTCTACAAAGAATTTACAGAATTGCCTGTTTATCACCACTCCCATCACTGATAATGCCATAATATTGTGATCATATTATCACAACATAGCAGCTAATACAATAAGAACTTAATGATGGTAATTATAATTTTAGCTAATGTATTTAGTGTAATAAAACAACGCTCTAACAAATATAATAACAAAAATAATACTTAAGGTCCTGAGCAGGAACAAACATGCTGCTTGGGCTAATGTACAACGTACACTTAACTGTTGATTTCACAATAAAATCTAAATACTATCAAAGAGCACCAATTTGCCTCACAGGAACTAACCAGGCAGGACAAATTTCAATTGGTTTATCCTGCATTCTTTGTGAGTTGAGCTAAATTCATATTTACCACAGAGCAGGGATGCGGGCACACACTGCAGAGACATCCATGCCCAGCTGACCCACACTGGAGCTCTACATTAGGAGGGAATTTCTGCACACTGGCACATCTTCTTTTCACTATAAACACAAACAAAAATAACACATGATCAAAGACACAGTGTCTTGGTTAGGAAAGCCAGGTGTCTGCTAAGGAAGGCAGGAGACCCCCTTGAAATGGAAAATGTAAACTCCCTCCCACTGAATTATTGTAATTTTGAAATTAAGGAAGGCTCTCATACAAAGATATGGGAATAGGAATAACCGTTCTTTACGAGGAAAATTAAAAGTATAAATGTAATAATACAAAAAAAAAGAAAATAACACTGCCAGATTCAGAGCAGGAGCTGCCCCCACTGTGTGTGGCACAGCCCCATCCCACGGGGGCTCAGCCCTCCTGCAGTGCCAGCTGTGGCTCTGCTGGAGCAGGGATCCTGAACAAGGGGGGAGTTTTCCTCTGCAGCTCCAGGGCTGCTGCAGATGGGCCTGGGCTCCTCTGGGAGTGCAGGGCAGCAGAAAGCTGCTCCTCTGGGAGTGCAGGGCAGCAGAAAGCTGCTCCTCTGGGAGTGCAGGGCAGGGGAAAGCTGCTCCTCTGGGGATGCAGGGCAGCAGAAAGCTGCTCCTCTGGGAATGCAGGGCAGAGGAAAGCTGCTCCTCTGGGAATGCAGGGCAGCAGAAAGCTGCTCCTCTGGGGATGCAGGGCAGCAGAAAGCTGCTCCTCTGGGAATGCAGGGAGAGGAAAGCTGCTCCTCTGGGAATGCAGGGAGAGGAAAGCTGCTCCTCTGGGAATGCAGTGGGCAAAGGCTGCTGTGGTGTCCCAAACCTCAGATTGTATCCAGGTAGGAATGCTTGGCTCCTCCCCTGGGATGATGGAATTTGATCAGCCAGGCAGGGACACTCACTGGCCATGGACAGAAGATAATTAATAATTAATGGCCCATGAACAGCAGAGATCTCCTGGAGGGAGGATTGGGTGTGGGAGAGATAAAGAAAACTGCCCAATGAACAGAAGAGAACTGCCCCACCTCTACAAAAATAGAATACACACCCCATTTCCAACCTAAGACGCGGTGAGTAATAAAGACAGGGTCAAACGAACACTCAGATCTGAGATTTGCGATCCCAGCCCTCTGGATATTGCTTGGAGTTATGAGCCACCAAGTGAATCCACCTCCTTCTCTGCTCCTCAAAAGAGAATTCCCTAAGGAACCTTCCAGAACTGGGGACAGCCAGTCAGGATGCAGGAGAGACCCAAACCTGAACCACAGCAGGCCTCCTGCAATTTTTAGTGTAACTCGCTCCACCTGGAGCCCCTCCAGATGAAACTTCTTTAAAACCAACATTAAGTGATAATTTAACTCCTGACTAAAAGCCTTTGCACAAATAATATCCAACACTACAAAGCACTTCCTAGGAAAGCAATGGGAATTTTACAATTATTGTATTTGTAAGGAAAGGGCTTGGATCTGAAATGTGCTGGCACTTGGACTCCCAAGCTGCTCACATTGAGATTTTCCTTTTTTCTCTGCATTCAATAATGGCATTTGCTTCCTAATATCATATTTCTCCAAGGGCAGCTGGGAGGATTCTTGCAGGTGCTAATCCAGAGGGCAGCACAGAAGAAAAAATAACATTAAATCATGCAGAGCTGCAAATAAAAAGGGCAAGAGTATCTAAATACAATAGTTTATTAATAACTGTGAATCTTGTAGGATCTGGGTCAAACCTTTCATGCCAGGATCTCTTCATTTTCTGTGATACTCTGCAACTTCTTACTCCCACAGTACTTCTCCCAGTCCTCCCATCTTAAATTTCCCATTACAGAGTCACAATCAATGCATTTTTAATTTTTTAGTTGAAAGTGTAATGATATTTTTCAGAGAAAAGCACCAAAATCTGCCTTCCTGTGAAAAAACTTTTCATATGAAATTTTCTTTTTTGCAACGAATTTCTTTTGCCTGTAATATCCTATAATAAAAAAGAGTTTATGGCGCAGCAGTTTTGACTGATGTTCTGTTCCTAACATTGCTACACTGATAGGAATTCCACAATATTTTAAATATTTGACTGCTGCAGGTTTAAACAAAAACTAACACAGGACTCCTAACTGAAAGAACATGAAAATTTCAATTTTATTTCCTTGACTTTATCTGGAAGTCTTGGACCAATCCATATCCTGCCTTACCTTTTAGCTGTTTCACACGGATCCCATCTCTTTTTATGGGACTCTTGATGCCCACTGATGTTTTATGCATAATGATGCTCAAGTTTAATTGAGCTGTAAGCTTCAGCTTAATTATGAGCCTTCGTGATACCTTCAGCACTTTTTCTTCTCTGATTACTGTAACTGGTTCTCTCCAACCCCTTTAAAATCCTTAATCTATTAAACCACTTGTAGACAAGTCATTTTTAGGAGAAAGTCTAATTACTCTGTTGCAATTACCTTAATGCATCCTCGATATTTAGAGGAAAAAAAAATAATAACCTGAGTGAAATGCACTTTGTGGACTATTCCAGACATTCCCATTTAATGATCTGAGTCACACTGCACGTCTCCTGTGCTGAAAATGAATTTATGTGGAGAAAGTGACACTCCAGGTCTTCTCAACTCTTTGGTTAAATTTCTGACCATTAACATTTCCCACAGATTTCAGAGATGTGACCATCAGAGCTGGTGGGCAATTCTGCTTCTCTCAGTGCATTAAATTCTCATTCTTTCAGCTTCAATGCCAAAACCAAAAGAGGTAAAACTTGAAAAAAAAATTCATTTGCATGTGTCTTAAATGTATTTTCAAAAACACCAACAATTAACCTTTCAATAGATCAGCTTTGCCAAAAGTCTGATGGGTTTTCATGGAATTAAAATGAAGAAAATTAAAATGATTTATATTTGAACAATATCATGTTCATGCTCACATATACAGATCTTATAAAATCAGATTATATCAAAATAATGACACCTGATCCAGTCAGTTCTTTCAAGTATAAATTCTTTCTATACTTTCTATGCTTATAATTTTATCTATTACATGTAGAGCCCCTCTCTACACATTATAATAATTAGCACTCATATAAAATATGTTTCCTTACATCCTGGGTGTTGTTTGTCTATCAAACACTGTGAAGTGCTAATTTGTAAAGAGTGTTTTTACTTTTTAAGGCAATATTTAGTCAATTTTGATTTATCCATAAAAAATGAGCATTTTACAATAAACTTCTTGCCAAAAAAAAAAAAAAAAGAAAAGAAAAGAAAAATAAATAGAAAGTACTGTGACCTAAGTCCTTTTAGATCCAAATCCGATGCACTGTTCCTGACCCTGAGATTCCTGCTTAGCAGAAATACTTTAAAATGCTTCCTGAGGGTTTGAAAATTAGTCTTAAAATTAGCCAACACATGTTATTCAAAAACTCAGAGAAGTGTGACCTTGAAATTTTTTGTAAATATTTTATATCTCCTCTTAAAAATTTAGTACATTTTTAGCTACAAATTAAACTATATATTGACTAAACATATAAATGTATTAACTATATAACTAGTAATTAAACCTAAAATAAAAAGGAATTCACACTAAGAACCAGAACACACCAGCCTAACAAATGTGTGTGAGAGGAGGGAGCTGTGCATTGTTTTTTTTCATTCAGAGCTGAAAACCAAATAACATCTAAGCTCTCTATATTTCAATGCCTTGATATTGTTTGTGTTAATAATGCTCTGTCATTTACATTGGCATATGCATTGTGAGCGTGGAAAAAGAAAAATAAATTCATTTTAAAAATTAGGAGGGCAAGTTTCAGCATTAATGCTGACTTGTCTCTCTCTAGTTCAGTTTCTTTACTCCTTGTACAAGCACAGCTTTAATGTTACACAAGTCCTGAAATTGGACTTTATTTAGGATATTCCTTCCCTCTTCAGGATTCTTCACTGAATAAATAGATTTGTTTTCTGCAACAGGGATCTTGATAGGGCTTTTTTTCCTCATTTCTTCACTCAATGATCACATAATTATCTGCCTGTTTGGTTAAATTCCTGAATTTGGGATCAAATCATTTCCTTGCATATAAATGATCATATCAAGTACAAGGAACATACCAATTCCAAATCAGTGATTTGTCTTCTTGCATTACAGGCTGCTTTCTCCAAAGGCATCACTTTACATTTTGCACTTCACCAAGTGCAAGACTGAGCTTGCAGTTCTGGGCATTTCTGAAGCCTCCTGCTCTCCCTCAAATCCTGCAGGATTTGCTGAAACAATCCTTGTGGAGGACAACTGTGGTTGCCTAAGGAAATGCAGAATACAGAAGTTTACAGCTTATCAGCAAGTCCCGATTACAGTTTGTTCTTTATTGTCAAAAAGGGATGAGAGGGTTCCTTGTCTTTTTGTGCTTCTATTTTCTTTTTAATTTTTCCCCTTTTTTCTTTCTTTTCAATTCTTCTTAATTTTCTTTGTCTTTTAAGCTTTCTGTAACTTCACCACTGTCATTCGAACTACTGGCAAAATGTCTCCAGAGTGGGTTCACATGTTCATAAAAAACATATTTTAAATCTATATCACTCTTCTTGACCAGCGATCTCATTTTATATCAGAGAGAGAGAGAGAATTTCCCATTTAAAAACAAATGCTCTACATTTTTCTCTATTCCTTTAAAGCAGCCTTTCCATAACACATTTATAGTGTTGGTGCTGTAACGTGATTTTTCAGGCAGGAGTTCCCTTCCAGGTCCATAACACAGCCCACTAAATCTTGTGGCGGGGCGATGCCGAGCGAGGAGCGCGAACAGCACCAGGCTGACAATTCTCAAAAGCAGGAGCACTTTTCTGCCAAAACAAACCCCTCTCACAGCTGCCTCCTCATTTCCTGGGGAAGTCAAGGTGTTCCCCTGGACCCACTTTGCGGCTCTGTGATCGCGCCAGCGTTGCGGTGCCGCTCTGTAATCCGTGCAGATCAATCCAGCCTCGTTAGCATCGCCACGGCCGCGTTCCTGCAGCCTGGTGCCAGCCTCATCTGCCAGGGTGGGCAGCTCTGGGGGGCTGGATGTGCCAGCAGCTACAGCTGCTCTCCCTCTGCTCCTTCCCCCAGCAGGACACTCCTTCTCCAGGGCTGGTGCCTGCTCTCCAGGTGTTGGAACCCAGAACATTCCTCTGACTGCCCTGGAGGGCTCCAGACCCTGGCAAGGGGCTCAGAGACCTTGGCATGGAGTCAAAGACACCTGTGCCTTCATTTTTAACCCATGGAAACAATTACCAACTTTGTGTGAAGGGTTACAAGCCACAAAAGTTTGAGTAGAATGATAGTTAATTTGTCACAGGGTGAAAAAGTAGAATTTTGGAGTTTTTACAATGGGGGTTCAAGAGGCAAGGTGGAAGAATCTGGGCATGTCCTGTCCATCTTCTTCTTGTCCTTCATCTTCAGCTGGGATGGTGACACTTCTGGATTGGTTTAGAGACAGACTCTATGATAGGTGATAGGTATTGGAAAATTATTGTAAATAAAGTACATGCAGTTTTCAGTATAAAAAGTGAACACCACTCCAAGGGCAGGGACTGTGCCACAACCCAACCTGCTGGACAGATCTCAGCAGGTCAGAGAGAGAATGTAACAGATAAGAGAAAATAAACAACCTTGAAAACCAGAGACAAAGAATCCTGACTTCTTCTCTGAGTGCAAAGCTTAAGAAAAAAGACTTTATAATACCTCGAGAGCCTTTTCAACAACAACAAACCCGAGATCCAGGTGCACTCCTTCTCCAGGGCTGCTGCTGCTCTCCAGGTGCCCATGCCTGTCGCTGCTGAGATGGTCACAGCCCACAGAAGAATACCATGAACTTCAGAAGGCTTCTTTCTGTTTATTTTAACAGCATGCTGCCTTTTATACCTTTCTATAAAGTTGATACCTATCCATTGGCTACAATAAATCAACATAATGTTCATTGGTGCAGGGTGGTCTCCACCACTGTTTTCCACCAATGTCCAGCTGTAACGCCTCCTCGTCTATCTTTTATTCTCTTCTGTTTCCATGTCAACAGCCTTTGTAGAATTCCTTTCAGGGGCAAAGGCAACTCTTATCTGCTTCTCTTCTTCAGCTAACTCTCTCTGGCTAACAGGCCAGCTGTCAGCCCCTTCCACACATGCCTTCCCAAATTCCAGCCTGTTGGGACGTGGGGACATCAGCCACCAGCTCTCCCGCTCTGCGCTCCTTTCTCCTTCCCAAAGCGTTCACCTTGCTGATGTCACACCAGTCCTGATTGATAAGCTCCTCCCCACCCGAATTCCCAGCATTATCTCTTTGCCCATACTCCAAGATGCACCCTGGAGTGGCCAATGGAATCTTCACTCTGCAGCCATCCTGGTCTTTGGTACCTTGAGCACTAGCTCAGACACGCAAAGAGCTGCAGTCTGAACATTGCAACTTCCACATGATTCAGGCACTGAGGCACTGAGGTGACATCAGAGCTCAAATTAAACACTTTCATGCTGCCAGAGCCTTCTCTTGTTTTTTTTGTCTGGCCCAGATCTTACCTTGCTGTACGGGGAGTTCACACCCATCATTACTCCATCTTCAGAAGAATCAGGCAGGAAAATGAGTCCTCTTCTATCCCTCTATCTGCTGCTTGGAGGTGACAAACCTGGGAAAGGTTTGGAAAGGTGTTTGTGACATTTTTTGAAGTTTTTTATTTTTCTCTCAGGAATTGCCTTACTAAACTAAATCCTTCTTAGCTATCTCCTGCAAAGGTTAAACTGTGGCAAAGTTGAAAGTTCAGTCACTATTAGAGAAATGGTATAAATTGCTGCAAACATTGGTAAGTAGAAATGCACTCAAATCCAGAGCAGAAACACAACAGTTTTCTAATAATCAATCACAGGAATAATTCATATGCATCCCCTTATGCAGGACTTTAAATCCTGCATAAGATTTAAAGGACTTTAAATCAAATTTAACACTATTTTCCTAAGAGGTTATGCTTTGGTTCAGCAGGAGGTGATTCATGATGGAGAAATGGGTGAGACCTACAACTTGATGCTATAGAAAATCAGCCTGAAGTTTTGCAAAAGGTAATTGTGCTAATACAAATATATTCTCTGCACATGAAAATATCTTACTCTTCAAAGCTATACTGAGCTTCACCACCTCACCAGCATGAGGGGTGGTTGATACACCTGGTATGTGATTTTCTTATAGCTCAAGTAATATTTTGAGAAAAAAAATGGGGTTTGACTCAGAATGTTGGTCTGAATGGGTGATTTCAGTTATCAGTAATTATAATTTTGATAGAATATGAGTCATTTATCTAAAACCCATAGGAAAAAAAATATATTTATAACTGGTTCATTGCATGTTTATCTGGCTGAAAATAGAGCCAACATTTACCAGAAACTGTTTTCCTCCTGGACAATGACTGAATCTGGTGACAGTGGGTCAAACCATCACGGAGCAGAAGAGAATTCAACCTGAGAATATTTCAGCTGAATTTGACCATTATATTTTCTTCCCAGCTGCAAATCTTTTGCACGCCCACAAATTTGGGGATGACTGCAACCACATTTCTCTTCCTCCAGCTGTAGAAAACCCTCAATGTAATTCATCCTCACTGGGTCCCAGGGTAGCATCTGTGTTTCCCATGCCTTGTGTGAAGCACAGACTTTTCAATTTGAAAGGCGCAAATTTTTTATCAGACCAAAGTACAATTAAGAAAATATTTCTCTGTTTCAGTATCAAAACTGTGAAAACTTGTAATTAGGCAAAATCCAAACCATTTGTATATTTTGGGGTCAGTAGGGACTATAACCACAACCTTTCTAACCCCAAAAAAATTGTGCAGACAAAAACATTTCATTCAAGACTGGATTCTCCTTATACACTTCATAATTTCCCAGGAAAATATTTACTTAAAAACTCACAGGGAAAATATATTTCATGGGGAAAAGGCTGCTGAATTTAAGTAGCATAGCAAAATACAGTGTTTTGACTGGCTTTCTATAGTTATTTTTTCATAACTTTTAATAATGTGTTTCACTTCTGGTTTATTCAATAAACAGCTCAATCACTTGATACTGAAATCACTCTCAAAATTTATTTCCTTCTATCAGGCATACGAACCAGATTGTTATTTATAGGATGAGTGTTATTATTGTAGGGTTTACCATGGATGTTGACTGCCCACTACTGACTGATTGCCTGACCTTGGGAAAAACAAGATTACCACGACACATTTTAAGAGAGTTTTACCAATAAATTAATAGACTTTAGAGAAAAAATGTGAGAAAACAAATCTAAATTATTGGATTTCACTTGAGAACTCATTGCAGCCTACTCGATGGGGCTTAGGGGGTGGGGGTTGGTTTGCTTTGGTGTTTTTTAGGAGTCAGAAGTATTTTAAAAATATGAAATTTGATTATTTCTCTCTGCCCATGCCTACAAATGCCCTCTGACAAAAGATCTCTGGAGATCGGTGTCTGACCTGCAGCCCAGGATCTTTCAGCACTCCCAAATTCTCTGTGTCCAAGCCAAGGACAGACACTCGTCCCGCTGCCCAGGAGATGCTGGTCAGGATCTCCTCGGTGCAAATCTTTTCCATTATCAGGAAAAATTCCCTTTTAGAGATCCTTCACTGGAGGATGCACCCAGCTGCTATCAGGAGCCTTCCCTGGAAGAGTTCACATCACATAACAGCTCCAAGCCTTCATTTCAGCTCCAGCAGCCAAAGGCAAAAAAAAAAAAAAAAAAAAAAAAAAAAAAAAAAGGCAGAAGTTTGGTTTGTTTTTATCCAGGGAAAATCAGGACAAGTCCCTGACATTGAGATGTCTGCTTGACATTCCAGAGAAATCCAGAAAGTGTCACGTTTCCACTTGGAGCAAAAGCTTTGCTTTTACGTAACTACTCTTGGATTGGAGGGGTTATTTCAGACCCCTAATTTTATTTTTAGGGCCTGCAAAGTTCCACATGTCATAAACTATAATCACTCTGAGTGTGCTTAGAGTAAATTCATGCCGAAGAATGGATGCAATAAGGGAAACTGATCCCACACAACACAGGGAAAAAAAGAAAGAAATTACCAGAAAATTAAACAAAGACACTGTTAGAGAGAGAAAAATAAATTACAAAAGCCTTGTAGAATTATATTATCTTTCCTGCTGGAAATATCTCTGCTCGTGTCTAATCTTTTTCATAATAGTTTTGTATTGGTAGATCTCAATCATTTGTTAACACTCTGGTGCAATCAAATCCTTTTTTCCCCCCTCTGTTGTTCTGTGTTGAGAAATTCCAGTTCCTAGGAAATTTCTTCCTCTGGCAGCTAAATTTCAGTAGTGTTAAATTTAATTTAATATAAACAGGTTCAGCACAGTCTATTTATTTCTGTAGATCTCAAATTTGAACCGGTGATGTTTTCAAATTTTGTGTGTAAAAAGAAAATTTTTTTTTTTTGTTTTGGTTTTGGAAAGATCATTCATGAAAATATTACATTAAAGAAGTTTTAAGTCCGATCTTTGATAATCTCCTTGAATTTTCTTCCAGCCTGTCTGTCCTCCTTTTATTGCACTCCAGCTTATATTTGCTCCAGACAGTCCTATATCATAATTATCACAATATTTCTCTCAATTTCTAAATGATACCATCTGAAATTACTCATTTAAATGGTTCAAGTTGTAAATATTAGATTTGACCTTAGAGGTTTCTGAAACACACAACTGTTAGACCACAAAGTCCAGACTACAGGTTGTACATACTGTAAATAAACTAAAGAGTTACAAGCAAATGCACAAATTCTTACCAAATTAACATCTGAATTAATATAAGAGTTTTTAAAGAGGTAATAAAATTCCCAGAGGAAAAGATTTAATTTTTTTTTGGATCAAGCTCCCAAAGGTACAGAACCACAGTGAACTTTGTATTAGAAACACTTTATGGGTCCATTTTACAGCTCTTCTGCAGTCTGAGTGATGCAGACTGATATATAAAAATAAATAAATAAAAACAAATATCAAGGAAATATAAATATTCCTTTGATATATAAATATCAGGGAAATCTAAAACCACTCCTGATCTCCAAAGCTGAGCCCCATTCTAATCCCACCCCTAGACAGACACTGTTGGAATGTGTCATTAAAAATTCTTACAATCACTGCAGCTCATCCCTGGACTCTGTGCCCCCAGTTTACTCTGGAATTCTGAAAATATACATAAATCTACCATATACAAGGATTTTTTTATTACTATTTTAATTCTGCTCCATAGATCGTTATTATAGAAGCAGACTGCAGCTAATGATGTTGCAACTGCAGAGGGAGAACTCCAGATAAAGATCTGGAATATTTCCCTTTTCCCTGAGGAAAGGATGGAGCCTCTTTCCATCAGTGCCTTTACAGTTACAGTGTTTACAACACATTGACTCATAAAATAAACTTTTGGTGTTAGAGAACAGGTAATTTTTTACAAAATTAAAAGATTTGACCCTTTCTGCTTAGGAAAATGACAGTTTCTGACGCTGATGGAAATCCTCCAATCTTCTCTCATGCAAACAGGAAAAGCACCCTGGAAATAAAAAAAAAAATTATTCCCATTTGGGCAAGTTTGTCTTGTAGTTCCAATTGCAGAGAGAAGCACGGTGCCTCATCTTTGGCTGTGCATGAGCATCATAAACTGCCTGAGGGACTGGCAGGAAGGGGCAGAAAAAAACAACAGCTACAGCCATTTTCACATCAGAACACAGCTGTAAGGAGAGATAATAATGATGCCCTCCTTATGCATAACGTCCCTGTGTTTGGAGCACTTGGGAAAGGTTTTATTCCTCTCTGGAGAGCAGCTGCCCACAAATCAAGCTGCAGATTATGCTGGGAAGGTGTTGTCTGCTTCTCCAAATTGGACATCTCCCTCTTGCAGGGGAACAATGTGCAGAAAGGAAGCAGGGAACAAGAGGAAATCAAGATTTGGGTCCTAAAGCTGAGGGCACCGAATGTGAGGGATGAAAAGGGAGCTTTTCTCTATGCTGTTCCTTCTGATTTCTCTCTAATGAGTGAGCATTAGAGAGTGGGCTGAATCCCACTCTGGAAGCACATCCCCACTGCTCTGACAAGGACACATCCAGTATCCCAAGCCCAGCATGCCAATGTTTGTCTGTTTCCTTGCAGGAAGTCAAAGCTCTTTATCAATAACATCAAGCTGTGCCATTCCTTACTAAAATTAAATTTTCATTGAAGGCACACCCAGTCTGTCAATGCTGGCAGTTAGTTTTTTAAATTGAAACCGAGAAATTTCAAGATAGAACTATAAGATTATTTTATACATCAGCCAGGCAGCCCTTTTCTTAGCAGAAAGGGCTGAATCCATACGCAGAACATTTCACTTCAGGAAACACTTTGGGATTTTGGAGCCAGAAAAGCCAGATATCGTATTCATTCTGGATGGATCCAGTGGTCCATCGTACTGCATCCCTTTCCCACTGCCCAGGGCCTTCACACCCACTCCTGGTGGTGTCAGATTTCCAGAAATACAAGTTTCCCCAAAAGTTCTTGCAGGTGAAGCGCCCTTGTTGAGCAGCATTTTCAGGAAACTCTGAGTCCCTCATAAAATTGCACTTTACAGGCAGGATGGGAACTCCCAGAGTCACTAATGACACACCTTGGATAGCTGGTCCCATTTCAAGACTCCCAGTGGAAATTTTTGTGGTACTTTTATTTTTTCCCAACAGCTACAATGTTCTTCATTAATCATTTGGATGCATTTGGCATCCACACCAAGATGACTCTGTCAAAGAAAATAGAAACCATTTATGCCCTGGATTTCCTCAGTTCCTTATTTAATTGTTGGTTGTGTTTCCTCTCATGCAACTGTTGTTGGTTTGCAGAGCAAAGCTGGTCTCTGCACTTTGCATTGAGTAAACACAAGCCCGTATGCTGGTTCAAAAAATCCTGGAGATTTATTAAAAAATAAATTAATTAATTAAAAACCCCACCAAGTTTAACTTCATTTTTTTAAATAAAACTCTGTTTCTTCTGATCTTCATATGATAATAAACTTTCCTAATATTTTCCATTGAAGATTAATACACTTCTCTAGAAAGTTATATCTAATTTATGTGACTTTAAGGGTCATGCTTTAATAACAATGATGAAACACGATTATTACTTCCTAATGCTGAAATTACAGTTTTTACATTGTAAATTTTTCCTGCTATGCGCCCTGTGGCACTAACATTTTTATCACTCCATGTGTTTCTAGTTTTAAAACCTTTACCCCTGCTGTTTGAAAAATATTTCTCATTTTCGTCCCCTATGGAGTACAGAAATCCCTAAAGGCAAACCATTAGTGATCTTTCTGCCTTTTCCCAAACACTTATTATGATCACCAGTGTTGCTTCCACTGCCTCATTGGCTTTTGGTAAAGTATGCAAATGAGATGTTCAAAATACACACTTTTTGCAACTGTGCAAGTTCATACTGATTTATAAAATGGGAAGGCTATTAAAGTGACTGAAAATGTCAGCAAGATTTATGCATGGGTGACAAATTGTATTGGAAATGCTCATTTTTAACGTGCTGGCCTGGGTTCCTTCTCTTTTTTAAAAAGTATTGGATGTGATACACTTGCTTTAAGGCCATTTGCCCCTCCCATCTCCCCATTTGTTTTAAATAGACTCTGACAGTGGCTTTTTGACCAGGAAAATAAACAAAACTCTTCACATCGATTGTTTTGATCATGGAAAGCAGAAATCATTTCTCTTTTTGCTTGTGTTTATCTGTGGAAATATTTAGGAAAAACCCTTCACCCCTCCTTTGGGATGAAACACTTGTGGCCCAGACAGCTCCTTCCAGGGAAAAATACCATATTGAAAATACCATAAAGACCATTAAAAAAAAAATCAACATGTGCCATCTACAAATAGAACAGCTACCAAATTTGCCCAACATGGAATAAGGCAGACGCAGAACTATAAGAAAACCAGCAAAGAACCCCTGTGCTACAATTGCAGGATAAAAAGAAATAGGTTATAAACCAATGAAAACACTGCAGAGCATTTCACAATAGCAAGGAAATGATGGAGGAATTTATGAGGGTTCATTTCAATTTCGGCACCGAAGGCAAAAGGAACCTTGTCCCTGATGTTAAAGAGAAAAGGTTTAGGCCCATAATCACACATCATATTATCAAATATGAACAGTCAGAAGCGGCATAAAGAAAGAAAATCAACAAACTATTGAAAGTCTTGAAACACCCATACATAATCTCAGAGGTATAATGAGAAATCCTGCTCTGATACCAACATATTTATAACTTCTGTCAACATGAGCCACATTATGTGAGGGTTTAAACACTTTAAAGCATAGCATGTGCTAACAACACCAATATTAAGGGAGAGAAGCTGTGCTTTTGTGATTATTTTCTTCTGTTCCTGTGCACTGGGTTTGGTGCAAATCCCACTCCTGTGAAAGCTCAGACCAGGGCCGGGGTTTATTCAGAAATCCCAGTGCGCAGGGTTTGAGCCACCCAACCCCATGCTCAAGGTATTTAAGAGCCTCCTGCCAACAGACACCAGAGTTTCAACAGCATTTAGGGGCACATAAATGCAAGCAGAGCTTTTAATGAGCTGTTCCTCACTTGTTTTTGTTTTTAAAGCTGTACAGGAGTGAACATACCCCGAGAGTTCAGGGCTGTGATCATTTGGGTACCCACAGCAGCCACAGATGCAGTCTCCTCTTCCCAAACTCAGAATGCTTTAAAAGTTATTCTGCAATCCTTTGCATTGAAAAATTCAATACTGAGAACTTAATTCTACTTTTTATATTCAGATCAGTCAGTACCAGTACCATTATTGCTCTGATTTTCCTAATTAGTTCATTAAGTTGCATAATAATTGGTTTACTGCCACCCACTTTTTATGATGCTAGAACTGTGAAAATAAAATTGATTTAGGGCCTTATTCTGATCTATTATGCTTATTCACTCCCATATCCTGGTGCTTGCTGCAGGTTTTTTTCCCCCTTCATCTCTCAAAGTCTGCATATTTTTCCCTGGTTTCACTTAAAATGCAGCCCATATTCCAGTTTTATATAGGTGGGTTTCAGATGTGCATTTGACAAGTATAAACAAATAACCAAAGCATTTCCAATGGAAAACATCTGTCTCTCACCTTAGGAGGTCAAGATAAAACTCAGTGTGTGACATGCAACGTATGAATTTGAATTTATTTCCATTGTGCTAATGACATATATCAATGCCTTGACAGAAGTAGCTGGCATATTATATTAATGGGGCTCTGTCCTAAAAGTGACACTGGAATATCCAGACAAAAGCAGGAAATGGATGAGAAGAGAGCAACTCTTTGTTACTAGCTTGAGTAGCGGTTCTGTGTGTGAACCTGTCCTCCAACTACACAATCATGCAGTTGTAAAAATGTCCATTCAATGCCTGGTGCAATAGGAGAGAGATAAATAGAATTCAAGCTTGGATTTGGGAAAAAATTGACATGATCCAAGATTTCCCCAGAGCTGGATTTATATGGATGGCTGGAAGAACACTCATTTCTTCCTGGTCCGTGATAAATCCAGACCCATGTCCTTGTCCTGGGTAGTCACGCCCAGACCAGAGAAGCCACGCAAAGGATACAGGAGATGTGTTCAGATAAAACTTAAAACTGGTTGTGGATGTCAGGATTGGAATGGAATGGGAGAGAAGAGGAAAAGCAGAGCAGTCAACAGGTGAAATAAATTGCTCTTCCATCATTTCTGCTGCTTCCCCAAGGGTAGAAATGCAACAAGGGATACTTCATCTCTTCATCCATAGAACTCCAGAATGGTTTGGGTTGGAAAGGACATTAAAGCTCCTCTCATTCCACCCCCTGCCATGGGCAGGGACACCTTTCACTATCCCAGGATGCTTCAAGCCCTGTCCAACCTGGCCTTCGACAGTTCCAGGGATTCAGGGGCAGCCACAGTTCTCTGTGCCAGGGCCTGCCCACCCTCACAGTAAAAAATCTAGAGTGGAAAATACACAGCAACAATCCAAAAAAAAAAAAAAAAGAATGAAAAAATTTATATATTTGCATAGTGCCTGCACATTGGAGACACTTGTGCACACTCCCAAAATCTGAAAATCAAAGTTTCCAAAAAAACCTCCTCCCATCTCCTCCTGCAGAGAAAGCCATTGAGTTCCACACCTCGCAGCTCCCAGTGGTCCAATCCATCAGCCCAGCCCCAAGCTGCAGTGGTAGGATGAATAAAACAGAATTGGAAAGCAGCTACCAGAGGTTTTCATGGGGTATTTTGCTGCTCTTGGCCTGCTTTTTTATTTTTGGCTGTCGACTTTGCAGCTTTTGGAAACGCGAACCTGATTTTCCCTCCAACAGCAGCGAGGAAGGGAAATCAGGTTCACGCAGTGGCTGAGTGCACCCCTGTGCATGTGCTTCAAAAGTTAAAAGTTTATTGAGATTGCAAACAGTTTAAATGTTATTGGGGATGCAATATGGTGCATTATACTCCCGTGCTGACCAGATGGCTGCCTTAAACAAACGCCACCAATGCTTCCAAGGGAAGCGACACCGGTTTGGAGGTGGCCGAGCCCTCCCTGCCAGAAATGTCATTTTCCTCCCAGGTTCCAATCCACAATCACTGCATTAACTGCTCTGGAACATCGGCTCCCAAAACTTTTCTGCCAATTGACTGCCATCCACCCACCCTGAAAATTTCTCTGAGGCAGCAAAACGCTCGTATCACCAGGAATTTTGGTAAAACCTCTTGTGGAGATGCAGTTGGCTCATTTTGACAGGAAGCAGTTCTTAAAGCATCTCAGTGAGGATGACTTCAGACTATGCTTTGAGAACACTTAAAAGATTGAAATTAGAGGTTTATATTAATAGGAAGGAATTCTTCCCTGTGAGGGTGGGCAGGCCCTGGCACAGGGTGCCCAGAGAAGCTGTGGCTGCCCCTGGATCCCTGGAAGTGCCCAAGTCCAGGTTGGATGGGGCTTGGAGCACCCTGGGATGGTGGAAATTGTCCCTGCCTGTGCAGCTGAGGAGCTTTAAGGTCCCTTCAACCCCAAACTTTTCTGGGATTCTATGAACCACCATCAAAGCCATTTTATACACTCATGACAAACCTGAAGCACAATTTTTAAGGGAAAGTTATTCATCTAGTGGCTCTGTGCTGCAGACCAAATTCTGGAACTTCTCTCCATGCTGAGGGAATACTCATCTCACCATACAGATACTACTGTTTTCCAGAAAAAAGCTATGGAAGCAAGGACCAGTTCTCACCATTCCCTTTCCCTTAATCCATTTTCCCTTTTCTCCCAGAATATGATCTCATTTGATGAACACTTTGTCTCAATGTAAATATTTTCTAACACTGCAATAAAGACTCCATTATAAAAGTGATTGAGATGTTTCAGGTAGTTTTGCTAAAAAGAGATGATTTGCACTTTTTTTTTTTCAACTGTACACTTGAAGGGAACTGATGTGAGGTTAGTGCTATAATAAAAATGTAAATAAAATTCATTATAGTTCATAGATTTCCTGATACCATCTTTATTGACTCAATATTACTGAAATACGTAAAAAATAAATATAAAAATTATTTTGAGAGTACATCAGAACACCTTATTTTATCATCATAAAATAATAATGGAAAACCCCTTCGGGAAAAAAAAGATGACATTTACAATACATGAATTTTCTTATGTTTTCCACAAGTTACATAAAATTAAATGTATATAATTAATGTTCCACTGTTTATGAGCAGCACTGCTTTGCTCTTGCTGCATACAGTGTCTCAAAGCCAAGACATAAAATAGACCCATTGGAGCCAACTTCCCTGCAGGATCACAACATTTTTTATGGTTTCTTGTAACCATCTAAATCTCAGCACTCAAACGGTGTTTGTCAATGAATCTTTTAGCTTAATTACAAGATGTCACATGCGCTCTGTGACCTGTGTTTGAGGTCAAGGAACATTTATATCTCACTGGAGCAAATGGAGCTGTTAGCACTGAAATGCAGCATTCCTTGTGCTCCAACTGGAGCTGACAGATGTCAGGGATCATTTGGAATCCTCGTTACAAATTGTAATTTACTCCTGGGGTGTAAATCAGAACGGATCAGTGTGTCTCAGATTTAGGGATTGGGATTTTTTTTTTTGTCCTCACATCAGTGGGAATCACAGAAAAATTTAGGAGGACTCAGCCATGACCCCCAGCTCTGTGGTCCGACCCTGTTGCTGAGTACTTGATCTGCTCTTGCCCTGCAAACTTCCAGGGGTGGAAATGGCTACTCTGGAAAAACTCCTGCCCTGCTTGATAATGGGGAAAGGTGCCCCTGTGCAGTGTGAAGCTCCAGCTTTCCAAGTAAGGCTGGTTGTCCCTCATCCCCCTGCCTCACACAAAGTTCTGAGCTAAGGGAGGTGGTCACAGGTCACATCCCTGCTCCGACTGCCCAGGATCACAGAGGAGAGGAACTGAATGGTTGAGGTTGGAAGGGACCTTAAAACTCATCTCTTCCCACAGGCAGGGATAGCTCCCACTATCCCAGGGTGCTCCAAGCCCTGTCCAACCTGGCCTTGGACACTTCCAGGGATCCAAGGGCAGCCACAGCTTCTCTGGGCAGCTGGGCCTCACCACCCTCATTATAAAAAATGAAAATGCAGCAAGTTCTGCAAACATATTGAGAGTTCCCTCTGTGGCCTCCTCAGGTCATTGATAAAGATGTTATCACCAAAAAAAAAAAAAGCCTCAGAGAGCCCTGCAGGTTCCATCACTTCTCACAGACATCCTGGGGTTACAGCTCCATCCTCCCGTGAACTGCTGCCCTCTCTGAGCTTGCTCATCCAGCCAGGTTTGGGTGGGTTGGGTTGGTTTGGTACCAGCTCCAGCTGAAAACACACCAACTCCTTCCTAGTCCATATTTGTTGAACACTGACCCACGTTCTAAACTCTGATAGGACAGCAAATTTCAGGAAATTTCAGTGAGAAATTAAAACTTTGACTTCTCTGTCTTCATAAATAGAACAAGAAGCCTCTACTGCCTGGATAAGTTTAAGGTTGTGACTACAAACATTGTAAACTCCATCAGTCATTCCATGGGTTACATCATATGGGAAAAGCATGGTCTGGTGAGCACCAGCTCAGCACAGGTTTGTAAACTGGAGGATTGAACCCCAGTTCTATTTTTAACATGAATTAGTCATGGTGTGGTCAGCTGAGAAAATAATCTCTGACCAGGCTCTGAGGACATAGTCATGGAATTATTTAGGTTGAAAAAGCCCTCCCAGACCATGGAGTCTAAGTTGTGCCCAATCCCCACCTTGTCCCCAGCCCAGAGCACTGAGCCATGCCCAGGCATTCCTTGGACATCTCCAGGATGGGGACTCCAAACCTCCCTGGGCAATGCTTGAAAACCTCCCCTCCAATGCTCAGCCTCTCCCTCATTAACAAGGCTCTGACTGAGAACAAAGTGACATTTCCAGGTAGCCTGGGCTTGGCCACCACCACTGTCCATGGTCACATCCTTGCTGCACAGCCTCTGCTTCCCTGCATACCGCAAAACAAGCCACCATAGTCACCCCTCCAGACTGGCAGCCAAGAATCAGAATCATTTTCTTCAGAACTATTCCAAATAAGCTCCCAAAGTCAAGAACAACACTCTCCCCATTGCTAAAACCTCAGTACAGCTGTAACATTTAACCCAGCCCTGTAATTAGCTCTGGGTACAACTGAAAGAGTCTGACACCAAATCCAGGAAAAAAATACATTTTGCTTTTCTACAATGCATAAACAGGCATCTTTCTCTGTGCATTCCTCACTGGATCTTCAAGCCTCTGCCAACTTGATTACACAATTCTTAACTAAATATTTGCCAATTGCAGCTGCGATACTAAGTGGTGCTGCTTGAAAATTACTTTAGCAAAAAGAAGAAAAACATCATTACAGCACTTTTATTTTTAGTGGCTTTTCTTTTAATGAAAAAAAAATCCCTTTAAGTGTATTAGATAGCGTGCTGTAATGAATAAGAACTTAAAAAATATATATCTACCAATAATTTTATATTTATTGCACTTAATTTAACAAATTATCGCACAAACTACATAGGCAGCAGTTTTGCTGTGAAATTATTATACTTAAATGAACTTTTGACAATGTATTAATTACAAGGACATGACCACATTTATTCTGCTGATCCGGTAATTACATGCATTAAAGAAATATTTATTCAGAAACCATGTTGTGTACTTCAAAACAGGCTTTTATTGCCAGGCTACATTTCTTGTATACAAACTGCCTTCTTGCCTTTTATGAGCCCTTTTCAAACTTTTACAGAGGGCCAGAAACACTGAGTTAACTCTGGGCTGAAACTCTCTCTTCACATTTGAAAGGATAAAAACTCTCCATCAGACAGACCTCAGGCTGGACAGAGAGGTTGGGGCAAACCTGCGCAGATTTTGTCCTTCCTGGGCTTTATTGTGCAGTTTTACAGGGAGAAGAGAAGAGAGAGGTTCAATAATCTGCATTTGAGTTGGCACAAATTAATTTTTGTTTCCTAGATATGAAGCTCATATGCAACCCAGAGCAGCTGTCATTGGGATCCTAAAAGTGCACAACATTTTCCTTGCTAGATGTGGGGACATCCCTGATAATAAAGAGTTCTGTCACCATCGCATTCCTGAGCATGCAATAAGCACAGGTGAAATGGAAAAGCCAAATTGACCCCTGGGTTTTGTTTGCTGTTTGTGGTGCAGCCCCTTGAGTTTCACTCAACATCAAAACCTGTGAATGACTAAAATAAGAAAACCAAAAACCGAACACCAAAGGTCTTATCTCTAAAACTGAATTAAATTTTCCTCCTTAGCCAGTGCACATAAGCACTCAAATTTTCAATTATTTTTTAATTAACTTTTAAGGCTATCCAGTTCTGTTGTATCTGACAGCCAGTGCAAAAATTTGAAATATTCTCACTTGCATTACAATTTTTCCATTTAGAAACAGAGAACATCTTCACAAAAGGAGAATGTTTGTCAAAATAAAACCAACACATTTCTGTCCTTTTCCCTCAATGGATGTTTCATAATGCCAAGAAACATTTATGGAGTCCTCAAGTAATGAGCTGCTCTTGACTGTGAGCAACAGCCAAAGGTTAGAGTCACCTGATAAAAACCTCTGCATGTTAAAATAATCTAATTTTGCTCTATAGCTGTTCTTGATTCTTATTCTATAAGCCAGGACTGTTTTTAGCAAGTCATTGCTTTTTTTAATGGAAACTTACAGTGCATGTGAGGAAAGGGAAAAATTTGGAATTCTGAATGAACAGCCCTAATTTTCATAACCCCCCTCGCCAAAAGAAACAGTTTGTCATAAAGGAAGGGATGTAACCCATTATAATTTGTCTCCCACTATGAAAATAACAAAGCAAAGCACTAAGGGAAACAGGCACAGCAGCTCAAACATTTTTAAATGTGGGTTTAAGTTCATTCATGGTCTAAATCGCTAAATTAATACATAGGGATCTTTCCTACCCACATGAAAAGATTTACTCTTGCAAATTGGAAGTGCCCAAGGAAAAACTGGATGTGACCAAGGTGGGGTTTGGTCACAGGTTGGACTCGATGACCTTGGAGGGCTTTTCTAGCCTCAATAATTTAGTGATTCTGAGACTAGATCGTGCCACTTTTCCCCAGTTTTTAGGTATTTGGAGTGGCTGTCATGTACCTGGAATTTCTGATATCTAAGGATGAAGTGAGTCCTTGTTACTTTACAAGAAGAACTGCCATGACTGACAAACTGGACACACTTTTTTTTTTTTTATTTTTTTTTTAGTCTTAAGAGGAACCAACCAAGTCAAACAGGCCCATGTTTGGTTTGAGGGCAACCCCAGCCCCTCGGACAGGAAAACAAAGTCATGGTGTGATTTCAGACCTTTTCACTGCTGAAACAAACAGCAATTTTGGGTATAGGATAACTGCAGCAAGGTGGAAGCTGTGAAAGGTTATGCAAATGCAGGGAATTAGAATTCTATCTCAATGTCATTACATGTGTCTACTTAGATGCACATTTTCTGCTATGTTTAAGTTAAACAAAACACTAAATGACTGTGTAGTATGACATCTCATTAATATGTTTCTATTCACATCTGTGCCTTTAGTATTAAAAAAACCAGGCTGTTCCAGTGATAAGAGATTAAGTCCTTTAATTAGAAACAAATGACAAATCACTGCTAACCCCATGTGATGCTTTCTCAAACTTCCATCAAATATTCCCCTTAAAACATTATTAAGCACAAGTTCAGCAGATCTACTTCCTAGAAAGTGCTATTTAACAAAACCCAGGCAGGATGTTAATACTGAGGCTGAATTACAGGTTGCCAGAGCATTTCCTGCAAGGGGATTGACAGGGGATCATTTTGTTATGGGGCCACCTCCAGCGTGTTGTGACAACCAGTCATTACACCTCTGAGCACAGCACTCAGCTGTAGGTTTCTACAGGATGCAAATAGCTCCAAATGGGTTCAATTTAGAGACAGCAGATAATGTATCATTCACTTCTTTAAGGTAGAAGCTTTTAATTTTCAAGGAAAAAGAAAGAGGAGTACATTTCAGTCTCTGGGAATAAAGATCTGCTTAACAAAGCCCGCCAGAAACAAAACAAAACAAAAAAAAAAAAAAGGAGAGTAGCAATAGCTATTATAAAAATAAAAAGCTTAACTTGCTTTTCCCACTTGTCTTGGAGCCCCACAGGCTGTGTTAGCCCAGCATCCCTATTTACTTAGGATGCCACACAACTGCTTATTCCAAATCTGTGCTTTGCAACTGGTGACAAATACTGGGGAGTAAGATTTCCTATTTGCATAGCAACCCTTTCATCTCAAGTAGTCCCTACAGATTTTGCCAAGTACCCACACAGAAGATCAAAATGGAGAGCAATAATTATTGACGACAACTAATTCACGGTACAGGCACGACAAGAGTTGAAAAAATCAGATTTACCAAAACAACAGCAAAATAAAGAGACAGAAGATGTTCAACCTGCTCAAAAATGTTCATTTTTAGGACTCACAAGAAAAAAATTGCTAATTCAAACCACAAACATAGCCCCAGGTATTGCAAGATTACACATTTTTTGAAGTGCTGACTATGTTGGAAACAAAGACAAAACTCCAGGTATGTAAAAAGCAACAGGTTCACAAAGGTTTTTATGAATCTTATGGCCTGTCATCTTATTCTTGCCTGGAAGCTCCAAACACAAAATTTAAACAGTGCTACAGCTTCTCAAAGTCCACTTCTTTAGGGTAAGATATCTTATATTTAATATATATGTATAATAACAGGAGAGGTTATTTTGTTTAATGTTGATTTTTTTGAAAATTATATATGGATACCTACATAAAGAGAGGTCAGTGGAAAATAGAAGACATATTCTACAACCACCTGTCCATCACAGCCTTTGGCCAGTACTCCATAAAACTTTAAGGATTTCTCTGTGTGTTATTTAGGTTTAATTTGAGGGTTTTTTTCTCATCCACAACATTGTGATTTAACAAAAATGAAAGTCAACATCTGACCAAGCCAGACAGAAAATGTTTGTGCACTAAAAAAAAAAATGGTCCAATATGCAAATATGGGTGTTCTTGTGCAATCTTACGGTAAATCCAATGCAAAAGGGAGGTAACTTGCCAATATATCATATTATGTGATATATTTGAGAGCTGGAAATTTGGTATCGAGTGTATTTTTCTTTGTCTTCAGAGTAAAGGAAGGAATATGCAAATCAAAAGCCAGAGAAAATTAAAGGTACTTTGTAATTGACATTTTAATTATCTTGTTTGGATATTATTCATTTTATTTATTCTCCTAAATGCAAACAATTCTGGACCACTGTATAAATATTATCTCCACTGGAAGCCGTCAGTACCTCTAATAAAAACGTACACTTGCTTGGCTACCAAATCCAATTAAACTTATTCTAAACATACTGTGCTCATTGTAACAACGTATTCCTGAATAACACACAAAAGACTTAGGAAAGAGGGGACAGTTTAAACCAGGCCGGTGAAAAGACATAATTAGAGCTGTGTGGGCTTGGCAAAACCATCTCGACAAACGAGCCCGAGGTTAGTTTTGCCAAAGCCCTCCAGGCTCACTGAGGTTTCATTACAGTGAGGAGAGCTTAATTCTGGTAAGCATCAGATATAATAGGATGTAATCAAATATCAAATAACAATAATTATAAAAAAAAAAAAAGAAAAAAAGACAAGTGGGAAAGAAGAAACTGAGCGCTCCTCAATGAGAGTTAAAATACAAGCGTGTGTATTCGCTGGCTGTGTTACAAGTGGGTTCAGCCAGTGCAGGTTTGTTTGGGAAGAAGAAAACCTGGAGATGAATTGGTAGGATTAACACAAGCAATTTATTTTCTGGAAACTCTTTGTCTGACCTTGGGCTTTGCCCACAAATCTCACAGGGATTTCTGTATCTCCTGATTACCAAATACACACTCGGGACTTGCTCGCGGGGCAGGCAAAGTTACTCAGGGTGGTTTCATCTTTGAGGGGGGAGAACTGCTCTGAAAAGGGGCATGTAAACAACTCCTCCAGCTTTGATTACCCTTGGACAAGAGACCAGAGAATGTTTTTGAAGGGTTTCAAAAGATTTAGAGCTTCAGAGGGAAGTGAGAAGCTCTCGGTGACCTTCCTGTCCTCCACCGAGCAGGAGCACTCCCACCTGTGCGCAAGCAACGTCCCCAACACTGAGCAACAAAATCCTGGAAACTGGATTGTCCTTGTGAAAGCTGAAATCTTTCAGTTCAATCTGCTAAAATTAGGCTTGAAACCTGATATTCTGAGCATGAGACAGGAGCTGGAAAGGTGGAATGCTCTCTCACACCCCCTCGTTTTGGTGGGTGCTGTGTGAAGCCCATTAAGGGCGCATGGGGAACATCACACCCCTTCCATTTGGATGCCTAAATATAGACTGGGAACCTCAATTTAGCTCAGTTTTGGCTTAGGTTTCAGTTGGGAGTGAAAAGAGCTAAACCAGTTGTTAAACCACAACCTCACAAACCAGTAAGCTGGGGAGGAAAAAAAGGGAATAAAAAAGAAAATTAAAAAAAATTAGAATCCTGTGTGATGCTACTGCAGGAATCAGGAAATCAGGAATCAGTGGGTTTATAGCAATTTCCTTGGTTCATTCCACACTTCCTCATTGGAGGGAGGATCAAGCAGCCACTGGTGTGAAGGTGTGACCAGTGCCAGCCCACACCCTCACACAGGATGGAAATTTGGGGGGGACAAATGTCCCAGGTACCTCCATCCTCCCAAAAACCACCAGGACAAGCAGGTCTGAAGCCATGCAAGCGCCAAGTTTTGCCCAAAATATGAACCTTATACACATTCCTGTGGGGCAGAAGAATTGCTCCCAACCCTTCAGAGCCCACAGAATATTTTGTCATCAGGGACATGTCAGAAAGGCACTCTGTGAGCACAGCAATCACTGCAGACAGCCATTATCACAAAAATAAAAATAATAAAAATAAAAATAATAAAAAAATAAAAATAAAATTAATAATAAAAATAAAAATAATTTTTCATCTTCAAAGCACTTTTAAAACATCTGCTAGCAGATGTCCCCAGCTGCTGGTTAAAGAAGACAATAATTATAGCCCTGCTGACACTCAGGGTGGGAGGGATTCCTGGGGGGATAACGATGCCATTCCAGCCACACCCAGGCCCCATGGCTGCCATGTGACATTTCCACTGCCAGGTTCCATGGAAACACATGGTTCTTCCCATCATCTTCCCATCAAGTGCAGGAACCAACATTTTGGTTCTCTCAGACCTCCCTCATCCTCCATCCCAGTAGGAAACACTGCACTGGGAAAATGTCATCGTTTTGAGGGAACAGAGGAGAATTCAAGAATGGATTTTTGGATTTTTAATGTATTTTTTTCTTTAAATTTTAATTAGGATCTGCAATATGCCAGGACTTTTTTTTTCCCATCCACCCAGGTGGAATGTTGAATTGAAATCAGAAGCATGAACTACCCTTCATCACCTATTTACCTCTCACCCATGAGCTCATGGATGGGAAATTTGCAAATTAGAGTCATGACCTGCCTGTGAATGCATTTTAAATTTTATTATCACAGCTCCATGCAACCCTAGCCTTCCCTTTGAAATTAATTAATAGTTTAGGGTTTACAAAGTCCTTTACTTGTCTATATCAAAACCAACCACTTGTTTTTAGGGAAACCAGTGCCACTGGAAATCTGCACAACCCTTCCACCTGCAAGGAATGCATGGATGTCTCTCAAGCATTCTGTGCCAAGGTAAAGTCCACAAAGTGCGGTGAGAGCACACATTTGTGTACAGGAATGTTAATTTTAGTTCTGAACACTATTTTTTGGACCTGAATCTTAAACCTCTTGAATTCAGATTAACTATCTCCCAGGAAGCCAGGTCTCCAGCCATCACCTTCCCCAGCCCTGATGTGGCTCCACCACCTCCCCTCACATTCAGTTCCCATCCTGGCACATAAAATAACCTGATTTTTAGAAAAATGAAATTATTTAATTAATATTAATAATTAAAATTGTGCAAATAACTCAGGTTCTGGAGACGCTTTGCTTTTGCAGAAGGTTGTAGTCCAAACCCACAGCCTGATAAGAACCTGAAATCCCAGGGGGGAAACTCTATTTAACCCCCAGTTCAACTTCTAATGAAAGGAAACATAGAAATGTAGCTATAATTCAAGATATCGTATGGAAGTCTGTTCAAAGTTTTTTCAAAAATATAAATTACAAGAGATTATTGATTTTTAAAAAGCTTACTTCAACAATCAGCTTTCTATCTCATTCTATTCCACTCTCTCTCGTTTATTCATTTCCTTATGTAAAAGAATTTAACCAAAGGAAACTAGCATTTTAATTCAATTTCTCCTATAAAATATATAATTTTATTTTGTCATAATGGCTGCTTTTATTTCCAGAGTCAGATTTTATTTAAATTTCAGTCCATTAGGAACAAAACTTGCCATTTTCTGATAAACAAAATCAGCAGGGAAGCCTCTTCAAACTAGGAATGTATTTTCTATCAACCTTTGTTCTAGCTGGTCTAAATGACAGGTATATTCCACTTTTCCTGCATTTAGTTTTAAAGATTCTATGGGGAGAAGGGTGAATAAAGAGAGTGACATTTTTAACAACAAAACTAGCAATCAGAAAAGCAGCCCAATGACAGGCATGTGGAAGAAATGGGGGGAAAAAAAAGAAAAATAAAAAAAATATCTGATCCATTGCTTCGGACCACCAAAGAGGACTAATATGAGTCATTAACAGAAAACCGTTAATTTTTCCTCCCTGTGACTGTTGTTTGTAGAAGTGCTCAAACCTTTGAGGTTCAGTCATTTAACTGTTTCTTGGAAGGCTGGAAAAGAGACACCAAGGAATTCTTTAAACGGAAAACAAGGCGAAAAACCTCTAAAAAAATAAATGTAGATGTAGAATTGGCTAAAACAAAATACAGATTGTTGCTTAAAGCTGCTCTTAGCTCAGCCAAAAATCCAACGGGGAGATGACAGCATTCCCAACATTCTGCCATGTTGGGTTTGAGTCACACCACCATGGCCAAAGCCATCTCACTTCCCTCTGAGGCTCGAAATTCTGAGGGAAAACCAGCCAGGGATTGGGCCAGGGATCTAAATTTCTCCCAAAAGGTGGAAATTTAGATCCCTGGCTGGATTTCCCTCAGAATTCCCTCCCAGTTCAGTGTTTGGCTCGGAAGGAGGTGACAATCTTGAGGGCAGAGCGAGGAACCGCCATCGGTGTACGCAGAACTGCCTCTCCAACCAGAGCTCTGAAGTCAACATCAAAATGTTTGTTTGGGTCCATGGCATTCCTCAGCCAAGCCTGGAGTCACACCACTGCTTTTGGGGAGACTTTTAAAAATTGTTTTCCTCACAACATGGCAGAGAGCGACCCTCTGGCCAGCAGAAAACGGCAAACACCGCAGATGAAAGAGTGACACCAGTGCTTTAATGCCAAAATGGGATTTGGGAGGTTCTTCCAAGGCCTTTGCTGAAGAGAAATGCCACAATCCCATGCAGGGAATGGCTGGATGCCGTGACCCAAGGTCCAGCATTCCTGTTCCACAGGGACAAGGCAGCTTGGAGCAGTGATTCAACAGACACTGGATGGTTCCACAGCAAAGGCTGGGCAAAGGAACTGCACCAGGCTGTTTCCAGCAGAAATCCCCACCCTGGCCTAAAGACTGCAGTTCTAAAGTCTTAAATCCAATGTGGGGGAAGAAAATAATTTCCACCCATTCTGAGCAAATCTGGCAAGTTGGATACTGCAGCACCTTCTCCCAGCAAACCAGAGGCAGCAGCACACAGCCTTAGAACCATTTAGGCTGGAAAAGACCTCTAAGGTCATTGAACCCAACCATGATTTCCCAGAATCTCTAAGGCTGGAAAGCACCTCTAAAATCATAGAGTTTAACCATGATTTGGAAGTGGTGACTGCTGCAGGAGCCAAGGAGAGCAGGAATTAGCAGGTATTTTGCTAACCTAAAATGTTTCCAGACCTCCAAGCAGTGTTTCTCCTGGGAAATATTAACAAGCAAAATTACAGATTGAGCCTGCGGCCTCTAAACCAGTTTCCTTCAGGCTTTGGGAAGGGGCTGAGCCCCTCTGCAGGGCATCACTCCACATTCTCACTGTGGGAAGGGAGAAAGGCAGCTGGATAAATCCACACCATGCTCAGCACCTGGAGAACTCCCAAAATCCCAGGTCTGGCTCTGGGGGGACTCCTTTGGTAGCTGCTGGAACATTTTCTAAAATCTCTTCTCTAGCACCAACCTTTCTGGTTGAAAAAGTCCAGATTCCTCTGAGCTTTGTTTTGTTTGTTACTAATTCTGACGTGAGGATTCACAGGGTATTCCAAAAGGGGAGTGAAATGAAGGAGTTCTTGCAACCCTAAGAGACTTAAAGGATTATTTCCTTGTAAAATACAAATGACAGTTTTCCCGTAATGTTTCTTCTCCATAATGCACATGTTAATCCGTAATTTCCTTTGCCAGATGCAGTGTAATCCTCCTCCTGCAGACACCACAGCACAACTGCTGTTGAGAAAACAGCAGCAAGAGCAGTTCATCCATTCTGAGAGGGCAATAAAAAAAAACAACTTCACCCAACCAAATTTTTGGGTTCTCCTTGCAGCAGGAACCCAGCCTGGCACAGAAAGATGCAGCTCTGCATTCAGAGCTCATTTATCTATTAAAAAAATAGCAAAATTGGTACCTGATTTCAACCACACTCCTCCTTTAAGATGTGATAGGAGTCACCCAAAATGCTGTTTTACAACAAACCCTAAATCAACGTATGGAAATCCCCATGAATGGGTCACAACTCACTCATTTACAGGTTGCTTTTTTGCCCCTTTTTAAGGATTCCTCATGCAAAGAGGAATTTTTTAATCTTATGCAGGCTCAGTAAATTAGTTTTAAAAACAGCATCTTAAAAGTCTTTAAGTAGAAAAGCAAATCCAGCGTGTTAAGGAACAAATCTGCCACACCCCATTAAGAAGTAAATAAGAGATCTGGATGGATTTGTAGAAAGGAGTGGAGAAAAAGCTATAAAAACACACAAAACTCCGTTTTCAATGCATTGTGGGTTGTTTTCATTAAGGATCTGTAGATGATTTGGGATTTTTTCCCCATTGTGCTGTGTCGAGTTCCTCTCCCAGCTATGACAGAAGGAATAATTACCTTCCTCATTAGTTCTACCTACAGCGGGAGTGCCAATTAATCTGGTGATGATATTGAGAGTGCAACCAGTTTTGGGGATTGCAGAGCATGGACCCCTCAGGGAATTTTGAGGCTGGCCTGGGGTCTTCCCACATCCTCACTGTGCAGGATTTTCAGTGGAATTCACCCTTTTCCAAGGTACTAGAAAGGGTGAGAAAGAGTTAAATCCTGCTTTTTCAAAACATGGCCACAGAGATCCAACAGTGACATTTCAAATTCTGCTTTCTCCTGCTCCAGCCTCTTTCCCTCCCTGTACAAATTTGTGCATGAGTTGATCAGCAACCACTGAGTGATAGCAAAGCCAGGTACTGCAGAGTTCATTAAAGCCATCCAGGTGTTTGTACCCACTCAGGTAAGGAGTGAATGGTGCAGCAACATTAATTACATCATATTTCAGTGCCATCCACATGCCAAGTCCAGCAGTTCCTGTCCCACCTCTCCAACCACAACACCCCAAAAACTGCAGAAAGAAATCCTGGCAGTATTTTGTTGCATTCAGTCTTTGAAAACCATTCCTCCCCAAAACTTCAGATTCCTCCCAGGTGAGGGAGAGACTGTCACAGACATCTTTTCACAAAAAATCCTAAAGGAATGGATTTTTTTCTCCTGAGAAGCTGAGAAGCCTCAGGAACAAAATGTAACCAATGGTTATCTGCTGCTGTGGGATGCAACAGGTGCATCTGGGATTGGGCTCATGTGGTTGTTTCTAATTAACGGCCAATCACAGCCCAGCTGGCTTGGACACAGAGCCCAAGCCACAGACCTTTGTTATCATTCTTTCTTTGCCTTTTGATTCTTAGCCAGCCTTCTGATGAAACCTTTTCTTCTATTCTTTTAGTATAGCTTTAATATAATATATATCATAAAATAATAAATCAGCCTTCTGAAACATGGAGTCAGATCTTTGTCTCTTCCCTCATCCAAGACCCCTGTGAACACGGTCCCAAGAGACCAGAGGGACGCTCAGATTTTAGATTTAATTAATGGAGGAATGTGAAGTAGTTGCAAGAGGAGGAACGTGGTACCAAACCCACACTCAGCATCTCCCTCTCCCTGCCAGTGTGGAACTGGCAGGACCCCCCACACACCCTCAGATCTGGGGGCAAAGTCAGGGAGATCTGGACAGGAATTTGTTGCATTTCCTACATCCAACAGCTGAAGGTGACATAAATAACGTAGCTTTGTGCTTATAGTCAGTTTACAGTTATCCAAGAGATCCTGGAGATCTCAATATTCCCACTCCATCTCCACCAAATACGCTCAAGCAATACAGGCTGCAAAACCCTCATCTCAAGTAATTAAAGTGTAAGAAGGAATGTGAAGACGCTGCATTGTCTAAAGCACCAAATTCCACAGTTCTCCAAGATTAATGCCCCATTCCTGTAACTTGGTTGTTCTTGGCTTAAGCATTCAACATAATGCTGCTCATTACAGGGAGCAGTGACATCTCTATCCAAGGGGGAAATACGGTTCAAGTCAGCTTTCGTGTTTAAATATTAGTAGTAAATTCAAATTCAATTTCACATGATCAGTGTATGTGACACTAACTACATCAAGGTAGACTTGGGGATTTCTCAGCTCCGTATTGAAGAGAATTACATGACTGAAAACTAATTAGGGAAGCACATAAAGTGAATTTATTTAGTATTCTCTTGTATGTAGTTAACTTCAAGTAATGTATCAAATTTCCCACAGAAAAGAAAAAAATGTGGCTACAGAGCACTGAACAAAATGCATCAGAAATCAGATCTAGCAAATTATCCTTATTTTTCCTCCTCTTTTAAAACTGAAAATGTTTAAGCTGTAATGAAAAAATTATAATAGGAGGGATTTTTCCTCTGAAGAGGAGGAGTGCTCTGGTACCCTGTCTCATGTGGGGAATTAGAAACAGCTGCCACCGAAGAAGAACAAGCAGTCAAAAGTTATTTGTCTCCCTGACCAAACAGCACCTGAATTTTGCTTCCTGAGACCCTGGGGTGCATTTCTGGCAGCAGTGCCCTGCCCAGAGCAGAGCCCAGCAGCTGCTCCACAAGCAGGACTGTGGCACTGGCACCCAAACAGAGCAGGATGGCTCCAGCGCTGCTCAGAGCTAATGCGTGCCAAAAACCACTCCTAAATCTGCCCTCTCATCCCTCACACACTTTCCTGCTGGCTATGAAAACCTTTAGGGTGAACCCAGTTCCTCCTTCTCCCCTCGATGCTGTGCTGGCACACTCAGAGTCTCCATCTTCTCCCTCTCCTCTCAAAGGGGATAGAAAGGGAATAGTTAAAAGAGGTAAACTAAAAACCTTTCCCTCCTCTGATCCCTGCACCCACCAGGTCTCCTGGCAGCCAGGCTGAGCCCAGCCCTTCCTCCAGCCTGGGTGGCACTGGTGACAACACTCTTCCTCCAAACACCCAATAAACGTTCCAGCAGGCTTTTGCTGCGTGTTATAAATGATAAATATGACAATAGATGTCTTATCAAGTGTTTATCTCCCATTGTCTGGCTTTGAGCTGAGCATTAAGTCTAAGTGCTGCTGGGGCTGGGCATTAACAAAGCCATTTGTGATAAATGGAGCAGCCTTGGAGGGTCACTGACACTTTGACAAGCTTTCCGTAGGCACTTTTCCCTGTAATGTTTGTGCTCTTTTGTTTTTTACCACCCAATTGAAGTAATTGCATTGTTAGAACAATAATAAAAACTGTTATTAATTGGGAATAAACAAATAAAGCTGGGTCTCCTGAAGGCACTGAAATACAAGGGTGATGTGGCTGCAGTGGCAAAGGGATCCATTCCTTCCAGTACCCTCAGTGCTGTCCTGAACAGCAGAGCAAATAACAATATTACAGAGTCATATGATGAATTACTGACGAATGAGAGGTGATTAAGTTCCAATAAACTTTAAGGATCACTACTGGAACCAGGTAGTTCCTTCAGCTTCAGCCTGGGTTTGTGCTTCTCTCCCTAGGGCAAAGCTCCTTTTGCAGCAGCATATCTCAAAATAACAATAACATCTCAAATAGGAGCCTCCCTGAACGCTGCTTATTGACACATTCCAGTGGGATCTGTGCCTTTTATTCCCCATGTCCCTATTTATCATCCTATGCACAGGAAATAAAATATTGAACTCATCTTTTGGGTGGGAAGCCTCCAACGTGCAGCCACTGCCTCCTTCATCAAGACAACACCACCCCAAATTTGAGCTCTGCTTGCACCTTCGGGTTCAACCATCAACCCCAGCTGGAAAATGAGGGAGCAAAGAGGGATCTCCTGATGCTGGAACCAGAGCTGGGAGCAGGAGAGGGAAGCTCAGCTCCAGGGCTGCCCATGGTGCTCCAGCTCTGCCTCCAAACACCACGAGTCACATCAGGCGAATCCTGGCCTGGGGGAGAATCTATTTCTGACTTAGGCATGCTCAGGGAAGACTAAAGTGATGAGCAAACAGATTTCTGTGGCTGCAGCTCTAAGCTGTGTTGACTGTGGAGCGGGGGGGACCATCCTCTGGCATCAGGAGAGGAATTTGCCCATAGTTGGGAAGTCAAACTCTGCTCCTGCCAGCCTGGGAATGTCCTTCGGGGCCTTGGTGTCCCAAAAAGCTGAGCTTCCTTACTCAACTAGCACATTTCCTAAGGGACAGAAGGCTGAAGTTTGAAAAAATATAAAGGATAACTTTCCAGCTTTTTCTTTACATGAATTTTTGGTAAATGGATTGCTGCTAAATGCCCAGTACTTTCCAAAATGGGACACTACTTCCACCCTTTTGATACAACTGTTATATCCAATAAAAATAGCAAAATTTAAAGTTAAATAGAAAAATATTAAAGTAAACATTTATCAATATGACACACAAGGGCCAAAAATAGATGGGGAACAAAACAGGGGACTTTGACTATAAAACCAAAACAAACCCCTGATTTTGATACAAACATTTCACAAATCTCTCACAGAGAGCTCAACAGCTAATTGCTTTTCTGGTGACTTAAATGTATAAGTTTGTGCATTATACAAACACAAAATCAAAAGGACTTAATTTTCTTTCTAACACTGGAAATGTGCATGAGGGTTTTTTAAAATCTCCCTCAAAAATTAATTTTCCTGGGGTTAATATAAGTGAAACAACATTCAACCAATATTTTTCTTTAGGCAAGCAAAACATTTGGTGAGAATTTGGGTGTTTTTTCGGTTGTTTGAGTTTTTTTCCTTTTACATTCATAGTCTGTATCCTAGATATGAAAGAGCAATATGAATTTTATGCCATGGACAACAATTTTGGGATATGATGGGATTGTTGGGAGTGTCAGTGCAGGGCCAGGAGCTGGACTTCAATGATCTTTGTGGGTCCCTTCCATTTCAGGATATTTGATTATTCTCTGCTTTCATTTTTTTTTTAAAAAAGCAGTCAAATAAATCCTAAAAATTTCAGCCTCTCAAAGCCTGATCTCAGCCACTAGTGATGGTTCCATGCACAAGGTGTCAGGAAAAGGGGATGGAAGGGAAAGTGTCCTGCATCCCACACCCTTCCAAGCCGAAGACCAAGCTCTGCTCTGAAGGCTGTTTTTCCTTCTGCAAAACCAGTTTAAATTTTAAAAATTGTTTTTAAAATGTCTTCATGAAGGTGTTTCCAATGGCACCTGACTCAGCATTGAGTTCTTTGACAGAAACAACAGATTTAGGATAAAAAGCTGTTCACAGCTTCAACATTGTGTTTTCCACATAAGCACAGAGAGAGGGGATGATGTTGGACCCTATTACTCATGGCAAAGCCTAATAAAAATAAATAACCACAACCACAGAAACCAACTACAAATATCAGAAACTCATTTCTAATTATTATGTTTGATTTTGACTTGACTATTCAACCCAGCTCAAATACTGGGGGAAAATATAAAAATATTTTTACATAAAATTTTATCACAATATTTTATTCCCCTGCCTAAACTCTAGAGATAAGGAACAAAAGGCTGGAAAACACGATCTGTATAAAAGTGATGCTAAGTGAGCTGGGTGACCCCAAAGGGAAGGATCAGCAGTGATAAGTTTGTACACAGATGGGTGGGAGCTGCAAAGGATTTGCTCCCTGTGTCCACTTCAAAAAGGATAAATAGGAACAGGCTGGAACTGCTGAGGAGGAGATTTTGATTAGACATTAACAAAAAAAAAAAGGAGCCTATAGAGATTGTGGAAAGTCCATCAGTGGTGATGTAAAGAGCCAGTTAGACAAGGATCTGTCACGAAGGATTTGGGCACAGCTGATCCTGCCTCCAAGCCCTATTTCCTATAATATCTGTGCTCTTCCCTCTCTACTTGCACTGTTAATTCAGATTTTGTTCTCCCCATGTGAGAATATTTTCCTATTCTTACTTCATTTGTAAATGAAACATGTTCAATACTCCTATTTTTCACTTTTCTTTTTCCTGAAACTTCAGGCATCTAGAATTCACTAAGTATTTTAAAATACAAGTGCAGCCTTCAGGAAAGCAAAATTGTGGTTTCTCTTTATGTCTATTTTCGTTTAACAAATGGCACACATTAAAGTAAACATCTATCAATATGACACACAAGTGACAAATTAAAAACTTGATGAAAACTAAATAGAATAAATAAATTACACTAAAACACTGAACCAAACTGGCACCAGGCATTGAGATGCCTGAAGAGCAAACTTTCCCTCCTCTGATATCTCAGATCATGATGGGGGAAAAAAATAAAAAAAAAACCTTCCTAAGAAACACTCCTCCTGTCCTGATTTAAACCAAAGATTAAAATGAAGATGAGAAGATGTGGACAAAGCCATTTTGATCAAAGAACAAACAACCCATAATTCTCACAAAGATTAAATGCGGATTTATCTCCAGGATCTGTTGCTTTTTATCAAAGAGGCCTTGGAAGGAAGAGACAAGAGGAACTGCAATGCAAACTGAAAACCACCCAGGAAATTTTCCTGAGTTTTGAAATAGTTTGAATGATGTTCTCGGGGCATTTCCAGAAATAGAAATGCCCAGTGCTCAAGTACAGCAAGGAAAGAAAATATCCCTGCTGCAGCAAAATCCAAAATAGGCCTGGAGCTCTCCAAGCCTCCCATCATCATTTCTTTAACCTTGTCCCTGTTGCCCGTGCCAGTCCTGGGTTCCTGTGACCCACCCCAAGTATTGGCACCAGGAGGAATTCGTGGCACTTCCATTCATGGCCCTCCCTCAGAGCAGCCTGTCCATCCTTCCTTCCCAAAGCCTTTTTGCTCTCAGATTTTTTTCCTGTTTGCCCCACACATTCCATTTTTCTGCCAGTTCTTAAACATTGTTTCCTTCCAAGTCCTTCTCACCCATTATTAATTTTTTTAAGTTTTAAAACCTTTAAAGTTTAAACCTTTAAAAAATTTTAAAGGTTTTTTTTTCTACTGTATTTAGATTTCCTCTGTTATTTCTATACACACACACACACCTCATATAATCTGTCTTCTTTCTACCTTCCTCAAACCAACTTCCTACTGCAGACACACCAATCTACTGGAATTTTTAGCAAGAAATCAAGGCAAATTCTTTCACAACATGCTCAACAAAAAAAAGTTACATGTTAGAACTGATTAACTGAATCAAAATCTGATGGATAAATCAGAAAAATGTCTTAGGTTTTAATCCCTTTTTTTACTCCCCATTGAGGCCTTTGCTTCAGGAGCTGCTTCTTGGAGCCCACTACCAATGGGATGTAAAATTCTGTCAATTAAGCTGAAGTTTAGAAAAAGTTAAGCTGCTAATTTGGTCTCTAATCACCTAACACAAAAATCCCAGTGTTTTGTAATGACATCATGCATAATCATAAGGCAGAATGGGATGCCATCTGTTTTGCACCATTTCCCTTTGTCTTATTAATCAGAACTTATTTCTGTATCTCGCTTTTTCTACTCCATGTAGATAATTCAGTACATCCTATACCTCTTTTTTTAACACAGGATTTATCTGACCCTCAGGTATTCACAATTCTATCAGCTCACCAATAAAGTCAGAATGAAATTAGTTCTCCTTATTTCTCATATTATTTTAGATATGTGATTGAGTAGCAAATAATTCCTACGACCCACCAAAAAAATCATAAAAGTATAAAAAAAACCCATTTTTTAAACATTTTATTCTTCCTCAACATTGAGTTTTTTATCCTTTGATCCTTAAAATTTAAAGGATCAAAATGATTCTCATGAGCAAAATTAATTTAATACTTAGGCACAGAAGCTATTTCACCATTCACTGTTAGTGTTGTCTTGCTTCAACCTCTCATAATAACAAATACTCCAGATCCTGCATGTTTCTAGGAAGAAAAATACCTGATTTCAGAGCAGCCCAGAGTGTTTCTAGGATATTTGGGGTGACCACCTTTTCCCTCAGGTCCTTCCTCTTGGTGCCCAAACCCCACAAGCAGCACCTGTAGGGATTCAATTCTTCCTGGGAGATGGGGGCTGACTGAAAAAAACACCCAATATGATGTTCCTAAACGAAGCTGCTGTTACAGCTTGAAAAATAAACTCATTTATTATCAATTTACCTCTGTGGAATGTGTCCCCACCCCCAAACAGGAATATTCCCCCCCCAGCACAAACTCTGTGGCCACACCTCGACTGGAAATTACCGAGCACATTGCAGCATTCCCCCAAAAACAAAATAACAACGTGAAGGCTGCAGAATGTGCTTCTCCTGCATAAAGCATCTGGTTTCACAGTTCATCAGGAGTTTCTTTTTTCCTCTTATGGCTTTGTGGATAACTTTTTACGTCCTGTTTAGAGGCAGCGGTAAATTGGCATTTCCAAAGTCACAGTTTGAGCACTTTTCAAGAAAAGCTGCAGCAGCCACACATCCTGGTGGCTTTATCAGCTTCAGCCCCTCTCTCCTGAAAGTTTCCTGCATGGAATGTTTGCGTGGAACTTGGGGGGCTGTTTTTAGTTTACCTTTTTTAACTATTTCCTTTCTGTCCCCTTTACAGGCTACTCAGCTTGCTGTGCTGACTGAGCCGGGAATTCTTGGAGTTTCATCAGTTCAGGCCTCCCTTCTCTTCTTTATTTAGGGATAAATAAAGCAGAGAATCAGAGAACAATTTGGGTTGGAAGGGCCCTTAATGTCCATCTAGTTCTAACCCTCCTTTAGAGCAGGGCTGTCCCATACTTATCCCCTTTCTCATGTAATTTATATTAATTAATTGTGGTGGGGATTAATTCCAGGCTGGGAGTTTTACTGCAAGCAGCATAAGCACAGCCTCCTACCCCAAAGTCTCCCGTTTGACTCCAGCAGAGGTAGAATTGATCTGAGTTTTTCAACAAATTCCAGACAGCCTTTTCAAAAGTGCAGCTTTTAAACCAGGCTTTAAGACGGGGATATAAAATTCCCCCAACATCCTGGCAGGGCAGTGGGGATGCTGAGCACCTGGACCACATTGGAATGAGCTGAAATTCCCTGAGCATCCCCAATCCAAACCCTGCTGCCCCAGGCCAGAGTTCTCACCAGCCTGGAAAACCAAGATGGGTCAATTCCTGCTCCTCAAAATGTTCAGAGAGTGATTTTGTCTTGGGTTTGCAGCATTGTCCCTTCCCCATCAGTTCCTTGGGGCTTCCTGGTGTAGGTACACCACCTCTAATCACTTCCATTATTATAAATAAACAAAAATAACAATTTTACACAAAAACACAAACAAACAAACAAAAAAACCAGTTCATAAAATACAACTCAACTATATAAAAAATTTATTTCCTCCAAATACCAAAAAATTTTCCAATTCTAAATCAAATACTCATTCAAAAAACCAACCCTACAAATCCAACCTACTAAAATCACCCTTGAAGCTCTCTCGGCAAACCAGTCCCTACCTCCAAAATAATCTGGATTTTCTACAGATTACCATCCCCTTTCCTTATTTATCACTCCCCCAGTTCTTGTGTGATCTGCAAGCATTAAAAGTTTTTTTTTCCCAGGTCATTACTCATTCCATGGAAACGCTTTATGCCACGGCTGGGTCTCCATGAGATGTTGCTGAAAACATCCCCATTACTTTTTTGCAATTAGTTTACCACTTTTAAATCTGCTTAATAGGGGCCACAGTGATTTTTTTATGCCCTAATTTCTTTTATTGAAATGTTGTGTAGCACTAAGTCAAGGATAGGATTTTCAGTACATTATGGCAGCTCCAGAAGTTTTACCAGTGCCTTTAGCTCAGATCTGTGCTCCCAAAGCCTGGAATCTTGGAGCCAGCTGGCAGCCAAACTTTCTCTAAATTCTGTAATTTTAACTAAATTAATTCTATCTAAATTAGTATCTGTAATTTTTACCATGACCAGTGCCAAGACTTAACCTTTTATGAAAGCAGTTCAGCTAGTGTTGTAAACATAAATGAGACTTTTTTTGTAGAAAAATAAATTTAAATAGAAAAATGTAAGATTCATCAAAATAAGTCATATTTATCAAAATAAGTCATATTTAGCCAGATTCAGATGTGGGATAAACTGCTGTTTTGGTTTTTTTTTTATTTTCCTGTTTCATTTGGCTTGGTTTGGGTAGTTTTTTGTTGTTGGTTTTTTGGTTTTTTTTTTAAATACATTCCCCTGGCAGAAATTATTCTCTTTTGGGAAATGATCCTTCCCCAAGAAAATAATTTAAACTCTTTTCTTACAACAAAACCACTGTAAATTCACCTTTGGAAAGGGTGTCTCCAAATAAATAACTACTTCTGACTTAGTTAAAGAGTAAAAGGTCACTTCCAGGCAGATTTTTTAATTCAATCAGACAATTCAAAGTAAGATTTCTTCCTTTTAGGATTCTCTAAAGGGTTTGGGTGTTTAATTCGTTTCAACAGGTCTCTGATCAGCAAGGAAAGCCTTTTTGCTGAGATTTTTTTGCTTGTCTAGCAGTAGATCTCCCAATAAAAGCTGGAGGAAGGACGGAGCAGGGAACCTCAACCAGGCAGCGTCTCCTAACCACACCTTCCTATTTCTTCTTTTAATTCTTTGTGTTATTAATTACATATCAAAGCTGCCCAGGACTCAGAAGATGCTTTTACCAGAGATGCTGCAGCCTGAAAGTCTGGTGATGGTGAATATTCCCTGTGGAATCAGGTGGATCCATGGCAAGGGCACTTGGGAACAGTTAAAATTGACATTCTCCTGTGTATTTAAATGGCTTTGTCTGAATTAATGAGCTCCAGCTTCCAGTCTTTGAGAGCTGCACCTCAGTTTTGGTGGTGCATGATTTACAGGAAGACTTAGATCCATTCATGCTTATTTTTATGGATATTAAACATATATGTGTGTATGTGCAAATAAAACAGCTTCATGTACCAGTTTCCATAGTTATTCTGGTTTTCTCCCATTTTCCTATGAATGTATTTTTCTCAATTAAAGAAAAAAAAGCAATTAATTACATGTTATAACTAAGAAAAGTAAATATTTTCACCCAAAATCTTTATGTCTGATCCATATTCCCAAAAGGCAAGATAGCTACTCCAGCTCAGAATTCCATAATTCCATCCATCCTGCCCAATATTTGTGTGTGACTTCTGAACCTGAGTCAGTTCTCTCTCCTTGCTCAGCCAAGGATGGATCATTAGGCTCACATCAATTAGATTTTACTCTAAATCAGCAAAAAGGAGACTTCCCCCAATCCCATTTACAACATTCTTGGAGAAAATAGGTACAATTTCCAATCTCAGCCTCCCTTCTGCTCCATTGTTATACAAAATGGGCACCAAAAGCTACACATAACTATAAAATGATTATGATTTATCTGGGTATTTTGTTCCTTTAATCTATTAGGCCAATTGTCCTAATTTAACTAAGTAATTCCGTTAATTTAACTTTGGGGTTAATCTTGCTTTAAGAACACTTTTTGCTGAACAGGAAGACCGTACTCAGCTGGTGCATTTTCTTTTCAGACCTGAATGTAACCTTTAAAAAAAAAAAAGCAAAAAACAACAAAAGTTTCTAGTATATCATGTGATCAATAGATACAAGTACCTTCATTTTTTAAATTAGTCCACGGCTATTTTCCTTTTACTGTTGTATAAACAGGGAATTGAAGGGTAAAATAGTTAAAACTTAATGCTATAGTGCTAATGTGGCTTTTAAATCACGTCAGCAGCAATCACTGCATTATAATTAACAATTTATTGAACCAGCAATAAAATGAACATCACATTACTTCTTAAAGCAGCAGAATAAAATGGCTAATAAATAGCATAAGCCAGACAAATTGCAGAGTAATAGAAATTTTCTTAAGATTTATAGTGTGCAGAAAGATGGATGTGCTATTAGTAGGAGCTCCAATACTTGACAAAATTCTTTTTGCAAAGACATAGTTACCAGGCATGTCAGAGTTCACAAGTCTAAGTGGTTTATCCAAATTTCAGCTCGCTGCTATTACAGTGGGAAATACTCATTACAAGGTTTTGTAACTGCAAGCAATGTGTACATTTGCCAACATTCAAACTGCTACTGCCAAAAAGATACTAAAATATTTTATAAACTGTCAAATAACAAGTCTGCTCGCTTAATCTGAGTCTATTTTCTCCTTCACAGGCAGGAAAACCTCCCAGGCCTGATCCTGGGGTCTCCTCTCGGGCAGAACGTCCCTCGGACCCGGCATTTCTGAGTTCCCACGAGTTTTTCCCCTATGGGAAGGGCTGGGTTGGGCCTGGAGAGAGGGGGAAGAGCCCTTGGGGAGGAAATGTGGATAAAGTGGAGCTGGGAGCTCTGTGAAATACCTCGTTTCTCCCAGGGCTGGGGTTAGGGGAAGAAGCACCGCGCTGCGCTTTCGGCGTTCCTGCTGTTCGCTCGTGTTGTGATTCCTCATGTCAAGAGTGTCTCTCTTATGTTCTGGTTTCAGCATAACAGATGCAGTTTTACATGACGTGTCACAACACGGAGCATCAACTGGAAGGAGTCTAAAAGAGCTTTTTTTTTTTTTTTCCCAATTTTCTTTGGGGAAAAAAAAAAGAAGAAAAAAGGCAAAAAGTCCCCGCTCTGTTTTTCACTGAAAAGCGTGGTGAGGGAGTTTCCTTCAGCCACTGTGAGGAAAGGACTTTCACTCTTTGATTTTAAATTGAGATCCATCCAGCAACTCGTGTCCAAATTTCAGGTTTATTTGATGTACAAACCTTGATGTGAAATGGAGCTAATCCCAGCAGCAATTAGCTGTTAGACAACGGGGGCTGGTGCACATCTCCAATAATGCAGCACTCCCTGAACCTTGACGATAAATTACCATCCACTGACTGGTTTAAGGTGATGTTGATTACGTGGTGAGATTGTTATTCTACCATTTTTCCAAAAAAAAAATCTAATTTCCTAATAACTGTGCTTTTCCAACAGGGAATCCTACTGGGAACATCTTCAACCTCTTCTCTGGGAGGAAGAGGAGAAAGTTGAGCACACAAGGAAGGGAATTCCTGGATTTCCTTTACCCCACTGTCATGGCTGGGCTTCCAGCTCCATGAGGGGTTGGGAACAAATGGATTTTACTCAACCCAGGCCTTTCTGTGGTGCCCACGGATTTTGAATACACTGAAATTAATAATAATAAAACCAGCTGGACCCACCCAACACTCTGATTAAATGGGTAAGCCCCAGCCTGGCTGCACTGGAGTCACTGCTTACACAACCTGAGATGGGGAGTTTGGGGTCTACAGACCAAGCAGGATTTTCCTAAGCTGAATTCAACAAAACTAGATATTTTTGCCTTGATTAATGAACTCCACTAAAGAAAACCCCTAAGAAACACCAACAATTTCCTCCTTGAGAGCTCCTTACCCCTGCCCCTCAATTTTCCCCTCAATCTTGGCTCTGAAGAGGCTGGAGCACTTTTTGAACAGCAAACCTAACCTGAAGATCAGGAAAACCCAGGAGAACACAAAAACCCAAATATGCAGATTCAGCCTCAGGTGCCAACATTAGAGCATTAAATTGATTCCAGACCTGCTGGGTTTCATCCCCAGGACAGAAGACCGCAGCACAAAATTCAAGAGGACATGTTAATATTCCTCATTTCTGCGCAGTGATGAGGTATAACGAGGGGAGGGCATTGCCAATCCCAACTGAAAATTCACATTTTGCAGAGTGCTGAAAAGCAGGAAGAGCCACAACCCCCTTGGAGTGCAGACAGGAATAAACCAGAGCCCCACTGTAGGGATGGGGTTTTCCCTAATATTATTCCAGCTGTTCCTCATTGATGGCAACAGGGGTTTTTTGCAGAAAAATGCAAATACTTCACATCAGCTAAGAGAGCTACCAAGACACCCAATAAACACTTTAAAAAATTCTTGATTAAGAAAGTATTAAGTTTAACACCTTCCCCTTGTTTATATCTAAAGCATTTGTGATCAAGGTACAATTTTTGAAAGAGCAAAACTGATAATGGTAAAATTAATGGTAAAGTAATGGTAAAAATAAAATAATAATGGTATAATGAATTAAAAATATTTCAAAAGAAAGTATTTTCTCTTATTTCAAAGAGAAGGAGGACCTATGCCACATCCTAATATTTTGAGGACATTAAAATTATTAAAAACTACTGAAAAACTCCCACAAGACTTTTATTCCATGTACAACCCACCCTTCTCTATTGGTTCTGAATAAAACTCTAAACTTCAGATAAATGTCTGACTTAAATTAAGGGAATGAAAAACACCCAACATAAACCATTTTAAAATATCCATAATTACATCATATGAATCAGTGTTTGTATTTTTCATCATGATGAAGAAGTAGCTGGGTGCACCAAAGTGATTTTTTGCTGTAGGGGTCCTAAAAAGAACAAATATCCCAAAGCCAAGTCTGGTGCAGTTTTGCTGAAGGTGAAAACGTTCAGGAGAGCTGTGTTAGCTGGAAATTCACTATAAGAGAATAAATCTCTCTGAAATTCAGGTGTTGCCTCCCTTTAACTGCACCAAACACTGCAAAAAATCAAAGTATCTCACTATGGGAAATGGAAATCAGCATGGAAATGAATTAATTCATTCCTTCCATCAGCTGGACCACACCAAATTCTGTATTATACTCAGCTTGCTTCAGGTTTTAGTGAACTATTCAACAGCTCAGCCTTCTCTGAGTTTGAAAATATTTTTGAGCTTTTAGCTATGGAGAGACATCATTTTATATGTATGAATACAGATATTTCTTTTTTGGAGGCAAACAGGTGAAAAAAAGACTGGCAATACCTGAAGTGTAAGAAATAATTGATACAGAAAACTGCCAAGGCTCATATCTGATCCCTGGACATTCCTCACTGTTCCAGCTATGGCACTGCTGCTGGAACCCAAATAAATCCAAAGGGAGTGACCCTTAAACTTGGGGAGAAACACAAAAAAAGAAAAGAAAAAAGAATAACCAAACAATGAAATGAATGAAAAAAAAATTAAAAAACAAATTTAGGGTAAAAAAAATAAAAATCAATGTGACACCAACCATCAGAACTCTTTCAGGAGAGGCCAACAATGATTCCCCAAAATTATTTCCTCAGCAGAAAAATCTGCAGGCTTTGGGTGAAGGAAAAGCTGAGAAATGAATCACAGCAAATGCAGAGCTGGAAGGGACCTTCAGGATGATGGAGTCCAACCCAGTAAAACACCAGTGCAACCCTTCTGCAGTGGGCAGTGGCAAATATCTGAGTTTGTCTAAAAATTCATGGAAAAATCTATGGATAACAGTGTCTGGCTTTTTCCAACCTCTCCATTATTACCTGGAGAAGTTCATTAACATTATTTGTTGGCAAACCAGAAGGCAACAGGAATTAAAGGGTGCCCAGAAACCCCCCTAGTTTGTTAAACAATAGGAAAAATCTATCTGTAGAAGGGAGAATTAAGATACTTGAGTGTTGTATAAATTAATGGGTCACCTCTATTTATTTGTTTCAGTTTTTTTTTTTTTTAATTTTTGGAATTTTTTTGTAGAAAAACTTTCATGTGGAAAAAAACTTCAGCCCAGTAAGGCATGTAGATTTTAGAGGCATGAAAAGCTGCAGTAAATCACTATATTTTAGATAATGGCTTAAAGGAATTAAGTGAAACAAGAATTTATAATAAAGAACTTTGTTACCCTCTAATATATTCCATAAAAATCTCACAAACTGGTCAAACCAACACTTCAAGTGTCACAAGTGCTTTCTAACAGCACCAAAGTTTTACACCTGTGGCCCTCCATGGCCAAGCTCCTGGCCAGAGCTGTGCCTTGGCCAGCATATATTTCTTTTTTGTTCCAATGCAGATGGTCACAGGGGAGTAAAAACAAAGGAAATGCAGAGTTTTTGTTTCTGGCTTTTACATTTTTTTTGCCACAACTGCAAGGATGAGCATCAGGGAAAACACGTAGGTTTTCTGAAGATTCTCCCTACAATCTGTGGGATTTGTTGAGCAGCTCCAGAAAGCAAAGTTGATGCCAAATTATCTCCTCAAGGGCAGCACACCTCAGAAATTCACTTTAAAAGTTGGTTTTACCAGATGAGCATGCCCAGGAAAACCTTGTGGAGAGCACAGGGCATCAGCTCTCTAAAGCACAGAATAACAAACATCAAAAATCAGGAAATTGTCCCACAAAGTATCAGATTCATGAAGCCAAACCAAGGAGAACCCTGGGGAGATGAAGGTAGAACCTCACTGAGATTTTTCCAACTTTCGCTGTGGCAGCACAGCCACTGGAATACCAAAACACCCAAAATATGTTAAATTTTTCTCATTTCAGGATCTAAAAGCCCACATTTCCTTTCCCAGTGAAGTCAAAGGCTCTACCAAAGCTGCAATTTCTAGTAAAAATTAATGCAGATATTAGAATTTCCAAATTCAGCATAGAAGTGTTTAATTTATTATAAATTTGCTTTGGTTTTGGAACAACACACACTGGCTGGACAAGAACCTACTAAAGGGGCACACACAGGATTTTGGCACAAAAAAAAGCTATTGAACAACTACCTTAAAAATTCTAACTGTCCTACTGATGACAGCAAATAAGTGGAACAGGATGGAAGGAGAAGAATCAGCTAAAATATTTATTAAAAAAAAAAAAGAATATATGAGTTTAAAAAGCTTTTATTTGGTGGGTTGTTTTTTTTTTTTTAAGAAACACCAAGTCTTTGGGAGGATTTTTTAGCTGCTCAAGTGATGCTGCCTCATAAGAAGTCTCATTAAATGTGCTGAAATTATGTTAATTACTTGAGCAAGGCCTGTCAGATTTTTGCAGTTTACACAAACCAGGTATTTCCAGTGGGAGCAAATTTTCCTTCTGCTGCCCCAGAATCTCAGCCTATCCTAAAAGGAAACCAGAAAGGAAAAAGAACCTTTATTAAGTTTCCCCAACCACTTCAGGAAGGTGGGGAAAGCTCTGCTTTAAGGGAGGATTTGAAGGGAAATACTGAAATAAGAGTTTGAAAGTTAAGGGAGGCTCCTCCCAGGTTAATTCCTTATAGGCAGGAACAACACCAGGCCTTGGAGCAATAAAAAAATCTGTCCTGATTTGGGGACAGCACCAAGACTGTGACCAGAGGGCTCTAACATGGCACTAAAGATCAGTCTGAGCAGTAAAAGTCTCTTTTCTATCTCTGTCCTGGCAGATTTGATATAAAATCAGTTTCTCTAGTGAAAGGATTATTGTATTTTAGCCACTTGATTCCAAACATCTAAAAATCTTACAAATGCTCCCTGCTTAGAGCCCAGACCGTCTGATTTTTGAGACACTACAAGGATGGATCACATCCCAGAGGAATTTCCACGCACCTGAGGTGAATTTAGATTCCACGTGAAGAGTGTCAAAGTTTTCACAACGCTTCCCTGTGCTCTTGATTAATAAACTCAGAGAAAAAACAGGATTTTTACAGCGCTGCAAATCAACAGAATGGTTTGGGTTGAAAGAACCTTAAAATCCTTCAATTGTTCCACCCCTTTTTTCTATGGGCAGGGACACTTCCACTATCTCAGATTGCTCCAAACCCTGCCCGACCTGACCTTGAACATTTCCAGGGATTTAATGTCTATCAGAGATACTCTTAAAGAAAAATCAAGCAAAGAAAAAGATGCTACAAAACTCCCTCATTTCCAATTAAAATTAGGAAAGAAATGCATGAAGTAGACACAGAGCTACAAAGTTTTCCCAGACATTTGGAAAAACCCCGTTGTCTGTAATCTCTGACCTTCAGAGCACAGATTTTTGGGTGCAAAATAAAGTTGAACCAATGGAGTTAAAAAACAAACTCTTTATTTTTTTAAATTTCAAACAGAAGAGATCCTTTGAGCACTGCCCTTCCTGAGAGGGGTTTTACTCCACTCTAAACCCCCAAGCTTTTGCCACTGGTTTGCAAAGCCAGAAACTGATGGGTATTTACTAACTCAAAGCATTTTATTAAGAATGTAAAGAGTTTGGGTGGATTCTGAGCCCCAGTAATGGTACAGGAAAATCCAACTGCAAAATCTCATCCAGAGTTCCCACCCCAGAGGTTTCTTCTTGGAGCCAAGGATGGATAAATTCCCTGTGAGAACACACCCACCCCACCAGAACTCCAAATCACTTTTCTCCACTGCCCACACATATTTATGACATAAGAGGAAAAATTAAAACTTGCCCTAGATTAAAAGTATCCCTTTTTATATCAATTTAAATCATTGAACAATGGGTTTAGTGTCAAAAGCATGAACTGTGGTGGTGGCTTTCCATGGGATTTCACAGAAAACTGACTTGCTAGGCTCTGATTTTTCATTGAGGAACTTCAGAGAACTACAGCAGGAAAGGGTTCTGGGCAGTGGAAAGGAGCACAACACAGAAATAAAGAATTTAGCAAGGTTATTCAAAGCAAAAAAATCCAGAATTCAGAACTGAAAAAGGAATAGCAACAACAAAGAAGTGACAAAGGAATAGCAAACACCCATAACTCTTCAGCACTGGTGAACAGCTTTAAAATTCCAGGGGAAAAAAATACAAGGAAGCATAAAAATAAACTAAAAACCCCCAATATTATCCTCATTTCTGCCTCTGATTGCACCTACCTCTGGGAGGACATACAGGAGGACAAATCCTCATATCCAACAGCAGCAGCAGAGCAATCCCACACCTTAATCCGGGAAAAATCCTCTGGGCAAAGGGACTCACCTAAAATTAGTGGCACTGATTCCTTCCAGGTGAGCTCAGCAGGTGAAATCAGCACAGCTGTGGGGCTGGTGGTGCCTGAAAAAAGGATGAAATTGGGGGAAAATTACATACAATCTAACAGGTGAGGGCCCAGAAAGCCACCACACCTCAGGAATTTTTTGTCACTGATATTTCATGATGAATTTAGAGGTTCCCACTCTTATCAAAGAATCCAGGCCAGTGTCTACATCTTGGATTCAGGATTTCAATTTATTTTAAATGTCTGTCTGGAATTTTTTCATCAGTGGTATTTCATGATGAAGTGAGAGGTTCTCATCTTTATCAAAGAATCCAGGCCAGTGTCTGCATCTTGGATTCAGGATTTTCATTCATTTTAATTATCTGTCTGCATTACTTCCTGTTTACTGGGCACACTACCTTGAGAGGCGACATTTTTGTAAAGAAAGGAAGCACCAGCTCTTGGATTTGGATATTCCTTGCACACAGTTTGTACCACACTAAAAACGTCCCAATTTCCTCAGCTGGGCAGAGCATGGGGGCAGGAGCAGTTTGGGGCTCACTCTGGGATCTTCTGAGCCACACCTGCAGGCCATGGGGTACAGGTGAGCCCATCCCAGGTGGGATCCACTTGGAGCTGCTCTGGGAGGTTTGGAGGTCAAGGAATGGTTTGGGATGGACCTCAAAGCCCATCCAATGCCACCCCAGCCATGGCAGGGACACCTCCCACTGTCCCAGGCTGCTCCAGCCTGGCCTTGGGCACTGCCAGGGACCCAGGAGCAGCCACAGCAAATCTGGGAATCCCAACCCAGCCAGGAATTCCCAGTTCCCAATGTCCCATCCATCCCTGCCCTCTGGCAGTGGGAGCCATTCCCTGGCTCCTGTCCCTCCATCCCTTGTCCCCCGTCCAGATCTCCTGGAGCCCCTTCAGGCCCTGCCAGGGACTCTGAGGTCTCCCTAAAGCTTCCCTTCTCCAGACATCATCCATAATTCCGTGTGCTGTTCTGGTCCAGCATCAGGATTTGGGAGACACCATGGGGAGAAGGCAGGGAGGGGTAAGAAAAGGAGATCTTTGGAACAATTCTTTTGCTGCATTTTGTCTCCAGAGAGAATCTCCAGTCCTTGGAGCATCTCCATGGCCTCCTCAGGACTCACTCCAGAGCTTCTCTGAGCCAGGGCCTGCCCACCCTCCCAGCCAGGAATTCCCAGTTCCCAATGTCCCATCCATGCCTGCCCTCTGGCAGTGGGAGCCATTCCCTGGCTCCTGTCCCTCCATCCCTTGTCCCCAGTCCCTCTGCAGCTCTCCTGGAGCCCCTTCAGGCCCTGCCAGGGGCTCTGAGCTCTGCCTGGAGCCTTCCCTTCTCCAGGGGAGCATTCCCAGCTCTCCCAGCCTGGCTCCAGCCCTGCAGCAGTTCCTCTGGACTCTCTCTCCAGCAGCTCCACTGAAACAAAGGTGAACAGTAAAACAAAAATTCTGAGTTAAAACAGGATTCTGCTGGTTTCAGTGGGCGCTGGGCTGGAAAATGCAGCACTTTGTGTCCAGGTTCTGCTCCTCTCAGCATCCCACAGGGCCATCCATCCATCCTGGAACACATCTGGGAACACACTGATGCTTCAGGAGGGTGTCCCTGAGCATTTTAATTCTGTTAAGACCAAAATAATGATAAACAAGGATAATAGTTACAAAAATTCGCCCTCCCAAAAGAGTCCTAGAAATCCTAATTTACTGGCTGGTAGCTGGTAAAACAGAAATAGAGTAACTTAATAATCTGAGCATAGCAGTTTTCAGGAAGGAAAATTAACTAATTCATTATCACTTCTAATTTGCTGAGGCATAGCTGCCATATTTGTAAAATCAGCAGGTTCAGGAAAAAAGCAAGTTTTTAATGAATGTTCTTTTTCTCCCCTTCCCAGATCCATAAATGATACAATTACTTAGCTCCCTCTAGTGCCAATTCCTAAAATAAATTTCCCACTAATGACTGCACTCACCAATGTAATCATCGGAGCAAATTAAAAATTCACTTGGCAATAATTAACTAGTGAACTCTCAAAGGATGGAGTAAATTGCCATGAACCAAAGCAGAATTCAACTGGTGTCACAATTACAAAGAAAGGTCAAACGTAGGCTTTCTGCAATAACAAAAATCTGCCAGCCATGGGCACACTTTGTGGGCTTTGAACAAACCAGGCACACGTGCCAGGGAGGAGAAGCAGGCAGGGAGCAGAGCAACCCTCTGACATTTCCAATCCCATTATTAAAGATTTGATTTTTCTTTTTTTTCTATTGTTATATTGAATTTATTGTTCGTTTCCACCTTTCTGCAGGAAAAATTAGTCTCAGGTCATAGAAATGGATTTAAACATCCCACTCACACAAGCTATCCCAAAAATATTTTTAAAAATATGTGATTATCTGGAAAATTTTTTGCCACAGTAGGATGGAAGAAGGAAAGGAAAGGAAAGGAAAGGAAAGGAAAGGAAAGGAAAGGAAAGGAAAGGAAAGGAAAGGAAAGGAAAGGAAAGGAAAGGAAAGGAAAGGAAAGGAAAGGAAAGTCAAGTCCATAGCAAAACATGTAAACTTAATTCAGAACAAAATTTTAAATAAATTCTATTTCCTTAAAAACCCACAGAAATGCATTTTCAACCTCCAGACCAATATCTTACACCAAACAACATCTAGGTGCTACTGACAAATGATAATTATTTTAATTATATGTTTTCTACATTATATTTTTATTTGTGTGATTGTAATACTTAATGTACCAATATTTGTAATAATTATTACATATAATTGTAACATTATGTATTGAATGTTAAATAATTTATTTTCTGAGTGTTTAAGGAGAGGCTGGACAGGATTTGGAGCAACCTGAGACAGTGGAAGGTGTTCCTGCCCTTGGCAGGGTTGGGATGGGATGGACTTTGAGGTGCCTTCCAACTCCAACCATTTAGGAGTTGGTGATTCAATAATCCTATACTATTATTATTATTATTATTATTATTATTACTATTATTATATAAATAGTATACTCTCATATATTATAATAAGTCACACATGTCAATGGCTCCTTTCCCTGGCCCATACTCCATAAAATAAAAAAGCAAACCAAATCAACAACAAAAAGCCATCAGTGTTATTAAACCACTGATAAATCCACCACATCCCTGCCAAGGGATCAGTGCTCCCAAAAACCCAACCTGAGGGACTGTTGAACATAATTCTGTTAAAAAGGAAGGTGCTTTGGAGATTAATCATCCAGCAGGAATTTCTAAATTCCAAATTTCTAAATGCTGCTGAAGCAGCACTTTGCAGCTCAGTACAAAGATGCTCAGCCCCAAATTAACCCACCACAGAATTATTGGGATTTATTTGCATGAGGAAGGAATAATGGGGATTGTGCAGACTGCAGCAGGCAACCAACCTCCAGCATCCAGAGCAAAACCTAAACTGGACTCAGCTGTGGAAGAGCAGCACAGGTTTGAATTTCTTTCCAAATTGCTGATTATTTCAAGACTTGCAGCACATGTTTCTCTTTCACATGATTACAAGACAAGTGGCCCAGTATCATTTTTAAAGGCATTACAAAATTTTCCATGGATTTTAGTGGCTTTAAAGGCAGCATAACTCTAGTGCTGTTTGTAGTAAACACACATCAAAGGTGCTTTTAGGAGTTATCATCATCTGATGAGATGAGAGCTGTTCTAAAAGCTCTGCCTCCATTCAGAGGCTCCCAATCCCCCTCTTCCTGCTGCTGTCCCATCCCTGGGTCGGGATAAACTTCCTGGGATTTCCTGGGATCCTTTGCCTGCCAAACTTCAACACATTCCTTGAGAGTCAGCAGCACAATCGGGTCCTAAGGCTGCCCAAATCAAATCACTCAATCATTCAAATCATTAAATATCCCTTGATTTAATAGATTTAATAGAGCTCTGTCTGCACTTTGTAGCACTTGAAGCCATCCCCTAAAAAGGAGTGCTTAGGAGCACTACAAAATCAGTAGCTGGCAATCTCTGGATGTAGAACTACCTAAAAAAAGCACTGGAATATTTTTTTTTTTTAAGGCAGCTTCTTCAGGCAAAGGGAAGTGGTTGCAGGATTTAATTTGCTCTGCTTTGATTTCTTGTTTCTTTAAACTTTTGCCAAAGGTGATGGGAATGCCAGATGCACATATTTTTTGGTGTACTGTAAAATCCAAATAAATACAAATAGCATATGCTTGGGTTTGGTGTTTCCCCTATGAATTTTTTTCCCCCTGTGGAAAAAGCAGTCAGTAGGAAAAGAGGTATTTCCAGTCAGTCATGAGAGCAGCCACAATGAGGATTCAGTAAATCTCTCTTAAAGAATCACTTACAGAGGGATTGGGAGATGAAGAGACATTTTCCTGCACATGAAGAGATTTGTAATCAGCAGTTTCCTTTTGTGCTGCAATTGATGCTTCCAAAATTACATTTACTGGAGCACCGGTGTTTAATGTTTCAGACTGAAAAAACAAACAGGAATGAGCAAAAACAAACAGAGTGGAATTCTCAGATGTTCAGATTTCTTGCAAAGGTCCTTTCTGGCTCACTTGAATTCACTAAGTACTCAAAAATAACTCCTAAAAAGATTTGTGCTAGTGGTCTGAAGTTTGACATTCATTTACTGTATGGCAAAATGAGATTGTTCTAATATAAACTTCATGAAAACTGTCCAGGATACCTTAAAATCAATATTTGTAAAGGAGAATATTTAAAAACCAGCAGTTATAATTAGAGCATCAGTTCATAATATCTGCATGTACAGCTTAAATTCCTTAAATTCTTGGAATATTTTTAAGCATAGCCTGAAGTACTCAAAGTTTTACACCACAAGAAATTTCTGCTTACTGGAAAGGAAATCAAATGTGGGTTTGATTAATTGATGTAGTCACATATTAAAAACTTTTGCTTCTTATCCCATTAAAAGTAACACTAATGAGCAATGGCTGTGACCTTCAAGGGGAAAGCCACGTGTGCTCCAACCCCTCAATATTCACCACCCAAATTTAATCTTTATAATGGACACCTTAAAAGGAATCTGATAGGAAATACTAAGAGCTGCTCCAAAAGTAAAACACTTAAGGAAGATTTTGATTAATGCCTCGTGATTAATCAATTGATTAATACAGTTTTCAATACAGATGTGAGGACAGTGTCTACTTTAATCAACCCTCCTGAACATGGTGAAGACAAATGATGCTTTTTTTTTTTATTTTTTTGTCGATTGAAAAAACAAAGCCCATTTTAGCAGTTATGTAAATTACAAGGCAAGCCTTCCTTACGATGCCCAGATTTTCCCTTTTACAAAAAACCTTCCACACAGGAACTGTTAATTAGGTAATTGTCATCCTTTTGGGAAGGAACTCGCTATGAACCTAAAAGTAGTCCCACTTTCAGCCAAATGAGTGCACTTCTTTAAAGAAATCGTTTTAGAATTGCGCTATAATCCATATTTAAAGTCCCTCTCCCTGATATTTCTTTATTCTGAGACTGTTTCTAATTTGTGATTATGCTTTCCACCATACTAAAACTGAAATCTTTATTCCAGTCAAAAATAATCACCCCGTAATTACTGTGACAAAGTGCCCAAGCTGTATCATTGTGGCCATTCCGACTAATGATATTGTATTAGAATGCCGAGCAATAGACTTCAAATGGAAAATATAATTATGTGCATTAGTTTGTCTAAGCATTTATAAGATCACATATCCATCAGTTATCAGGTCTCATAAAAAAAGCCATATATCACTGTCACTGCTGGTTTTGTTATTGGAAATGGGGGCTGTTGTGGACTCGGCTTAGGATGTCTGCCTCAAATTCCACTTTTTCTCTTGTCCAGTAAATCCTTGAGAGCTGAACTCCTGTAAAACGAGCAGAACTTTCAGCTGGTGGCACGGGAACAGATTACTTGACAGTTTCACCAAAGCTTAACTCACTGTTGAAGGTGCCAAATAATCTTGGAGGTGTGTTTGACTGTGCTGTGCATAAAGTGGCTCACAGAATCACGGGATCTTTGAGGTTGGAAAAGCCCTCCCAGAACATAAACTCCAAACTGTGCCCACCTTGTCCCCATCCCAGAGCACTGAGGGCCACCTCCAGGAATTCCTGGGATACCTCCAGGGATGGGTATTCCAAATCTGCCTGGGCAGATCCTTCCAAGGCTTGATCACCCTTTCCATGGAGAAATTCCTGCTGATGTCCAACCTGAGCCTCCCTCAGGAATTCTCCAGCTCCTTCCCCATCTCTATTCCCTTCTCTGGACACATTCCATGCCCTCAGTGTCTCCTCTCTTGTCAGGAGGGGCCCAGAAATGATGCCAAGAGTGGAGGTGCCTCACCAGTGGATAAATCTTGGCTGAACATCTCCATTTCCCCTCTTTTCAGAGATAAGGAAACACCTGAGCACCCCCTAAGCATCCTGAGCAAGCTGAGCCCCAACCCAGCTTCACCTTGGCAGATCTGCACTTTAATTCCACTCAGGCTCTTACCCAGCATGGTTTCCTTTGCTTTGGAAAACTAAACTGTTCAGGAGACTGGTAGGGAGAGTCCTTTCCAACCTAAACAATTCTGTGATTCTATGTCAAGGAGGACACATGGAATAATGGAATAACAGGATGTTTTGGGTTGGAAAGGATTTTAAAACTCATCTTGTTCCACCCCTAACACCTTCCACTATCCCAAAACCTTTCCAATCTGGTCTTGGGCACTCCCAGGGATCCAGGGGCAGCCACAGCTTCTCTTCTGTGCCAGGGTCTCCCCACGTATCATCACACAACAAAGTTATTACATCACCTATTTCTACACAACAGTGATGAGTTACCCTCAGAAAACATAAATAACATTTTTTTTCTCCCTCTTTTTTGGGTCATCTGAGCTGCATCTCTGTGGTTTTGACACCCTGCTGAAATAACACCGCGCTGCGTTTTGGTGCCAGTATAAATTTCAGCCATCCAAACCAGGCTGTGTATTTGAACTGACAAAGAATAAATTATTTGCATCTGGCATAACTGATGGCTGTGTCAAAGCCCTGGCATATAATTCTTAATCTTATAGATGCCTGTTTACTTGTGCATAAGATAGCAGCGCTGAGTCTCTTCCCAGAACAATTATCAAGTTATTGCTACGGGCGAGCCTGGAACTTCCAGGGAGAGCCACATGAAAATTCAGCCATGCTGGAGCAGCCTGAGAGGGATGTTGTGGATCAGAGCTCACTGCTCCGCTCTCCCGCTCTGTGCTCCCAGGAAAATGGGAATCAGAGCGTGCCAGGCGGGCACGGAGCCACAGGGGTTTAACTTTGGGTGTTTAACTTTGCTTCCATGGCCTTCCCAGGACAAGGAGAATGTCACTCGCCCTCCTCCACGGGCTGAGAACCTTCTGGGATAATCTACATGCTGTAATACAAGATATTTTTCTTAATGGAAACTATCTTTCAGTAAGCAAGGAGTTGGTTTTTGGGGGGGTTTCTTTACAGGTGGTTTTAATTAATAATGGTTTTATATGTTCAGAAAGAAAATCCACCAATGCAGACCTGGAGAATGTTTAAAAACGTTGTTTTTCCAGGAGAATTGTCACTGATTTTTATTATTCCTGTAGTTTGTGATGGCTGGGTTTTATCTGATATCATGCGGTTTATATTTTATATTTATATTTATATTTATATTTATATTTATATTTATATTTATATTTATATTTATATTTAATGTCCTATTGTATTTGATACTCAAATATGCAACAAAAACACGAGAACTACAAGTTTTCAAAGGAAGCTTCATTGCATCCACCTGATTTTACCCCAATAAAGAGCTGGGGCTCGATTTGGGAAGATGAATAGGCCCTGAAATTCCTGCCTCTTTATTAGCAGAATTAATTTTAAAGGGTCAATGTGCATCCTAGAAAATTTGTCTCCTATTAAGATGTCCAGATGTTTTTGGTCTCTCTGTCTGACATTCCCACCATCAGAATAAATTGTATTTCCAGCCTAATGCAATAGATAAGAGAGAGGAATAAATCTCATCCAGTTCAGTTGATAAAATTAACATGCTGATGATATTTTAATGTTTCCATATAATCAAGGGAGCATGGATCATGCCTCCACCAGTTCCAGTGTAATTCTCTTCTTTAATCTTTTCTCAAGGAAGGAAAAATCGAGCATTAGAGAGGATTATGCAGCCAACGGCGCCCCAGTCTTGGGGCGAGTCGTTCGCGGCGCGGTCGAGCGGCTTTGCCCCAAGAGATGGGGACGGCGCCAGCCTCGTGCGGTGCCACCGTGTCCCTCACCCGTCCTGGCTGCTGCTGGGGAAGCTCCACTGGGCTGGAGAATGGCACGAGCACTCCAGAGCCACTCAGCCTCCAGGTGGCCCCGAGCAGAGGCCGCAGAGGGCACAGAATCGTCCTTGGCGCGCGCGGAGGGAACGGGAGCTGCTCCGGAACCGCTGGGGGAGGAAACCGGTACGGGGCAGCTGGAATTTTGTGGTCAAGGGCAAAGAAAAGACAGCAAAGGAGATGGGCAGGAGAAAGGAAAAGCAGGAAGGGAAGAGGAGAGAAAAGGAAGGGGAGAGGAAGGAAAGGAAAAAAAGGAAAATGGAAAAGGAAAATGGGAAAGAATGAAAATGGGAAAGGAAAATGGGAAATGAAAATGAGAAGGGGAAGGGGAAGGGGAAGGGGAAGGGGAAGGGGAAGGGGAAGGGGAAGGGGAAGGGAAGGGAAGGGAAGGGAAGGGAAGGGAAAGGGGAAATCACTGCACTGCCCCTAGAAATTATTCCTACTTGGCAGTAATTATTATCTGGTGGAATTCTTCAGGCAGAAGAATGTAGTTGAAAGGGTTTGAAGACCCAATTCCCAGTACATTTTGATGCTCTCTGGGGATTTCACTGATTCACAGAGCCTTAAACTCCTGGCTTTAGTCTGTACTGTTAGAATAATCAAAATGCATTCTCTTCACATATTTGCAAGGGAAACATTCATCAAGTCCAGGAATAAATGGGACACATCAACAATCAGAATATATTCATATAATCTCCCTACTGTGTGTACTCAACTTCCTTTGGCATAGTTAAAAATAGAAATGTTAAATGAGGAAATTAGTGTAACATTGTTATAAGTTATTGCAACAATTGTATCATTGCTACAATTACTGTACACATGGTTAAAAACTAATTTAGAGACAAAAACAAAGAGAGACTGACTGTCCAAACTGAAAAATAGGGAAACTTCTTTTTAATAATATGAAAACTTGATTCCGAAATAATTCCTGTGTCTTTGCAGGTGGTCTGTGAGCTGGGCAGAAACCTGCTCAAGAGGAAGGGAAAGGCAGAGGTGACACAGAAAAGGTCCTGCTGAGGACACACAGCTCTGCTTTGGCAGTGCAAGACCCAGGGACAACCCACAGAGCAATTGCTTCAAATCACCTCCAGAAGGAATTTCTACAAGGAAAGGGTTGTTAAACATTGGAAAGAGCTGCTCAGGGAGGTTTGGAGTACCCATCCCTGGAGGTGTCCAAGGAATTCCTGGAGGTGGCACTCAGTGCTCTGGGCTGGGACAAGGTGAAGATTGGGCACAGCTTGGATTCCATGGACTTGGAGGGCTTTTCCAACCTCAGTGATCCTGGGATTTCCACATCGGGAAAATGAGACAGCAGAGATGGGTAGAGGATTCAAACCTGTGTAGCCTCTACCTCATCCTCCTACACCTCCTGAGTGTAGGAGGATGAGGTAGAGGATACACAGGTTTGAATCTCACTTACATCCTACAAACCCTAAAAATTCACTCCCATTTTCCTCATGGTGAGCAATATGTTTGCAATTCCATCCTCCAACTCCAGAAATTACTTCTTTTCCCATGGAAAATGGCCTCCATTTGCAGCCACTCACACTGCCAATAGTGGGGAGCCAGCCTAAAAATTTGCCAACTCTGCAGCATTTCTCCCGAACCAAACTTCCAGCAACTAGGACCCTGCATGCCCTTAGAGCCCTAAATGCCACCTCTGTGCTGATACCCACACCCTGTGGAAATGACTTCTTTTCCCATGGAAAATGGCCTCCATTTACAGCTGCTCACACTGGCCAACAGTGGGGTGCTAATGTCAAAATTTGCAAACTTTACAGGATTTCACCCAAACCAAACTTCCAGCAACTAGAACACAGCATGCCCTTAGAGCCCTAAATGCCACCTCTGAGCTGATACCCAGACCATGGGGAAAATAGTTCTTTATCCAATGGAAATGGTCTCCATTTACAATCGCTCGCACTGGCCGACAGTGAGGCGCTAACATCAAAATTTGCAAACTTTGCAGGATTTTCTCCCAAACTAAACTTCCAGGAACCAGAACATAGCATGAGCCCTAATTACCACCTCTGAGCTGACGCCCAGAACCTGAGGAAATTCCTTCCTTTTCCCATGGAAAGTGGCCTCCATTTGCAGCCACTCCCACTGGCCAATAGTGGCATGCCAATGTCGAAATTTGCAAACTTTGCAGGATTTCTCCTAAATCAAACATCCAGCAACTAGAACACAGCATGCCCTTAGAGCCCTAAATGCCACTTCTGAGCTGATACCCAGATCCTGTGGGAATGAGTTCTTTTCCCCATGGAAAGTGGCCTCCATTTGCAACCACTCACACTGGCCAATAGCGGCATGCCAATGTTGTAATTTGCAAACTTTGCAGGATTCCTCCCAAACCAAATCTGGAATTTCCCCAGCTTTGGGGAAGAGGAGAAGCACCAAAGCTGTGCCATCCCCTCAGAGCTCTCCCACGTGCCCAGAGGTGCCCAGCACGTGTGCTCAGAGCTGCAGGGGCAGAGTGCTCACCCCGAGCTCGTCAGTCACGGCTCTGGCGGTGATCTCAGCGCTCCTGGAGCGGCTCAGACGCCGCGGAACCGCTCGGAGCTGTCAGCACATTTCCAGCAGATTGATGGCTCCGAGGACCTCCAGTGTAGAGGGTAATGTTAAGGATCTGCAGTTACTCAGCTGAGGCTGAGATGAGGGATGCCTCCTTTCCAGGCCTGGTTATTGAATTTGAAAACCCTCATAGGTTTTGCTGTCACTGGTGTTGCTGGAAAGGGATTATTATAGGGATGAGTTAAAAAGGAATGACTGGGAGAAGAAGCTTAAAGGAAAACGAAGATGTATCTTTATGGTTCTCAGGTTAACGCAGCGACAAAAGAGATAAAGTTTTCACTTGTAAAATATTAAAAAAAAAATAAAAATCATTGTGTTAGATTCTGGTCCTTAGAACAGCTTTTTTTTTTTTTTTACAGCCAAAACCACCCTAGTGGAGAAGATCAGAGCCAAAACATTTTTTTGTACAAAAGTTTACCCTAAGCAGAGGCTCACCATGAACTGAAATGCAATTTCCATATTCTATTTCACTGACTTTATTCTATTTCATAATGAGTAGCCTTCAACACTAGGTAAAAAATAATTAAAGATAGAAAGCAGGCTGTAAATAAGTGCCAAGTCATAGAAACATTAAAAACCAGACCAACCCAAAAAAACCAAAATCCACCATTTTTTTTAACTTGTTACATTTGAAAGGAAAAGAACTATTTATGTAATTACACCTCACTTTCTGTATAAAATCATTCTATTCCTGAAATAAGATATAATATTAACCCTCTGCCTTCCCAATCCACACATTCGTTTACTTACCCACCTACAGCTCCTGAACTGATCATGCTGCACATTTGGCCTTCATTGTTCAAGGTATCTTGGTGTAATGAACACTTTGTGAAACTTAATGATTATAAAATGTCAAAAAAAAAATCAGAATGGGAACTTATGAAAAATCTTGGAGCAGCAAATTGAATTCTTAAGTGGTGAACCTGGCTGTACATCTGCAAGTTTGTGAGAAATGTGGTTCTAAAAAAATAATAATATAATCCTGAATATGTATCGCTCACACCTGGGACTGGTTTCTTTGCACCAGCAAACAACATATTTGTTAAATTACAAGTACATTTTTCATTAAGCAGCAGGAAGTAGCCAAAATAGTCTGATATAGGTGGAAGGGAAAGCTTCCCCCTAAAAAGAATAGTTTTGTAAAGTAATCTTTTCTGAACTTTCATCTGTGACCTAACATTGAGGGTTGTCAGCTCATTTTCATGTTGCTGACTGGGAGGTCCCATGGGAAAAGCAGGATTTAGTGAATTTTGTTGGGAATTGAGGGCTTAAATTTCTCCTCCAGATGCAGGAAGAAGGCTGCCCCTCTCTTCTTCCAACTTCTTGGAGCTATTTTATTTCTTAACCCTTCACCAAGCTTCTAGTACCTTAGATTAAACCACTGGCAGGATTTGGTAGTTCCAACAGGGCACTAATTATCCACAAAACAGACTCATAAATTCAGAGTGTGATTTATTGCTCTGGGATCCCTCTTTCCCTCTCCAGCACTGCCTGGAGCACAACCCACCCCTGCTTTCATCTGGCTTTTCAGCCAACCAAGACCCTTTGCAGAACTTTAACTTCTGCAGTGAACCAATGGTATAAAACTTCCCCCTGTAAAACAAAAGGCAAAGCTGCTCTCAAGGATTTTTTCCCTCTCCTTTTCATCTGTCAATGAAATATTTAATGAATCAATCAATGGAAAGTCTCTAGGCAGGAGGGTTCTAAACTCACTGCCATAAGTAGGCATTTAATTTTGATTTACTGAGGTGGTTATTGCTTATTAATCAGATAACATTATGAAAGCTGAGTACGTGTGTGTCAGTTGTACATTAATTAGTTACTAAAGTAAGAGAAGCTAAAGAGCACCAGGAGCTGCTTCCATGTCCCCTGAATTAATTTAATTACAAGGAAAAAGTTCCAGAGCACATTCTTCCACATGGGTAACCACTCATATGAAAACAAATTGCAACAAATAGTGAGGTCTTCAGAAAAAAAGGAACAGCTTCTGGAAGTCACATAAGCAGCAGATAATGTTAAAAACTTCATTGGAAAAAAAAATTCAAGTAATTTTTTTTTGTCAACAGATTTATCAAGTGTATGCAGGAGAATCAGAAGTTCCTTTTTTTTTTCAGAATTATCCATGCTGTGACTTAGGAACAGTTTGATTGTAAAGGACATCCCATGCTAAGGCCAGATTACCTCACAAATTCCAATTCCCAACAACTCTCAGTGGCCCATTATATCTCGATACATTTTCACTTTCTCTTTAAATTTTTCTTTGAAATATTCATTGGGCACAGCTCAGGAATGGAAAAACACCCAATATTGTCAGTGTTTTGCTCTGCCAGCCACCCCTCACTGCTCCTGCTGCAGCGAAATGTTCTGGGATCCATGGATTTATTCCTAGGGGTGAGATTTATTCCCTCACTTGCCTCCCTTTCCCCACCACTCTGGTTTATGTTCCCTCTCCAGCACAGGATGAAACAAACTTTCTAAATTTAATCTATAAATTTTGGAAATCTGGCCGTCGTGACAACAGTACTTCTTAGAAAGCACACACATATTTACACTTAGTATTATTTAAATAATAATTATTTAAATAACTTGCTGCAGCTGAGTGTTAATCCCAAGGAGTAATTCCAGTTTTTTCCTGGAATGCTATCCCAATAGCAGGTGAGGAGTTTGCCAGGTTGGTGTTTGTCCTCCCCTGTCACCTCCTGCCCAGCTGGGCCCTTTCCCAGTGCCAAAGCCAGCACCTCTCCCCATCCTGGGAATGGGAAAACAAAAACAAACAGCCTGGGTCATGTGGTGACAAACACAGTTCAAAGTGCCATTATCACTCCTTCTCGTGGTGATAATTAATCCCATCGTCGTTATCATAATGAGAAACCACGTTTGGAAAATGCTGATTGAAAACCTTCAATGTAACAAATGCAGTCACTCACTGCCCTCTCAGCCTGAGGGATTCTTGCATTTGCTGTTGATTAGCACAGTGTCTTCCAAAGAATTTTTATGCCCCAATCCAAACTTTTCTAGTGTCCTTATGTCTCACTTCATGATTTTTTAAAATGTTTCATTCTAGCATGGAGTGCCAGGATTGCACTTTCGTTCATTAATTTGTGATGGATCTTTAATCAAATTTTTTTCCCTGATTTCTCTCCTCTCCCAGTGACAAAGGAAGACAAAAAAATTGAGAAATATTGTCATGGTTTAACCTCAGCCAGCAGCTAAATCCCACACAGCCACCTGCTCCCTCCCTCTCCGTGGGATGGGGAGGAAAACTGGAGAAACCTGGGGGTTAGACAGGACCGGGTTAATAATTGAAATCAATTATGTTAATAATTTTATTATTAATAATAATGAAGAGGGAGAAGGAGAAGGAGAAGGAGAAGGAGAAGGAGAAGGAGAAGGAGAAGGAGAAGGAGAGGGAGAGGGAGAGGGAGAGGGAGAGGGAAGGGAAGGGAAGGGAAGGGAAGGGAAGGGAAGGGAAGGGAAGGGAAGGGAAGGGAAGGGAAGGGAAGGGAAGGGAAGGGAAGGGAGAGGGAAAGAATGAGAAAAAAGGGGAGAAAAAAGGGGGCAATGTGGGGGGAGGAGGGGGAAAATAAGGGGGAAAAGGGGGAAATGGAAAAAGGAGAAAAGGGGGAAAAAAAAGAAAAAGGGGAAAATAAATGGGAAAATGGCAAAATGGAAGAGTGAGCTCTGAATTGCCATAATTACAAAAAAAGAGGTGGCTTTGGGAGGTGACCCCATGTAATGCCATGGACTGGCCCTTGATTCCAGGCCTTGCCACCAGGCAGAACTCCAGCCCCTCCTGCAGCCTCCCCTCAGCACAGACTCTCCTTTCAACTTTTCAGACATTTTATGAACATTTTGAAGCTGATAAATAACCTGAGCCTGTCCCACAGACACTCCTCTTCTGCAAGGCTGATAAGGCAAATCTAAACTACATTAGATAAGCACTGCATTTTTAGAGGCCTCAGATTTGTCTCCAGTTTTCAGCTCATCATTGGGCTGTGCACGCTCAAAATAAGGTGTGTGAAATCCAAAACTCCCTGTAAACGACCCAGTGAATCCTGAACTTCAAAAATATTTGTGAGATCTGTTCTGCACGTACCATATTTCCATAATCTATAGATCTAGAGATATGGAATGACCTGATACTGGTGAAATTTAAGTCTTGCACAGTAAACAAAGGTAAATTGGTTGATCAGAGAGTGTTTTTATCTCTTCTGGATATATTAATTGGCTGTACACATATGCACAATCATTACATGACAAATTAAAAAGGGGCACATAATAAGCTTGTCACCATAAATCATACAATAAACATCTGAATGAGAAAATTTAATAAACAATATGTTCCCACAACAGCCTCATCCCCTTCCATTAAATCCATAACCCCCCTAGGACTTGTTCTACTATTCTCAATTCCTGACTACACATTATCTATTAAAAGAAGCAGAAAAAAAGAAAAAAAAGCACAACTCACCATGCCGGGATGTCTCTTTCTCTCACATTTTGGTCTGGCAGTTTGTTTTCTGTGGCAAGAATTCCAGCCTGTGGCTATTTTGGATGGGAAATGGTAATCTCCTACATGAAAAATTCCCTTCATTTTAAAAATGTTTCTAATTTGCATCAAGAAACTCAGTGAATGGATGAATGGGATATTCCCAGGGGAAGATCTCCTTGTAGATGGTTACTGTGCCTTTTTAAGGCCAACAGCTTGGATTTGGGATTGCTGCACCCCACAGGAACAGGGATCATTCCCAACCAGCTTCTCCAAAGATGACTGGTGCAGATATTGCAAAATGAAGTTTCTTCTTCTGCAAATATTTTGGTGCAGCAAGTTCTGCCTTTGCCGGAAATAAACCACTTTTCCCAGCCTAAAAATTCCCTAGTACATGTTTTCCTTTAGAAAGAAAGTGGATGTTCCTTTGGAGAACAATGTGGGACTTAAACCTTTTCCTTCACAGCACTCCAAAGTGACTTTGGACAAATGGCTGTTAATCCTACACTGCTCAGGTGTCAGAACTGATCCTATTGAACAATTTTGATAATTAATTTGACAGAGGATGCGACTACAGCAATTAAATTGTTTTTCCTGACATGAATTTGGAAGGCAGAACCAGCTCTGAGGAATTTCAGGCGACAGGTAAATGAAACGATCTGGGGATTTCAATGACAGACATTGGGAAAATGGCAAAATGGAAGAGCACATTTAGGAGCACAAAACTTCCAGTTCAGGAGTTTAGGAATGAATAATTGGTGGCTTTGAGGTTGTTTTTGGAAATAGAAGAAGAAGGCAAAGATTTCATGATATGCTGAATATAAATCACTGATGCAACAGCCCCATGAGCACAAATGGTGGGTGGCATCTTATCACGGGGAAGGAATAATATTCTCATTAAAAATAGGAGAATATTCCCACCATTCTACAAGCACAATGTTGGGGTTTCCTAGTGCTGCAGACTGTTCACAGGCAGGAGTAAAATGCATCAAAATATGGAAAAGGGACACTTGGGAAAGAATCCAACCTCTCTTAAGGGATGAGAATGAAAAAAGTCTCTTTTATTTAGGCCAGTAAAATGAATGAAGGCTTGGCTAAGACTGGTTTAAATCACTAGGCAAGGTTGGTGCAAACATGAACTGGCTACAGATAAATTCAGGCTATTAAGAGAACATGTCTGAAGGACATCTTTAGGAAGGAGGAAGGTTTTCCCTTGGTAGTCAAACAAATTACTTTAAATTACAGTGGTCACTTTATAAACCCAATTCCATTGTATACTTCCCTGGAAAAGCTGGGAAATTTTGTAGCCCTTGCTGTCGCTTTGAGTATGTTCAGCATTTCTTGTCTATTTCATGACATTGGAAATGAGATCCTGACATCTTTAGAGTTGCTCCAAAATCCCAGGTAGCACCAAAAGATGAGGGCTTGAGGGCCCCAGATCTATTGGCACTCTTTGATTTGGATCTATCAGCCAGGACAGAGGTTTACATCCCACCTAAAGGTGTGGATCCTCATAAAGTGCTGGTGCAGCACCTCATGTCTCTGTAAATATGGATAAATATATAGCTAATGGATATAGATAAGAAATATAGATAATAAATATATTATGTAAATATAGATCATATATTTATATATAATCAGAGGTACCACACACATGAGCCCATACATGGCACAGACTCTCTAGACAAGAATGGATCTCAAAGTGAGGTGTAAATGTAGGTTTGAGATTTGTATTATTATCACATTAAACAATAAATGTGTGTTAAACAGCCTGTTTTGTTATTTCCACTCGTTCTAAACACAGGGTGCAGCCTCCCCCCACATCCAGACAAACTGCAGAGACAATCCAGGCTCTTAAGCCACATTTTCTTATGCTAAAACCTTCCATCTTTTGCAAATAACTCATCTGATTTCCATGATCATAAAGAACTGGATAACACTAAATTATAACAACAGCAATCAGGGGCATGGGGAGCAAGAGGATCCTCGATTGCAGCCCATGCATCACTCAACAGCCCCACAGAAGAAGAGATTGAAAAGCACATCAATTCACATAACTTCCTCCAGTGCCCATTGTCCTTTTCAGTTCCTAATGATGCTGAAGTGTCTCCATGATTAAAATTTAAAGGTTTCCCAGTAACCAAGTAATTGGCCCAAAACTCCTTATCTAGCACTCACCACGAAGACTCTGATTTTAATATACCATTAATCAAGCTCCAGCCAAGTTTACTACTGATACTTTCAATTACAGAGGAACTAACTTCATTCTTCTCAGTGTGGCAGTGAGAGACCACTTCTCTGATTAGCCACAGCCCCTAAAAACAGATGGATAACAGGGCTGGGCTGGATGCACTTTCCTGAAGGAACTATTTGTTGGGAATTACGATTCAGCAAACAAAATTGGATCACTCTGCCGCAGGATAATCCTCAGCCAAATTTTGAGCCTAATTATAATAAAAGCCGCGAGGCGGTTTCGAGTTTTACGGTGTGTAACAATAACGTGGGGCTTGATGGAATGGAAATTGACACCACAGCGAACCAAGTTCCAAATACCCACGGATTTCCCACCACAAACATTCCCACAAATGCCCGTGGTGCCTGTTTAATTGAGGCACATGAATAGATCCACCATCTTCAATAGGACATCGCGTGCTCTAAAGTGATGCACGTGCACCAGTGATTGCAGGATCGGCTATCAGAAAATGATCCCCGGTACAATTTATAAGAATTCCAACAGATTGCAAATAGCTATGATTTGTCACACAACATCTGGTCTCTTCTCTCCACAATCAAATGGACAAATGGAAATAACAATACAGGCTGTGAAATTGCAGCTTGGAAAAAACAATTAGAGGGAGAGGGACCCCTACCTTACCCTGCCGCAGTGATGGAATTTGCACGGGGCTGCCTGGCTCAGCTAATGAAGAGTCAGTGCTTGTTTGAGCTCCAGTGTGATTGCCACAAAAGAAATATTTAATTCTGAACTTGTTCCCACAGCTGCAGTCAAAATTTCAGGCAGAATGGGATGGTCCTGTTACTGGCCCAAGAAAATCTTTACCTGTTCTGAAGGATCGACGTCCTGTTGAGATGGTTGGCGAGATGGATAAAACTGTAATGTTTTATATTACATAATATAATTTTAAATAATACTTTAAATATATCAGCTATTATCATCATATATCTACATATTAATACTACACTGACTATATGGTTCTGGATGCAGCTGACCATTAATTCTATTTAATTCACCTAGAGAACTTTATAGCACATACCTTCCAAAATTGCAAGAACCGTCTCAGCAGTGAAATCAGAGGGACAGGTAACAATTAACTTGGCTGCAAATTAGGAATATCCATCACTGAGCTCAGATTTGTGCAATACAATTTAAACTGAAAGGATATATGAAAAATATTGAGAAAAAAAAATAAAAGAGGGTGTTTACAATAACAGCAGCTGAGACAGGTTTCCATTGACAGCACTACTCAGAGTCTCTGGATGGCACCGTCTGCTGGTAAGTTTGATTATCTGGTGAAAAATCAGTTTGATAGTAAAGAAAACAGCAAGGAAATATCTGAGTTTCCTGTCATTCAAACCCAGCCTCCACAGAGGAGTTGAGATTCTTCACGTTAGTTAAATAAAAGTTTGAGCTCCTATGTGGAAGCCTCTTTTACTTAGAGAAGAGACATCTCTGTGAGGTAATGCACTTCCTTTTTGTTGCTGTCCAAAGAAGTGAGAATTGGATGTTTTATCAAATAATGAGTAAATCTGTTCTTTTTGGAGTGACCTCAGCACCGACCTCTTCCCTGCAGACATCAGCACAGCTCTGAGAGAAGTGAAGTCAATGCAACATCCAGGCAAGGAACTTCACTTTTTTTGGTATTCATCCAAAAGTTCCCACATTTCTGCTGCTTTTACTCTTCTTTCAGAATATTTGTTCCCCAGCAATAAGTGGAATAGATAAGGCATACAAAAGAAAAATAAAACCACTAAGATTGTTCCTGAAGGTCTCCTTCTTCCCAAACACAGCAATACCTTTTTGGAAGATTTACAACGTTAACCAATTCTTTTCTGTCAAGTAGCAATTTTTTGGCAGATCCCTTTTGCATGATTCATGAAGGACCAGTAAAAGGCTAATTGTTCAAATTAATTTGCGTAAATGACTAAGCAAGAGATAACAAAATTACATCTGCACTTGTTTGGCAAAGATTCAATAGCAGTGGCCCTGTACTGCCAGCTGCTTCCAGACAACACTCTCGCAGAAATTAAAAGCTACAAATATTAATTAATACACTTTTTTGGTACGTTAATTTGCACTGAAAGGTTCCGGAGTACAAAACTGCTGAGAAGATGAACCATGATAATTAGAATTAATGGGATGGATGCATGTTTTTTGCAGCTGAAGTTTTAAAAACCCATGAATGGAACTGGGAACTTGGAACTGACATTCTCATAAATCTCTATGATAATGCTGCTATTAGTATTAGAGGGATTAAGCGCCGTGGCTCCGGCGTTATCCATCACATGACACGTTGCATCCCATCTGTCACCGCCGCGCCCCAGACGGGAGCGCCGTCCTTGAGGAAGCCGCCTGAAAAGCTCTGGGAATTCAAGGAATTGCAGGATGGATGGACGGCTCAGCCCCCTGACTCCCCAGCAGGAATAATGGCCGGTGCTCTGTTCTTGTCAGCTCAGGGCTTGAGCAAATACTCCGGCTGTGCTTAAGTTGAGTTAAGCTAAGCAGCCTGAATTGGAGATAAATCAGCAACAGCCAAATGTCACCGATTTTTATTGGTCACTCCTTCCCCTCGTTGGGTGCCTCTGGAACTGGTTTTTACTGGGGTTCACCCCAATAATTTGGCATTTCTGGGGCAGGCAGCACCATTGGGGCTCCACTCATTGGGCATTGAAACAACAAATAATTTTACATGAAATCACTCATTAATTCATAATTACTTGAGCAAATACTCCGGCTGTGCTTAAGTTAAGCTAAGCAACCTCAATTGGAGATAAGTCAGCAACAGCCAAATGTCACTGATTTTTATTGGTCACTCCTTCCCCTCGTTGGGTGCCTCTGGAACTGGTTTTTACTGGGGTTCATCCCAATAATTTGGCTTTTTTGGGGCAGCCAGCACCATTGGGGTTCCACTCATTGGGCATTGAAACAACAAATAATTTTTACATGAAATCACTCATTAGTTCCTTTACCTGCTTCACAATGTTATCTACTTATTTGCACAATGCAAATCCCCTTCTCCATGAATAATATTTGCAGGGACCCCCGTGGCAGGGAGGAATGACGAGGAGGACTCCATCTTATCAGAAGGCTAATTAATTACTCTATTATACAATATTATTCTATATTATATTACATTATGTTATATTACATCTAAACTGAATCTGCCAAGCACCCAACTCTGCACACACTGCACAGAATTTTGTGACTCTCAGCCAATAGTCCCGACACACACACACACACACCTGGCCCTGACAGGCCAAGGGAACAAAACACCATCACTCTGGGTAAACAATCTCCATATTGCATTCTACTTCTGCACAAACACAGGCACAGCAAATGACAAGAATTGTTTTTCCTTTCTCTGAGGTTCAGAGAATGTGAAACTCAGAAATATTCTTGGGAAGTCGTGCCTTGCTTTTCTCTGTGACATGTGGCTACGTTCATAGAAATACTGTTTTAAGAAAACAATTTTTTAAATGTGTCTTGTCTTTAAATTTTGCCTGGAAAATTAACTTCAAATTTTATCTTAGGGCTTTCCAAACTTCTAAAAATTATTGTATTTTAGATCCTACAAATGCTTCACGGGGACACAGTTATGAGACCACTCTGCCCATTTCACTAATTACTTCCAATGCTAAGGAAGGTTGAAGAGAAGGAAGTTCTAAGCTTTCAAAAGTAAGAAATTCCTAAATAGCACTCTTCCTTCTATTTTGAATGTTGCTTGTGCACACAGGCAATAGAATTGGTGAGAAGGGGGGTCTGAGAAAGACCAGACAGAGGAAATTATCCTGGGAAGAAGCAGCTTCCTAACCCTTCCCAAAAAAACATCCCATGGCGTTCAAAGCCCCCCAAAAAAGCCAACACTAAGGAACATCTGACACAAAGTAGATCCAGAATATTTTCCCCTTGAATATTTTGGTAGGAAAACCCTCAAAATTATGTGATCATAATTTATTAGAATTATTAGAATTTACTGTTGGTGGAATTCCTGGTGGGATGCCTTGTGCAGGGCCAGGAGTTGGAATTCCATGATCCTTGAGTCCCTTCCAGCTCAGGAAATTGTATGATTCTACTCATATTTTTATTCCTTTATTCTGAATCACTGGATCATTTTGAATCATTGGACCATTCTGAATTATTGGATCCTTTTCCTCTTCCACAACAACTCTGCTTCTATTCTGCTTTTATTTACCTACATAGTTTTTAAAAAAAAATTAAAATAACAACTTGTTGTGTCCCTTCTCTGATGACATCATTGAATAAAATAAAAAACTCTCCTTGACCCTGACCCCGAGCATGTGGGTTGTTAATTTTGTGCAGTCAGAGGCTGCTCATGGTCTCACAGCTCATGAGAACTCAACCCAAATCTTCCATTCCTTGGATCAATAACAGAGCCCAGCAGCAAGGGTTGGTGCTTAGCTCCCCAAAACCAGATTTCACAGCCTCATCCAGCAAAAAAAAGGCTGGAAAACACAAATTTTATTAACCTTTCAGAGCTTATATTTAGAGCAATAACAAAAATGTATTATAATTTATTAATGACTGTGAATTATAGAATATGTGAATATTTTTCCTCAACAATACTGTTATGTTTGTGCTCCAAAATATTCACCCAGGTGGGCAAAAACCATTCAGCCTCAGAAATTAACACATTTCAATTAATAATATTAATTAAGATCTTTTTCCTTTCTGCACTCTGAAGACACAAGTGCTTACCCCTGCACAGAGATGTGAGACAGAATTGCTCTGTGAGTCACTTGGGGTAAATACAAGAAGAGGTTTTGAGCCACCTTAAATCAGGGATTAAAGAGTAAACTTAATAAAGTTGTGAACCACAACCCCCAGACAACTAAGGAGGAGAAAACAGTAGCATGGAGAAAACAGGGTACCACACCAAGCCATTCCTAATCATTTAAATTGTTAAAAAGAAAAGAAAATCTGAGGGGAAAAAAATATACCATCAACAGAATTTTGCATTTCTGTAGCAGAAAATCCAAAGCACTTCATCAATGGTCCTCTGGGTTATGATCCTGACATTCCCAGTGGATAATCATCATCACTACAGCTTGGAAAAAGGGACAGGAAGGGGTTAAACTTTACCCAGAGCACAGGAAAACTCAGTTTCAGAGGGAAGCGGTGCCCCAGCTGGATCCCAGTGCTGCCCAAGATGCTGGTCCAGAACGTTCCATTGGTGGAGGGCAGGGAGGACCTGGGAACAGGGTTCTAATTCTCATTGCAGCATGTGGAATTTGTGGCATTGGAGGGCCTGCCAAAGATCAGCTGGAGCTATCAGGAGTTTGGTAGGCATGGAATTCCTCTGAAATATAATGATCACCTCTGTGTTGTTCTGTGTTGTCCCATTAAAGCAAAGAGAAGCTGTGGTGGCTGCCATGGACTTTGCTTTTTCTGTCTTTAATCAGCACACTGGGCTTGCTGAGACTTCCCAAAACTCTAGATTCTTTTTTTTTTTTTTTTTTTTTTTTTTTTTTTTTTTTTTTTTGGTGTGTGACTGGTATTTTTGGTATTTTATTCTGTTGTTTTTTTGTTGTTGTTGTTGTTGGTGGTGTATCATTTTGGGAAAACTTTCACCTTTTTGATGCTGCTGTCACTTCTCCCTCGCAGCCACATCATAAAACCAATTCCTGGCCATTCCTGACACTAAAATTCATGCTAAGAGTAACTTGAAGAGCTTAATTATTAATTAAATGAACTTCCTTTAGGCTGTAATAATAGACCAGCATTACTAGAAAGAGTACTTAAATTTGCATTTATGGCCCTTTACTGAAACCATTTGCTTCCCTCGAGACAATTCTTCTCTCTTCCATCTCATCAGTCTCATGGCCCAGCACAGGGCATCAAACCTGTCATTATCAGTCTTCTTCTGATTGATACAGAAGATTTTGGGAATATTTGGTGTTTCCAGAGATCCAATAGCAGTAAGTAGGCAGCTACCACCCAAAATTAGGGGAATTTTGTGCCACAGGGCAGGTAGGAAATGGGTTACAGAGGTCAGTGAAAATATCCCAAACTACCCTCACCCACACCCAGTGCCCATAAAGCTCCTGGAACTCTGGACACATGGATAAATCAAATTTGAGGAGGAGGTTAGACAACCATCAGACATAAATAAAATAATAAAAATTAAAGTAGGCAATAAACCACCCCCAAATGAGAATATCCTGGGCACCAGTCTCAGTTCCTGGCAGTCTTTTGGTGATGCTCCTGGTGGCAAAGGGGCAGTGCCAACCTGAATTCCCGTGTGGAGAATTCAGACAGGAAGAGTAGAAAGCATCTCAGAAATCCATTCAATCTCCCAACTTTGCAGTGCCTCCACAAGAGCACAGAGGAGCACGTGCAGGTTCCTTTGAGGACAATTTCCCCTTGGACATAGCACTAAACCCACTCAGGGCTCGTTTTCTTCCTCCACATTCCTTCATTTTCCCCCCCAGGAAGTGGAATTGCAGCATAAAAGCTGCAAACATGCACCCCAGCCATGCTCCCCTCCTTCCTGCCACCCAGCAGAGCTTGTTCTCTGCTGCTTCACTGGGATTTTATGGGGCACCCTGGTGACTCCTTAGCACACCCTGTTCGTCATAAATAAAACCAGGTGGGACCTGCAGTACCTAACACCCTGTTACACAAAGCCTTTGAACAGAAAGTCTGGGCTTGGCCTCCTGGTGAAGGCTTAAATCATGGAATTTCAGGGTGGTTTGGGTTGAAGGTTGGAGAGCATCCCATTCCACCCCTCTGCCACGGACAGGGACGCCTTCCACTGTCCCAGGGTGCTCCTGACCAGCCTGGCCGTGGACACTCTCAGGGAACCTCTGCCAGGGCTCCACCACTCCCTGAGTAAAGCTGGACTTTTTAAAGGGATAAGAGTTGGTGTTTCATCATGTTTTAGCCCAAATATCTCTGTATCAAACGCGTTGCTCTTCAAAGAGAAACCCCACAATGTCACTGAGCAATGAATGAACATTCCAGGTCAACGGTCTCACATAAAATTTGCGTGGGCATTTCTGCTTTTGTTCCTTTCCCTCTAAATGTCCCTGCCTTGCTTGGGATATTTTGGTTGTTTCCATGGAGGAAACAGGAGAAAAGCTGCAGGAAATGGAGTCCTGTGGTTCTCCAGGGAGCAGCTGTGGGTGTCAGAGGGGCTGCCTTGATCCGAGCAGCTTACGCCGTATCAGCCCCGTCCTGCAGGACCCTGTCAGGGGGTGGCGAGGAAAAAGTGATTTATATTTGTGCCTCAGACATCCTAATTCCCTCATGCACAGTTTCAATGGAGAGAGACACCAAGAGCTTTAGAAATGTGTGGCTAATTATACATCTCATCAAATGCTCAACACTTAAACTCGTGATGAGCACAAAGCACTTGTCTGCTCCGCCACCTATCCCCTTCCTGGGATGTCCTTTTTAATGGTCTCTTATGTAAAGAGAGTTGGCTGCTTAAATATTTGAAGTCTGCCAGTTTAAAAGATTTAAAGTATTTTTAAAATGCAGAATAGATTTGGGTTTTGTGCGCTCTTATCGTTCAAGAAAAACCTTCGCTGATACTTTTTTTTAATTAAAAAAATCCCTTTGGGCTATGAATGCCAAGTTTTAGCCTGGAGGGAATTTTTATTGCAGATATAAACCCCTGGAAATCAGAGTATGTACACATCTACCACCGAGCCTGATAAACCCTTGACTGTGACACTGCTACTGAGGGCTGCTATAATATCTGATGACAAAACTGACAGATTACTTCTGATGAGAATGTGGAACCCTTTTTGTTTTTAACTTGACCCTGAAGACATGTCATAACATTTGTAATATCTGCAATAAAGTGTCAACCATACTGCTCTAAGACTGCTGGAGCTCGGAGTTAAGCATTCAGTTTAGTGCTCCTGCAGCTTTCAATTTCAAATAAAAAAGGACTCTTAATTTCCTTTTGGACAGTCCAAGCCCAGTAGAACTGCACTAATTTGTCTTGGCAAACATGAAGTGGTAGTGGGGAACATGACTGCTGGAGAGGAAATCCAGAGGAACAGAACAAAATAAAATAAACCTATCAATCGTCTCCACATAAATGGGGGATTTACAGTTCAGCAGGAATGATCTTGGGAGGGGATGGCAATAAAAGGAGCGTCAGTGACCACCTCAGTGGCAGGGCTGGCTGGATTTCAGGCTAACATTTCACTGTGACCCTCCAGCTGCGCAAGGTTCAAGTATTTTGAGGCTAAAATAAAAATTAAAATGTCAGTGGTATCTCCCATCCCGTGCGGTCAGAGGTGATGCTTTGGTTGTTCAATTAGGGGAGAGGGTGGGTGGGTCTCACCAGCCCCATTATCTCCCATAATTTGGCCTCCTCTTGACCCACACTGGGACCAGAGCCCCACCAGTGTTTGGAAAGACCCCTGAGATCACAGAGCCTCACCACAAAGGATGGCCATTAAAAAAACCCGACCTTGCCATGGATGCCACATCTCCTCCTTGGCTCAGGGACTGCATTTCTAAAGGTGCTCTGGACCAGAGAATCCCCACTTCTCTGATAATCTGGTCCCAAAATTAATAGCTTGATATAAAAGTAAGCACCAGGCACAGGCCTGTGAAAGACAATATTTTGCTGCCACTAACAAGGGCTGATTTCTTTGTCTAAGTGTACAATATAGTCAAACTGAGCTTTATTTCCCAAGAGACGAGATACTTCATTTATTTGTGCAACTTCCTCAGACTTTATATTCTTGTGCGTTTCAGAACTTCAGCAGTTGCCTCCTTGTAATATTTCAGCTTTTAAGCTGTTTTCTTGCCTCACTGAACTCACATAAGATACATCTGAAAGCTTTAGTACAAATTTACTTCGAATAAAGTCTTCAATTCATTTTCATGGCACCAAAAAGACAGCTTTAATAACTGCAATGACAAATAAACTGGAAATCATTCCAGGCCTTTTCACTTAACTGACAAGTAGAACGCTCTCATAATGAGCCGCAGGTTTTACGTTTTCTCTTTGACCATAATAGCTTCATTTAAGAGCGTCAGACCCTGACACTTCATCATTTATCTACATTATTTCTCATCTTCTTTCAAATAAATTATGGAATACTAGACTGAGCACATAAAAACAAAGTGACTTGTTATCTGTAAACAGCAAGATAAATTGTCCAGAAGTTCCTCATTTAGTTCCTTTTAAATTTAAGGGCAAGTTATTGGATGTACCTTTTTTTTTCCCCCCATCCCAATTTTTTGCATTTTTTTACAGCCATCTTATTCTGTTGCCAGTGGCCTTTGTGCAGCCATCCAAAGCCTGATGATAGTGCAAAAGGCATAAAATAATTCCATTATCCCAAGGTTGGACAGGGTAGTGCGGAAAAGAGAAAAAAAAAATAAAAATATCGAAAAACCAAATCAAATAAACAACTTCCATGGATATTTCTCTCCATCTGCAAAACTCCTCATCTGTAATACATCTTGTCAGCCTGGCAAATGTGACACATCCAAAGTAATGAACAGTGGGGCTGTGACTGTCCTCGCCCTCAGAAGGAGCTGATATTTCCCGCCAGCCAAGCCCCCCTTCCCGCCTGGAATACATTAATTCCTGCCTCTGAGCTCACATTCCCTTCATCTCCCGACCACACTGTCCTCAACACAATTAGCAACCTTGCTTTTGTGTTTTAATTAGTGGTGACAGATGAAATCTAGAGAGGTTGGGTTTGAGGACACCCCGTGTGTCCCCAGCGCACTCTCCCTGTGCAAATCATTTTCCCAATTTTGTGATTTTCCCAAATCACATTTTCCCAACATTCCAGGGTGGGGAGAACCCCCAGAGCCCGAGCCCAGTCCTCAACAGGAATTTTTGCAGCCCTCAGCTCATTAACCCTGCCAGGGGGGGATTTTTTGAGAGGACACTGGGACAATTCCTGGTTTAGGGACAGGGAAATGAGCACGGAGGATGTCTCCAGCAGAATTCCCATGGGTAATGTCACCATGATGTTTTCAGAAAAATCCCTTCACCAGGATTTCTCCTCCTGGCAAGATGAGAAGCCTCAGCTTCTCCATGTTTTGCTCCTCTGGAATTTGATTTGGAGAATTCCTCACCCAGCATGTGAATTGTTTTAACGCAGTGTCCAATCACAGCCAGCTGTGTCAGGCTCTCTGAGTCCATCACGGGTTTTTATTATTCATTCTTCTCGAGCCTTCTGATGTCTCCTTTCTCTTTCTTTAGAATAGTTTTAGTATATCACTTCTTTTAATATATTATAATATCATAAAATAATAAATCAGCCTTCTGAGGACTTGGAGTCAGATTGTCATCTCTCACCTCGTCCTGGGGACCCTCACAACACCGCAACAGATAAATCCAACAGCCTCAGTTCCAGCTGGTTTTAAGCCCTATGTTTCCAGACAAAGTGAAAGCCAGAAAAGCAAAATGTAGGCAGGAAGGCTTCACAGGCTTGTCCCTTTCTTTACCTTGAAGGATTTCTTTAAAAAGAACAGAATTACAGTGGCAATGGATTCCCTGAGTGTTCCTCATCCCAAGAGAGACTCTGTCACTCACCACTGTCCTTGGGAAGACAAGGAACTGGGAAGGGCGTGAAAAGCTTCAAAGGACACCCCAACCAAAATGGTGCAGCTCATTGGACTTTGGGTTTTGGTGGCAATTTTAGACAGAGTCTTCACTGGGCTGAGACATGAGGACATTCCCTGGGGCGGAACCAACATTCTGAGCTTTGGGTGATGCTCAGTCTGGGGACAAACTGGGCAGTGGAATCACAAGTGTTAACAGGTGAATAAATTCATTAACAGGTGAATAATTCACACGCAAGTTCGACCAACCCCACAGAGCAGAAAGGCACCTGCACAGGTACAGGTTTGGCACATCAGGAAATTAGGGGACTTGAATTTTCTGATTTTTGAGGCACCACCAGGTTGAGCTGGCACCGTCCCTTTGTCACCAGGAGCTGTTTCTGAGAGTCACCAAAAGGAAATGACATTGGTGCCCAGCATATTCTCACTTGGGTGTGGCTTATTGCATATTTTAATTTTTATTATTTTATTTATGTCTGATGGTCGTCTAACCTCCTCTCAAATTTGATTTATCCATGTGTCCAGAATGCCAGGAGCCTTTGTGGGCACTGGGTGTGGGTGAGGGTAGTTTGGTACATTTTCAGTGACCACTGTAACCTATTTCCTACCTGCCATTCCCACCATGGAGCTATGGAATTCCAAGATCCCCAACCCCACAGACACAGCCAGGATTACACAAAATAAATGTGCATGATTGGAGAAGGGTTTTCATGGGACTCCTCAGACATTTAAGGTCATACCTTGACCTGTTTGAATTTCCAGGTAATTTTCCTGCCAAGCTTTTCCTCTCCCTCTCCAAATCCTGGCACTGTGGGCACCCAGCCATCCTGCAATTCAATCATGTTCTCTGTGCAGAGCAGGCAATAATCAAATAAAGACAAAAATAAGAGTTTAAGCTGAGGTTCCCATCAGCTGCAATTCCATATACATAACATTTTAATTATATCTCATCTCCAGTGTAATAGTTAGAGATGCCATTTGATACAGCTTTTTTTTTATTATTATTATTTTATTTGAAAAATTAACTCTAACTAAATTAGCAAAAATAAAGTAGTAAAAGTTAATTGGGAATTATCTACTCCAAAATAACTCTTACTGGTAAATGCTTTGTGTGGTTATAAAAGGCTGATAAATATAATTGTATTTATGTTATGAGTATCATGTTTAATTTACTGTACTTGGTTGTTAGACAGCATTTTATGCAGGCCTCATAAGTGAGCTTCACATTATTGCTTGTATTGCTTTTAAAACAAAAAAAATCACCATCAGATGCAGCACATGGGAAATGCCCAGACTTGAAACAAGGTGATCCAGAGAAATATTTGGGATGAGCTGCATCTGCCTGAGCTAAAAATCAGAGTTTTTAGGGTGGGTCATGCTCAGTGCCCATGGTTTAAGGATTGGGATTATTTTTGAGATCCATAGGCAGTTACAGCCCAATGCACAACAGGAGGGCGATGCTTGCTCCTGGCACTGCTGGCAAAATGGGCAATTTCTCTTATTTTTTAAACAGTTATTCTTCAGTTAATGCAATTTTGGTCAGATGTTTTTACATTCCAGAGTGCACAAGTCAGGGCAGTTTATTTTGTGGGTTTCTCTGTTTGCTCTGGTTTAGGAACAGACTTGAGGCTGTGCCACTTTTCTGTTGCTGTTATTAAAAATTATCCACAAAAAGCCTTGGCAAACTTGGGAAGACTGGAAATCTGCACCTACTCTGTGCTTTTTCATACCATTTATACTGGAAATCTGCACCTACTCTGTGCTTTTTCATACCATTTACTCTGGAATTCTGTGCCTACCCTGTGCTCTTTCATACCATTTAAAATAAAGAGAAACCCTAAAAAGAAGGTAGAATTTCTCTTCAATAAAGTTAAGACGTTAAAAAAACCCAAAATTGGACAAAATGGTCTCTAAAAAAAATAAAAGTGAAATCCAGGCCCTGATCTCTGTAAAGCAAATCAGTTTCAATCTCAATACTCTTAGTGACATCCTCAAAGTAGACAAATAAAGAGGCAAAAATGTGCTGATTTTTGTCACAATCTTAAGATTTCCCCATTACTTTTCTCATTTCTAAATAAATATCTTTGAATGCAGAGTCCTTGCAATACCCAGTGACCATGAAACTCTTTAGTTTCCATCATTGATGGGTGACATATGGAATGGATAAATTAATCCATTCCTTGATTATTTGGGAGAAATGTCACAGGGCACCACAGTTTGCACTCTCCTCTTGGTCATCATTTACTGTATCCTCCCTCTGGACAAATTCCTGAAGTATCTTTGCAACATAAAAAAAAAAAAAAAAAAAAACTATCAAAAATATACTATAAAAGTAATTCATATTGAATGTTCATGTTTCCTTTTAAACCACTTCAGCTCACAAAAAAAAAAAATAAATCTGAGATTCTCATGCAATTACAGCAGTGGGGCCAGAACACAAACTCAACAAAATGAATATTGAAAATTCCAAGGCACATGTGGATCTGGAAGATTGTAGGCAAAGAGACCAACCAAAATTCCTCTCTTTGGAGCAAAGCCATTGGCAGCAATGACTTTTTTTACTCTGGAATACCAGAAAATCACCATATATTTTTAATTAAAGAAAGAGAATGTTTCTCTTCAACTCCCCCAAATCTCCTCCAGCTTGGCCTGGTTTCTGTTATTTCTGTTCTGGATACATGGCTGCAAGATTTATTGTATCAGATTAAAAGTAAAGGCTATTAATGTCAGATTCCACAGGGATTTTTCGTTAAGGCTTCTTGGTTTTACTTCATTTATAAATTATCATCTTGAGGCTTGTAAAAAGGGCTTTCCCCCCCTCTTATCCCAATGACATTGTAATTTATATTGCTGGTAGTTTCATAGGAGAATTCAATTAAGAATTACAATTTGTTTCCTTATAACAGCAGCTAAACAGGGGCTGTGTCTCTACACGCAGGCTATTAACAGATTTTACACTGTTAAGAGCGCCAAAAAAATAATATATTGTGCACCAAAACCTTTAAGAAAAAGTTCAGTCATTTAGTTTGGGTGGACACCAATGTGATTGTGCAGCTTGCATGATATTTACCCACCTACATGGCCCAGCAGAAGAATTTTGTACTGAGATTTTTAACTGTTCTGGTGGAAAGACAGAAAAAGTTCTCTTGAGCGCATCTCCCTCTGCTCTCATTTGAGGTGACCTGCTTGGATATTGGGAAGGAATTCTTCCTGGGAAGAGTGGGGAGGAGCTGGAATGGAATTCCCAGAGCAGCTGGCTGCCCCTGGACCCCTGGAAGTGCCCAAGGCCACATTGGATGGGGCTTGGAGCACCCTGAGACAGTGGAAATGTCCCTGCTCATGGCAGGGTTGGCACTGGATGGGCTTTAAGCCCCCTCCAACCCAAACCATTCCATGATTCTATCGTGTCTCGAGCCTTGTAATGTCATTTTCCCAAAGCTTGGGTTCACAAACGCTGCTGATGTTCCCTTGACTTTCTGCATCAGCAACCCTGAGACACCTCATGGCATAAATTTACTACTCGATACAAACAAAGGGGATAATAATTAACCAAGAGCCAAAATTCCAGGGACAGAAAGCACTCAGGAAAAGAGAAAGGAAAGCTCTTGCCCCAGCCGGTCCCAGCACGAGGCTGTAACATCTCAGGTCCCAGCCAAGGCCAGTGAACACAGAAATTACAGACACACACAGAAATTACAGACACATCTGCTCCAGATATTTGAGTTGCACTGTGCACCAGCATTTTTCACAATAGCCTGCAAAAGTTTACATTCCTTCTCTACATCAGGTTGGTTGTTATTCTTATCATTTCTGCTGAAATTAATGCTCATTAAAGGGACTGGATGACAGCTGCAAAGATTGAGAGCCTTCATTTGTTGCCAGAAAAATGATACTGGAGCAGCAGCAGCAGCAGAGCAGGTTTTCCTCAACGCTGCGCACATCTGCACAAAATTATGGAATCCTCAGCATGGGAAGTGTTCATGGACACGGTTGGAGGCCCCAAGGAGCCCTGGAATGGTCACACCAACCCATGGCTTCACTCAAGGACTGGTGGGGGTACAACCAAGTGTTGTCTGACACGGAGCACGCAGAAAGGAACACCCTGATCACTCAAATTCTACAAAATAAAATTCTACAAAGTAAACCCAGCGATTGGAGAGAAAATTATGGTTTTATAAGGCTTTAAAGGTCATTTGGGAACACAGAATTTTATAGAATCATGGAGACATTTGGGTTGGAAAGGCCCTCCAAGACCATGGAGCCCCAGCTGTGCCCCATCCCCACCTTGTCCCCAGCCCAGAGCTCTGAGTGCCACCTCCAGTCATTCCTTGGACACCTCCAGGGGTGGGGACTTCCAAACTTCCCTGGGCAGCACATTCTTGTGTTCAAGTATCAGAACCCAGGAAATTCCTCTGGCTGCCCTGGAGGGCTCCAACCCCTGCCCAGGGGGCTCAGAGACCCTGGCACAGAGCCCAAGACCCCTGTGCCTTGGATTTGGCCCTTGGAAAATTACCAACCTTGTATATGAAGGATTACAAGCCACAACAGTTTAAGTAGAATGATAGTGAACTTATCACAGGGTGAAAAATACATTTTTGGGGGTTTTAGAATGTGGGTTCAGGGGGAAGATGGAGGAATCTGGGTGTGAAGCTTTCTTCTTCTTCTTTTTGGCCTCCATCCTCTGCTGTGATGGTGGCACTTTGGGGTTGGTTTAGAGTAGAAGCTTACTGTCTAACACAGGTGATGGGTATTGGGAAGGAATTGTAAATATTGTACATGTAGTTTTTGGTATAAAAAGATAACACAGCCCTGGGGCAGGCAGAGTGCCTCTGTCTGTCCTGCTGAGTGAACCTTAGCTGGACAGGAGAAAGAATTTTATAGATAAGGAACAATAAACAACCTTGAGACCAAGAAAGGAACAGTTCTGATTCCTTCTTCAACCGCTGGGCTGGGAAAAGAGACTTTCTGACGTATCTTGGGGTCACTCTGACCAGCAGAGATTCCGAGATTTAACAACACTCCCAGTGAAGAAATTCCTCCCGATGTCCAAGCGGAACCTCCCCTTGTGCAGCTGGAGGCACAAACCCTCTTTTCCTGTCACTGCCTGGGAGGAAAGTCCAACCCCCTCCTTCCTACAACAAACATTTGCCACAAGATTCACAAACCTGTTCTCACACGCCATAAAAATACTGATATTTTTTCCCTGTTCTGACACAGCCAAAGGTGCCTCAGACACGGGAATAAGGCAGTGAAAAATGAAGTGATTGAGTCAGGACAAGCTTGGCAAGGTAAGTGAGCATCAGTTTCCCTTTCCCTTTTAAAGCTGTCACATTGCTCCTGCTCCCTGTGTTTGCAGCAGTGAAGGATCCCTGTGCTTCCCTGAGACAAAGGATGGGCTGGGAAACTCTGTCTTCTGAAGTGATGAGTTAAAGAACACCGCAGGAGTACTTGCCAAATCATACCACCATTATTAATTCAGGCATGATGAAAGTGTTCATTTTAGCTATAATCATGTAATTCATCAAAATACTACTAGAGCATATCATTGGGAACTATTACACTGATAGAGCACCTTATTGCACCTTCCCCCAAAGCAGGAAATGGAGTTTTTGATGCTTATCTGCTGAAAAGCAATTCAGTTTGGGATTTTGGAAGTGCTATCTTATGGTACAATAAAAAAAAAATAAACAACATTTCAAACATATTTTCTTGTACTTGGATGATGTTGTTATTATGTTTGGGGGTGATTATCTTCAACGATGAAGTTTAAAAATGGTGCAGCACTGAAATGTTGCATTTACCCGGCGCTGAATGAACTGCTGGGTTTTGAATATACAATATATGAAATTTAAATGTAGATTTTTGATCTACCCCCTTTTAAAACAGCCTCAGGGGCCAGAATTTGGCTGCCACAAGAACCTTTTCAAATAGGAGGGGTTTTGGAGTTTTTTCAATGACAAACAATACTTGTAAAAAAACTGTACTCCGTGATAATTCTCAGGGTGTTCAAAGGAACTTGGGCTCTGAGGGAATGGCAGATCCTGATCCCATCATGATTGCCCTCATGCTCTGACTCCTAAATTACAGGAAAAAACAAATAAATTATTTTGGGTTGGTTTTTTAGTTCGTTTGTTGGGGTTTTTTTTGGTTTTTTTCTTCAAAGAAATGTGTGATTCTGTCGATTTTCTGGATTACCTGTGGGCGCCACAGCAGCGCTGACTGAGGCACCTCAGCAGTGTCCAAAGAACAATTAACAAGGTGTTAATTGGTAATAATATTAATGTTAATGTTACCAAGGTTAACATTATGTTATTATGTACTGAGTCCACAGAAACAGCATAATACTGAGCAGGACATGAGTAAGAGATACCCATTGTAGAGGAAATATCTCGCCAATATCTAAATCCACAATCTGATGAAAGATTATTTTCAAGGATTTCATATGGAGCAATAAAAAATTAAGATGGGATGGGAGTCAATTTTAGGGTTTTTTCCTTCTTAAATTTTATAAAGGAAAAATAAATAGACAACCTTCATGACATGGCAAGGCCCTTAAGTAGATACATCATTGTAAATTCCATTGAGAACTAATTCCATTGAAAGCTAACTCCAGTGAGACAAAGCACAGAGGAAGCTGAACTGCCTCATTTCCTTGGACCTAACTGTTGAGGAAGCTCAAACAATTCAAAAAGTTGTTAATTGTCCACATCAGGAACTCTCTACTAGTGCAAACAGAAAAGCAGCAAGTTCCCCATTCCCAGTCCCAGCCCAAATCCCAGAAAAGCAGATAAATGCAGGTGAGACACAGAAGCAGCATAATACTGAGAAGGACATGAGTAAGAGATACCCATTGTAAAGCAAATATCTCGCCAATATCTAAATCCACAATCTGATGAAAGATTATTTTCAAGGATTTCATATGGAGCAATAAAAAATTAGGATGGGATGGGAGTCAATTTTAGAGTTTTTTCCTTCTTAAATTTTATAAAGGAAAAATAAATAGACAACCTTCATGACACGGCAAGGCCCTTAAGTAGATACATCATTGGAAATTCCATTGAGAACTAATTCCATTGAAAGCTAACTCCAGTGAGACAAAGCACAGAGGAAGCTGAACTGCCTCATTTCCTTGGACCTAACTGTTGAGAAAGCTCAAACAATTCAAAAAGTTGTTAATTGTCCACATCAGGAACTCTCTACTAGTGCAAACAGAAAAGCAGCAAGTTCCCCATTCCCAGTCCCAGCCCAAATCCCAGAAAAGCAGAGGAACAAGACACAGAAAGGAACAGGTTTGGGAGAGCTGGCATCGAGCTCAGACCCCTCCTTCTCTCTCTGCCCTTTTCCCCCCTCCAGCAGGGACAGGAGCTGGAATTGGGGGTTGGAGGTGTGGGAATGACCCTGCACAGGTGCACACACACCTGCAGCACCAGGTGGGGATGCCTGATGGGCCCCTCTTGCCCTGCACAAATTTGGTGCCAACCTCTCGAAGTTTAGTCCATCATTATTTATCAAATATCTTTTCATTTACACCCCTGGCAAAGGAATAAGATGTAAATTCACAGCTAACAGCTCTTATAAACAGAACCCCTCCTTGGGGACTTCACCAATTTTCCTGGATGTTACCCCCTGAACTATGGCAGGCTTTTATTCTCGACACATCAAGGCACAAATTCTTTTCCTTCAGGAAAAAAACGGGGTCTCAAGTCAGTTGCAGAGGGCAGAGATGTGTAAAAACTCTCCCAAGATGATGATGAATACAAGTATTAATATAATGAATCAATAATGGAGATAATTCTAATATTATTAGAATATAAATTAGGCCTCTATATCTGGAAATCAGAACCACAGTTACACATCCAGCTCCTATTTTTCCTCTTGGTGTGGGGATTTTGATTGGTCTTTTAGTACCTAAATCTGCTTCTATACTAAATGGATGAATATTTTAACTCCAATATGAACCTGGAGGTCTTTTCCATCACCTTAATAACTCCACTGGCCTACAGGGTACAGGTCTCCTCCACAGAACCCTCAGAATAATTTCATTTATTACAAATGTTTATGAAGCAGCCCAGTTTTACATGTGTTTATATTGAAGCTGAAGAAAGAGTAAATTATTGTTGGAAGCAATGTTTTATGTTAAATATTCAAGTAAGGTAATAACATTTACTATTCTATTCAGTAATTATTTGAGAGTAATTAGGAGCTAATGGCCACCAGTTTATAGCTATTATAGCACTCCAACTTGGCTTTTATGTGATCCTTTTGTTTCTTTTCATTGTAATTGTCTCTGCCAGCCCCTTCTCTTCCACTCCTTGAAGAACTCAAAATCCTGGGAAATTAGTTGGCCACAGAAAAAAAAATTATTTCCCCTTCAAGGAAGCTCTTTCAATTCTCCAGCTGCAAAAGTGATTAAATTTAAGCATATGAGTAATTATATGGAGAGATTTACTGGGATGAGTAGGAGTGGAAGGTGCATCCACACACACCTGGCTCCTCCAGGATTTTATGTCTTGTGGGAAAAGGGACTAAAGCTTCTTCCTTCCCATTTTCCAGCAAGAAATGGAGGTTCCATTGCTGCAGCAATCCCACACCAGGAGGGTGAAGCAATTTCACAGCATAACGAGGTTTTCACAGGATTCCCTTTGAGCAAGCTCCCATTGAGCAAGCTCCCAAATGCTGCAGTGCATCCGATGAGGTTTTCACAGGATTCCCTTTGAGCAAGCTCCCAAATGCTGCAGTGGATCCAGTGAGGTTTTCACAGGATTCCCTTTGAGCAAGCTCCCAAATGCTGCAGTGGATCCAATGAGGTTTTCACAGGATTCCCTTTGAGCAAGCTCCCAAATGCTGCAGTGGATCCAAGATTTTCCACAGCCCAAGGGGTGTCCAGGAGTGGCAGCACTGCTGGAGCAGCACATCTGGGCTTGGCACAAAGGAGCTTTGCAGCCCAGGCACAGCTCCCCAGACACACCCACGTGGCACCAGCTTGGCAGCAAAAATAAAAAAAAACTTACAAAATAAATGAATAATCACTGATTTCATGCTAAAAAACCCTTTATGTATCAAACAGCAAAATTCTCATGGAGCGAGATATAAAGCCAGGCCTAAATTAATTACACCTGGAACCAGAGAGTGGGTTGGGATGGAAGATACCTGAAAGATCATCCCATTCCACCCCTGCCATGGCAGGGACACCTTCCACTATCCCAGGCTGCTCCAGCCTGGCCTTGGACATTCCAGGGATCCAGGGGCAGCCCCAGCTGCTCTGGGAATCCCAGTCCAGCCAGGAATTCCCAATTCCCAATGTCCCATCCATCCCTGCCCTCTGGCAGTGGGAGCCATTCCCTGGCTCCTGTCCCTCCATCCCTTGTCCCCAGTCCCTCTGCAGCTCTCCTGGAGCCCCTTCAGGCCCTGCCAGGGGCTCTGAGCTCTGCCTGGAGCCTTCCCTTCTCCAGGGGAACATTCCCAGCTCTCCCAGGCTGGCCCCAGAGCAGAATTCCAGCTCTCAGAGCTTCTCCATGGCCTCCAGTGGGGCCACCGAGTGGACCAGGCTCCTAACCCAAAGTGTCCTGCACTGCACATCTCCTACAAGTTGAAGCAAGGCCTAAAACTTGAGGATCTGTTGCCAGCTACCCTACAGATGTTTTTAACCAGGAAATTTTCATTCCATTCAAGGAAAACTTCCAGGGGGAAAAAAAAAAGCAAGCAGAAAAAGCTGAAGTAACCATGTTTACAAAGCTAAGAGAAAAGCCAACATTTAATTGCAAAGATCTGTTTTGTTGCAGTGAACCTTTGGAGGGAAAAACTCTGCTCTGCTTCCAAAGCTTCACCATATCTGTATCTGGGAAAGGAGCCTCAGGAAACAGAGCTGCACCTTCAGTCAGCAGAAAATGCTCTGGAATAAAAGCCCAAATTATGAAAAATAATCAAATAAGGTGCCACAAGAGTGACCCTAAAGCATCACTGCACTGAGGGGGACAGGGGACAGCAAAGTGACAGGAATAACCATGGATTTAACTACTCCTGAACTCTATCACTAGGCTACATTTTGCTGTAAAATAATCTCACTTGTGGTGGGTTTTTTTTTAAATCATTATCTAAGCTCATAAGCAATATTTCTGAAGGAAGAGACTGGTAGATATAACAAAATAATGATGAAAATCTCATTTGCTTAATAAAATTGCTTTGATTTTAAATCAAAAATGATCTCCATCCATTTGAACTTTAACTACCTAATTTTGTCTTGCATTTCAGATAACACACAGTAAATGCAATTTGTCATCATAAACGTATTATTATTTAATCATATGAAACTTTTGGTTTATCTCGAGAAAATATTTATGGTAGTTTTAATACAGGGGATCCATTCTTGACAGAAATGATGAAACAGATTTATCACCCTTGACAAATTATATTGCAAAACCTCCTCTCCTGGCTGCTTACAACAAAAATATTAACAACACATACAACTGGAAAAGCACCTGCGATCCTCAATTTTTTTAGGCTCAAATCCCCTTTTCATGGACACTCCACACTACTTGGAATGTGAGTTACTTAGAAGAGTAATTCTCCGAGTGACTGAAACCTGTAGCCCTTTAAATCAAACTAAGCAGTGTTTTATTAAAGTGCCCAGCAAATCAATCTAAATCCAGGGATAATAAAGCCCTAATCAGGTGGTAGAAAAAATAATAGGTTGTCATGCATGAGGAAAAATAGGCAATCATGGAATGTTTTCTTTAATTAGGTTGTGTAAAGTGGAAGGACTGAGCAGGAACTGGCAAGACATTCATCATGAGCAAGGTGGGAAATTATTGAGATTACTGAGGAAGGAGAATTGAGTGTGAAATGCTAAGATTTGACTGGACAGAAAATTAAAACTGGTTTGCTGCTCGTGTCACTTGCTCTTGGCAACCCCTTGGCAGGTAAGGCTTTTCCAAGGAGTGGGAATCCAGAGACTTCTGCGCTTTAAAGACCCCAAATAACTCCTTCTAACTTTTAATTGTATTAAAAGTTCTGCCTGTGTCTCCCAGAGTGGAAATTCATGTCCAAGGAGTTTTAGATAGAAAAATTATGTGGAAAAGTCAATGGCTGCTCCAAAATAAAGTGATTATTCCTGCTATCCCAGGTCACCCAGACATTGTCATGTGTTGGAGCATCACAAACACCATGAAGGAGATCATTTAGGCAGGCAATGGAATTTCCTAAGTTTAGGGAAATGTCTTAGCCCATTAAATAACTATTACCATTATTGTTATTGCAAAACTGTTTCTGAGCCATCCAGTGCTGAATCCACAACTGTCATGCACAAAAATATCAATAGCATGAAGGCAAAATTATAAATATCCTGAAAAATAATATCCTGGAGCCTTCTAGACACTTTCTAATTAAGGAATTTATAATGCACTTTAATTTAGGTGGTACTTTTAATACCTGTCCTAAGTTTTAGGCAGCACAGGATACACAGAGAACTCCTGACTTTTTCCCAGCTGTGACAACTTTTCAGTATCACCAAGGCATGGTTTCTCTGTCCTCTCTCATATCATTAAGAAAATTATCATTTTGGAATTCCATATTTATAAATGTTAACAAAACAGGTTTGGGTTGGGTTTTTTTCATTATTGGCTTATGAGGGAGAGAACCTTGACTCCTGCTGCTCCCTTCTCTCACCATTATGTTTGGGGGTGTTTTCCATAATACAAATGCAGGGAAAATTCCTAAACATCTTTAATTCTGACCTTACCAACAAAAGCTTCCTCCTCCTAAAATCACTACAAGAGAATCATTTTAAACTTAGGCTGACTTCAAACCCATCTTCTTTTAGGCAAACTTTTCTTCTGGTAGGTTCTTCAAACCTCTCTTCCGTTTCATGATAATTGCACCACTAAGACCTCCAAACATTTCGCTCAACTGAGATCCCTCTACTTCCTTGTAAAAACTGCTGCTGAGGGGTATCCACGAAGAAATTACACTCCACAGATTTTCTTGGAGTGCTGGAAATCGGGAGCTCTTCAGCAAAAGGCAACAGAGATGTTCTTCCACTTTTGAGCCAGCAACTCCAGAAAAACAAACACGGGGAAGGACGGGAGCTGACAAATCAAAACCTGACGCTGTTGTCAGATTTGTACTCAAAGTTTGTTCAGAGAAAGTCTGCAGGAAAACAACAAAGTTTGAGCTTAAAACTTGGGATTGTTCCTCTCCAAACAAGTGTTCCCTGTTTCCCCACAGGAGCACTAGGATGGCTGGATAACTGACAAAGAGATGTGTTCCCTTCTCTGTTATTTTAAGAGTAAATAAAAACGCTTCATAGAAGAATTTTCACATCAAAAAGAAGCTCCAAGGTCATTTTCTCCTTATTAACCAGGCTGACCTCGGGGCTGGCACTGAGGATTTCCTTGGGAGGCTGCTCAGCTGGGTGGGGATGTGAGAGACCGCTGGGTTTGGGATCACGGAACCGCTCGGGGTGGGAAAGACCTCCAGGATCACCAGCCCCAAGCCACTGCCACCTCCAGCCCAGCCCTCCCGCAGCACAAAGCCACAAATCACTCGTCACCAACTTTGATCCACCTTGTTTCAGGTGCTTTCCCCCCCCCGTGTCTATTATTTCTGCCAAGAGACCCGTGAAAATTAAATACAGCCCCCATCCCTGCTCGAGTGACCCGGCGCTCCATCACGCCAGGGCGTAATGGCAATAAATCATTTCAGCTTTAATCTATTGTTATTGATGAACCTACAATTATTTGTCATCTAATATGCTGAAAATGATGACCAAAGAAATAGATCAAGTTTTTTTTTTTTTCTTGTTTCTCCCAAGTACGGCATTGATGGATTGTATCCCTAAACTGTTATTACACTTATAATGTACTCCTCTGCTATGACAGCACAGCTAGTTTTTTAATCATTCCATAGTAATCAACTTAAGACAACACAGCAAGACTCATAACTCATGTTCTTTTCATTCTTGGCAGTGATGGGAAATGAAAATGTTTTTATTCTTTTGAAATAATTCTTACCTGACTAGGCTGAAGATTGCTTTAAAATTGTAAATAAATGGTTGTTTATTGAGCTGGAACTGAAAAGTGACACATTAAAATGCCCGTTTCTGAAGAAAAAATAATAATTTAGGCCTGAGTGGAGCTAGAGTTGGTTAAAGAAATACTTTGTTTTTTCTTTTAACTGGTTCAGTGCTAACTGAAATCTCACTTACTGGTTAAGTGATACAAGCAAGGTTCTAATTTTCCCATTTAGGAGCAGAGTTAGTCTGCAAACACAGACTGGCTCAGGAAAGAAATCTCAGGGTGCATTTCCCAAAACTGCCTCTGAAAATCTGCGGGCTTGGGAGCCACGTTGCACTTCCAGCAACGACTCAGAGGCAGGACACAATCTAGAAATTGTCAGCACCTGAAGTCTGGCAGATTGACTGGAACTTGTAAAAGCCTCCTGGAAGAGGAAAACCTCAGTCATTCCTCCAGGAATTGTGAGGAGGGGAAGATCAGGTGCTGCTTTCTCGGAGTTACCTTGTTCTGCAAAATGCATGCAGTGTAGAAGAGGAGAAAACACTTCAGGAAACTCTTTTTTGATTTAAAAAAATGGTCTGGAAAAATCTGGCAACCCAACCAAAACCATACACCAATAATGACAAATATTTTAAAATAAACCAATGGTGACTCTGTTCTGATGGGTTTATATATAATAATGTATATATATTTATATATAATTATGGGATTAGTCCTCTTAAATGGACTAATAAGAACTTTTTGAACTACTTTCTTGCCCAGCAACCTTTGCACTGCTCACACCACCTTTTCCTCACTTCACATTTATCTCCATATATTTCTGTCTATTTCTGTGGCATTTTTCAACCACTTTGCAGTCTCGTATCCTTGGCTGAGCAAAATCCAAACTCCTTCCTTGCTCCAAGGTTTGTCCCACCCCACCTGGGCACTGGTGGCTCCTGCTTGGGGGTGCCCTGGCCCTCCTGGGCTCCCAGGGATGCCCTCCTGAGCCCCACATATTCAGGGTTTGATTTCCAAAACAAGAATTTGACTATGAAATCTGGCGTCGCTTTTGCCTTGAAATCCCTCTACTCTCAGGGCTTTTTCCCCATGAACACATGAAACCACATCCAAATTTTCCTGACAGCCATTGTGACCAACTGTTTCCTTCTTCACCTTTGGCAGAACCAAAGCCAAAGCTAATTCCATAATTTTTATATATATTTATATAAAAAAAATATAAAAATATATATAACTTATATATAAATATATATATATATTTATATATACATATAGATATAAACCCATCAAAACAGATTCACCATTGGTTTATTTTAAAATATTTGCTGTTATTAGTGTATGGTTTTTAGTAGAGTTGCAATGCCAGATTTTTTACAATTATTTTATGGGGAAAGGAGAGCGACACTTGCCACACACAGGGGAGAGTCCAAGCTCTGGAGTGGCTCCAGCCTCACCCCTCACCCAGGGATCAGCTCTATCCATGAGGGAACTGGGATGAATTCATTCCTGTTTAACAGCTTTTCACCAATCCTTTTAATGGCCTTGATGAAAAAAAAAAAAAAAAGTCTGGAAAAATCTGGCATTGCAACCCTACCAAAAACCATCCACTAATAACTACAAAAATTTTAAACTAAAGCAATGGTGACTCTGTTCTGATGGGTTTATATATAATTACATAGATATAAATTATGGGATTAGCCCCATTAAATGGACTAGTGAGAACTTTTCTGAACTACTTTATTGCCCAGCAATTCCTGTACAGCCCTGTGATATAAACCACCTCTTCCTAGAATGAGGAACATTTTCTTTTCCTTATGAGCCCTCATTCCCTGCCTGTTCTGGTTGGATTTCTCACCCCTCACTTGTTGCAAATGCCTGCAGCAATTTCCATCACATCCCCTCTGGTGCTCACTACCAAACATTTCTTTATCAGTGCACAGCACTGGGGCAGCAGAGATCCACTCCACACCCCCTTACCAACAAAAATAACCAATTCTGGAACATCAATTATCACATCTGCACCAAAAGCAGGCAGCACTCAACTCCAGAAATCTGCTTTGGTTACTGAATGTGGGGGAAACCATCAATCACGCCTGTTTTAATGGGAAATGACTAACAAATAATTAATGGGGAATGTTACACTTAAAACAACAGCAGAAAGACCCAGCAAACAACACCTAAAGTGCTGCCTGTTTAGCCACCCTTCACACTAAGCTCTATTTGCTTTCCCCCTGAATTTACTTAGGGAATTATGGATGTTGCCAACTTGCTCGGATCTCCTTGCCTTCAGCCATCGTTATCTGTTATCTTTAGGGGCAATAATTTTTCTTAAAATCATGACCCATTTGATATCTTAAAAACAGCAACATTAATTTTCATTTGTCACGGAGCAGGGTATAAATTGGCTAAATGATAATAGCATTCTTCTCGAGCAATCAGTTCTACATGATTAACCTAAATATTGCCAAAATATTGTTTACCATTCATTTGTATCCCCGGCAAAGGGGAGCCACGATCCATGAGTTAGAGAAGGATTAATTTAGGGTCTGATCTGTATTAAAACTTGCCACAGTGATTCAGAATCATCTGACTGGATATTTATCCTGACAAAACCCTTTCATTTGGGGAGCTCCTCATCACATGATGCCCAAAAGCCTCGTTTCTTCCTCGGGCTTGATGCACCACAGAAAGGTAAATATGGGTTTGGGGTTGGATTTGGGGTTTTTTATGGACTCCTAACTTTTTTCACTTCTTCATTTTATTTTCTTTCTGCAGGAGGATAAAGTCAATGGTCTTTACCACCATCTAGTGGATTTAATGACTTACAACAAGCCCCAATGATCTCAAAAAAATAGGGATAAAAATATCCAACCTGTAATATAAATGGGATTAGTCCGTTTTATTGCAAATATGACATTATTTCTCACATTGAGTGCATTCATGTGGGCTGTGGCTTGCAATACAACAATATAAAAACCGACAGGAATTCTGTAGCAGTGGCTGATAGAACCAGAAAAAATGACCTCAATGGGAGATTTAGTTTGGATATTAGGGAAAATTCCTTCATGGAAAGGGTTGTCCAGCCCTGGCACAGCTGCCCAGGGCAGTGCTGGAGTCCCCATCCCTGGAGGGGTTTAAAAGCCCTGGGGAGGTGGCACTTGGGGGACATGGGGCAGTGCTGGGGAAGGGCTGGGGTTGATGTTCTGAAAGGGCTTTTCCAACCCAAACCAATCCCTGATTCCACTTTCTCCTTTTTAAAATGCCTGGTCACTTTTTCCCTCAAGCAGCAAAACCACCTACACCTAAACCACACCTTTTAATGACAATTTTTCCCCCATCTTATCAAAATAGATTCCAAGCCCCCCAAAAAAAAGATTTTTCAAGTGGACACTGCTGCCCATTACCTGGAGGTGGGAAAGAGGAGGGAATTTTCCATGCTGGATTTAGTGATAAAAGTCTGGGTGTTCTTTGTGTTACAGGATCCAGAGATGATTTTTCAGACTGGATGTTTGGATTTTATTCCTTTATCTGCATATTGGAGAAAATAACCTCCACTATGTAAAGAGATTCCCCCCTGGTGGAAAAAGTAGAGAAGGTTTGACTGATTTAATAATATTTTTTAATTAAATAAAAATTGTTTGGCAGTTATAAACCTGTTTTCCCTTCTCCATATGCAGCAGGATGGATCTAAATTGATTCCTGTGTTTTTCATGACACCACAAAACATGGACCAGTATTTTATCCCTGAAGAACCAAGTGGCCCAGGGACTTTGCAGATTTCTTCCCTCAGGAAAGGGATGGGCAGCACCACCTGCTCTTCCCTCTCAGAGGGCCTTTTGTGATGCCTGACAGGTCAAAAATGCACCACAAAACCAAATTAACTCAAGATTTCCTTCCAGCTTTCTTCCAGGTTGCTCCAAGCCCCATCCAACCTGGCTTGGACACTTCCAGGCATGGGACATTCTCCACCTTTCTGGAAAACTTTTGCCAGCGTTTCACCACCCTCACTGTACAAACTTTCTCATATCTAACCTAAACCAACCCTCTTTTCACTTAAAATGCTTCATTCAGCATTTTAAATTTTTAAAATGCTGAATTACCAGCAACTACCCAGCGCTTTATTTTAAACTCTGGCCTTTAAAAAAAAAAAAAAAAAAGGAAAAAAAAATTAAACTGCAGCAAAAGCCCTGAAGCAGCCTCTTCATTGATAGCCAGCAGAGGACTGTGTCCTTCCTGGAGGGAGCTCCTTGGATTTTGCACCTGATTGAGCCCCAGCTCAGGGTCAGCGTGACGCTCTGGGTGACTCAGTGCTCTGCCTGACTGCCTGACAATCTCCACAGGGTACAGGGCCAGCTACTTGTGTGCCCCAATTAGCACTGCTAATTGGGGCACAAAATCTATGTAAATCTTTTTTTTTCTCTTTTTTATTTTTTTCCCTCCCCTTTCTTTAAATCGACCACCGTTCTGGGAACAGCAAGTGGGCACTGAAAGAGGAGGGGGCTGCTCTGCCCTGCCCTTCAAACGTGGCACAGAGAGAGGGGAAAGTTAAAGGGTTGGGAGAATCATGGAATTCCAGGATGCTTTGGGTGGGAGGGACTTCAGAGTTCATTTTTGCACCCCCTGCCATGAGCAGGGACAGCTTCCACCACCCCAGGTTGCTCCAAGCCCTGTCCAGCCTGGCCTTGGATGCTTTTAGGGGCAGCTCCAGCATCTCTGGGCACCCTGTGCCTCCCCTCCTTCCCAGCCAGGAATTCCTTGCTAAAATCCAATCTAAATCTACTTTTTTTCCAGCTAAAATCCATAGCATGTGGATAAAGGTAGAACTTTTCTGATAATATCAAGTTTCATTCGTTTTTCTTCAACAATCCAGAAGTGTTTTTGATGAAAATGTGCTGGGGATGGCAGAGGTTTAAATACAATTATTTCAGCTGTGTGCCAGATTCCACAGGTACTGAGTGATACAGTAACTCTTTCAGCATCAATACTCTGATATTTTCACACAGAAATAGCCCTTCAGATGCCATTAGAATGCTTACTATTTCTTTTTAACTCAGACTTGGGAATTTGCTTGTGTAAAATCAGGCAGAAAAACCTTTGCACACACAAAAATCAGCTCGCTCAGAATCAAGTGATACTCACTGGATCATTGTTGTGGATGATGCTCCAAACAGAATCCCAGATTGGAATATAAATATTTATCAATTCAAAGAAGATATGCAAAAGAGACAGCCTAGAAAATGAGATGCATTTTGCTTTTCTGTGATGCCATTCGATAACACTGTAAAGGAACTATTGTGCACTCCTCCAGCTAACACACTCCCCTTTGCAAAAGTGCAAACTGAGTTTATTGTGAAAAATTATAATAATAAAAGAACAATTATCTCTTCCTCAGAAGCTTCAAGCCTAAATCACCTCACATGCTTAATTCAGGATGATGTGAAAAAAATCTCAGTATTTAGAAAGGACCTTGTCCCATTGCTCCAGTCAGGAGCTGAAGGGTACAAAACCAGGATCTTGACAACTTGGACTTGTCATTTGTTGGTGTTATTTCAGGGTGACTGAAATAGCACAGGGAAAAGAACTTTATCCATGGAAAATTTGTGAACATCCTGCTCCAAAGATTCCATCCCAACTGGACAAGATGGGAGAAAGGGTTGGTCCTGAGAACTCAACTTTAAAAACCTCCTTTGTTGCACTTTCCATGAGCTTTTAACTTTGAAATAAAAAATTATATATATACAGAGATATTTTTTAATCTTTATATATAAAGATATAAAATCAATTAAAATAAAAATTCAATAATATATATAAAGATTATATTAAAAATTATATATATAAATGTTTTATCAATCTTTATATATAAAGACATAAAATCAATTAAAAATAAAAATTAAATAAAATTCTCTGCTTTTATGGCTCTATCCTAAATGACAAGAAGAAAAAAAAAAAGTATGGTCCTATTTTATTGTGACTTTAATTGTTCATACTGTTACACTTTAAATAATCAGGCTCACATACATGGCTATGATGCCAGAGGAGTAAATGCTGAGCCAAAAACACACAGCCAAATAATTTTTCAAATCCCACTTTCCAGGTGGCACCTCTGGAGTGTTTCTCCATGGCACCAGGTCCTGCTGCAGCCCAAGGGCAGGAGGCATTTCCTGCTCTCTCTGAACCACCACTCCTGGGAAAAGCTGACTCCAGGGTGGGTGTGGAGGCCCCTGGCCCCTGAGCTGAGCCAAAATCTCTTTGCCATGGATTTGGGAATAAGAGACTGACTCCCCATCCTCCCCTGAGCAGGGAGGTCCATCTTCACCAGGGACATGGATCTGTCCCTTTTCAATCCCCCACAAACACAGCCAAATGCTTCTGGAGATGCTCAGCAACAGGGGGACAACAAAATCCCAAGAAAAGATGGATGGAAGGCATTGCAGGGCTGCTTTGGTCCCAGGAAATACCTGTGGCTTCCCCTGGGTCACACCCAGAGCTCCAGGTTTGTGACGCTGACTTTGTCACCCTCTCCTTCAGCACCTGGAATTGCACAATGGCATTTTTTATGCAGCCTGGGTGAATTATTCCCACATCTTTGCCTGTGAAATAATTCCTGTGGGAATCCACAAAATCAGAGGGTTTTGGGAAAGCTGCAAAAGGCAGGCCCCAGAGACAGCAGAACTGTGATTGGAGCTGAGCAGCAGCCAGGAGACTGGTCAGCAGAAAAATTATTTAAAAAGTAGAAAAGCAAGGGCAAATAGAACAATGGTCTGTGTATTAATGCTTGTCTAGAATAACTCCCTAAGCTGCTGAAAAGTTTACCTAGCAAGATATTAGGAAGTTTGAAGCTTAATAATGGAGCTCTGTGCATTGTGCTTTAAGGCTTACAAGCAGGTATTGTATTCTAAATAAGCAAGCATTGTTTAACCAAAGCTACCTGTGCCTATAGTGCTTGGATATAACTGCTGTCAATGTGCTTTTGCTTTGTGTGATTGGTCAAAAAACTTATAAAGTGAGTTGTAACACTGAGTTCTCGGTCTGCAGCCTGGAATGTGAGCTGCTGGCATCTTCCCATTGTCATAACCATGTAATGAGACAGATGCTGGAAAATAAATCAGCTCAAGGCACGTTCCACAGCAGCCCCATCCTGTTTGTGATTTGTACAGAGCCCCCGGCCAGCAATAGTTCCCTCATTGCTGCTGCAGCCCTTGTGTCACTTATTCCAGAGGGACAAAAAGGGACCCTCAGCTCCAGTTCCTGACTCAGGATTCACTTCCCAACCACCCCAGGGAGTGCCCTGAGGTCAGAGCAGCTCAGAGACACAAGGAGGTCTCCCAGGAGCCATCCAGCAGATGTTTCACTGCCAGCACACAAAATCCTGGCTCATTTTATCTCCCAACCAAATTGCCCCAAGCCCCGTCCAACCTGGCCTTGAGCACTTCCAGGCATGGGGCAGCTAAAACTGAAATTCTGAACTGAACCTCAGAACTCACTTTCTTATTCTGAAATAAATTTTTTAACTTATATTGAGAACAATCCTTTCAGTAAAAGAAATTTTTCAACCATATTTTTTCCCCACAGGAAGATACAAATCTCAAAACGGTTGGAGCATGATACAAAGGAAGGAGCTGCAGGAACTGGGTGCAACTGAGAAGGAAAAGCTTTTGGAACAGTAATTAGTATGGAAATAATCTTCATCCACCCTATGGAAAGCCTGACATATGCTAAGGTCAGGCTCGTGCTAACTCAGAAAATCTTTTCTAAGCTGAATCCTTAAAGGAGGGTGATTTAAATTAATAGGTACAAATACCCTCAGCTCCCAGTGACTGCAATCAGAGGCAGAGGTCAGGGGAGAAGAAAGAAGATTGGAAAAGGCACAGTTTGACCTGACAGCATCCTCTCGATGTGTGATTTTGGGGTTGCCCTGGGCAGGCCCAGGAGCTGGATTTGGTGATCCATGAGGGTCCCCTCTGATCCACAGCATTCTATGAGAAGGACAAAGAAAGGATGCTCCTTGAAAATCCAATCTATAGGCACACAGATGGAGGTGAGGAACTGTAAAATAAGTGTTTCCATGCCAGATACTCCTGGTACAGGATATTTGGGAAGAACAGAGAGGAGTTTCAGGGATCACACCCTCCCAGCAGGCTGGCAATGCCCCTTCTCCAAAGCGACCTCCAGCCAGCACCACCGAGGGCACAGAGAATCCCATGGGACCTGCACAGGTCAGTCTGTCCCTGGTGACTCCAGCCCAGCCCCGTGCTCCTCTTTGGGAATGTCAAACCCCCTGCCTTCAGCACAAACCAGGATTTCCTATGCCAATCACATGGGCAAGAATGGATCCAACCGGACAGAGCTAATCAATGACAGCACTTCCGTGGAGGAACCCTCACTGGGGAAACTCTGGGCCACGAATAATTCATGTCCTCTTTATTAAACAATTAGATATTAACAGAGAAGCACTGATTAGGCTGTGATAGTGTGTATTTTCCCTCTTGACTTTGTCACCGAGATCACCAAAGCACCCAAAGCCAAGGAGGAGAGAGGGAGACAGTGCATGGGCATGGCTGGAGAGAGAAGCCTTTCATTAACCTTCCTGATCCCCCATAATTTCATGTGTCAGCAGCTAATCAGCCACTCACTGACATCATCAAGGGACAGGGAGAAAAGATGTCCCCAGGGACCGATCACTTCTCACAGGAGAAAATCTACACTTGCACCAGGAGCGTGAGCAGATTTTGCAGATAAATAAAGTGGGTTTGCATTATAATCACTGCCTCAATTTATGTTTATGCTGTTGGCAACAGTGATTTATATCCAGCATGATGGAGATCATAGTTAAAGGAGACAGTCCTTGATAGTTCAACTCTTTCAGACTTTGCCTCATACTTTGTCACTTAAAAAACACAAGAAAACCATCTCCTTGCTGGTCCACAGCCTTATTAGTGCCACTGGTTTGCCAGACACAAGAGGAAATATACGGGATGCTGCATTTTTCAGAGCTGGATTTTAATCATTCTGTATTTCCTTAATACTTTTATCCTGAAAGACTTTGCAAATCTAATCAACACAGCAGTTAATTCATCTGCAGCCAACAGAAAGTCCCCTCTTAAGCAGGATAGAGCTGTGTCTTTAACAGTGCCACCAAAAGGGCAGGGACACAGGGGGAACACCAGGGCACAGCAAATGATGCTGGCCAGGGGCTCTGGGGCTGTACACCTGAATTTCCAGGATTACCTGGGATCTACAGATGGACAAACAGAGCCTGTGTCCTTCAAAAGGTTTCCCAAAGGAACATGGTGCTGAGGGAGAAGGAACCCTCAAGGATCATCAAATCCAGCTCCTGTTCTCTGCCCAGGAGCATTGGCAGCTTGTCTGTCTGTCTGTCCAGCCTGGATGGGATTTTATGGGGTCCCACTGTGATGCCTCAGGTTTGGCTTTTATATTTTTCAGGCTCTGTGCTGCTTTAGTGAGCAGCTCTGAGCTTCACATTCAGTGTTGCTGAGCTCTGTGCACAGAGCAGGGAGACAAAATAATTCCTGCTCCAGCTGGGCACCAAGGACAAATGATCCAAATCTCAGCCCAGGAGCACAAACCCCGTGGGCTGCAGAGAGAAAAACAAGCAGGGTGGGACTGCCTGGGCTAAAGCTGGAATGGGACACTGAACTGCAAGGTGCAAATGGAGCAGAACTGATCCCAGGGAGAGACCCCGGCAGCGCTCGTGCATTTTGGGGCCATTTTGGGTCATCTTGGGTGCAGCCCTGGCTGGGCTCTGGTGCTGCCCCAGGTGGATCCATGGAGGAGATCCTTGGAATGAATCCCTGCTTTATTCTGGGACTCTGCCCAGCCCCTGCTCTGGGTCAGCCTGAACAAAGCATCACCTGGAGCTGCCAGGTCTTCAACAAGGAAGAGGAAGAAGCAGGGACTGAGGTGCCTCACAGCCTAAAACCAGCCTTAAGCCCTGCACCACTTTCCATGGGGGTATATTTTATATTCATCCATGCCTGGGTGGTCTTTCCACACTCCAGGCATCAATTTAACAAAACCCAGCCACTCAGCTGGACTCGATCCTAAAGGTCTTGTCCACCCCAGATAATTCCATGATCATTTGGAAAGCCAGAGGACATTCCCTCACACACTTCCCTTCTTGCAGCACCCTCGAGTCCAGCTCAGCACCATGCTGCACAAACACGAGGCCATAAACCAAAAATAATCTCAAATATCTATTCCTTGGTCATCATTATCTCATGGATTAATGGATTGGTGGAGCTGGACCTGATTTTGCAGGATGCTGGAGCTCCTAAATCCTGTTAGCTGATGTCCATATTTTCTGTCTCTCATTGACCATCCAGAAGGAGAAATCTCGTGTCCTCCTATGGAAAAATGTCCCCTACCCCAATCAGGCATCATAAATTTATAATTAACACATCACTATCAACAATCTCAGTAAAGACTTTCCAAATAGCCAGGTTGGCTTGGATGTGGGAGATTGATTTGTATCCAAAAGAATATCTAAATTTTAATTAAAATATTGCTTAATCATGGTTTAAATGCAGAATAACTTCAACTTACAGTCCTTCAAAATAGAAAACAAAAATCCCTGTCCTGTACTGGTAAAGAACTTTGAAGAAATATAGAAAATATATCATTGGGGGAAAAAATATGGAAACATTATGCAAAAAAAGTTTTGGAGTGTGGGGAATACTACTGCTGAATTCTACTAGGAATTTGCCATTATTTTCTACTGGAATATTTCTACTGGAATAGATGCTGTCCAGCAAACAGATCTTACAGAGTGGGTTTCTATTGGTTTATCTGAGTTTTGGAGAGTTAGAAGCTAAAAAAAAAAAAATAACTCATTGAGTCACATAACAGAACTGCTTAACAGCAATAAACCAATGACAGCCCAAATCACTGAATTAAGTAACTTTACAAACACACTCAGGTGATAACACAAAACATTGGCACTTACATTGACTGCAAAACAGTAGTAGAAAACGTTATTTTTGTAAAGAGTTGCACCTCTTTTTTTTTTTTTTTTTTGGACTGTAATTATGTCTTTCCAAATATATTGATATGTAAATATATCTATTCAAAACTCCATTTTTAGCAGCACCTCTTCTCTCTTGGCACTGACATATTCTGCACCTACTCATGTTTCTCACCAAACAGTCCTAATCTGGAACAGAAAACATTGGGAATCCAACATTGGGAATTCTTGGAATCTTCATTCCAGTTGCTTTGTGGGACACAAATATTGGAATTGCTGGGGAGCTGTGCCTAAATCTCTCTGTTCTATCTCAAATAATGAACATATGGATTGTAACACAAAGAAATCAACAGCCAGGAAATCACCTCTAAGGATCAGCTGCCACCAACACGTTCAAACCACACCAAAATCAAAAGTGAAATAGATTTTTTCTAATATTGAGAATATTTCCTCTTTAATTTTGAATGGTTTTTGTGAATCAGGATGCCACTAAATGAGAAACTTTTGCATCTCTCCCATGATTTTTCACTTACTAATGTGTCTATTTCTTAATTTTTAATCCCAACTATGTTGCAAAATTCAAATTTGGAATAAAACAAATAAACAAAAAAGTTATATTGCTTTAATTTTTTTTCTTCCCAGCATGGTATTGATTTATCTTTCCTACAGGTAATCTCTACTTATAAGGGGATTTTTTTCCTCATATTTAGTTCTCCTACAAGGTTCATTTATAAATAAAAAGCTGAATTTAGCCCAGTTTTACTTTCATTAAACTGGTTCATAATTGAGAATAAAGATTTTTGAACCCCATTTTTTCTTTGTGAGCTGGGTGTCATCTTTAGGCGTAAAAACAACCTTAAATGATCACATCCTTAAGCAAAACTTACACAGAAAGAGAAATGAGCAATAAATAGAGCAAAGTCTAAACCCAAGGTGAAAATTGGATTTTTCAAGAGTCATTTTTGCCACAGGTCCATGAAAATGAATTTGCCAAATGCAGCCCAAGGTTCCCCAGGGTTCAGGGGGTGCCATGGGATAGGAAATTCAGTAAATTTATATATAAACAATATATAAATTCTCATATGCAGAAGCTGCATCTGACACAGCCTCATTATACAGTTTGTTCTTCTGGGGAGAGAATAACTTTCACACCTAAAAATATGCACTTTCAGGTACTAAATGTTAAATATCTCCATTCCCACCTACCCCAGCATTACCAAAACCTTTTTTTTTGCTGTTATCCACCTACCCTGAACTTACCAAAAAGCTCTTTTTTTTGCTGTTAGTGCTGTGAAGAGGACACAGCCAACCTTGTAATTTTAATTTTCTTGAAGAATCCCCAGAAAGAGGTGGAAATTATTTCTTTCAAGGCACTGAGAGCTTTGTTTGGCTCTAAAACCAAAATCTGGGCTTCAAGAACTCCTGAATGTCAGCACATCATTGATCCCCAAAATATGTGGTTTAGGGAGGGACGTGGAGCCTGTTTCCCACTCCAGGATAATTCCAGCATTAATTTTCACCTCTAATTGTTTCCTCCTCAAACAGCCCCACGGAGAGGGACTCCCAGCCCTTCATTGCACATAACTTAGCACAGCATTAAATTTGCCTAAATTGTGCTCCAGTGCTGCCACACTGCTGACCCTTCAGTCTGTAAACAAATACATTTGTTCTCCATGTATTTATGTTTTTGTCTTCTAAATGGTGAGAAAATGAGCCTGGAATCTTCATATTGTAATTGTATCATCAAGGCCTGTTGAGAATACGATAAAGTAACCAGAAGTTAAATTATCAATAAGAGTAATTTATTTTGCATTTTTATTTTAAAGAATACTTATGAGAATTGTGATAAATTAGCAGTGACAAACTACTTCTTGCAGGCTGATTTTGTGTGGAGAGTTTAATTAAACATTGCAGCTGTTTATCTCTATGGTGATTAAATTTTCATATGTAAATTACATGTATTAAGATCAAGATACTTATGTAAATGTCACTTGCCTTAATGTTTTGTGTTACTGTTATTAACATCTCACCATCAGCTTGTAATCTTCTTGTATTGCATTACGCCGCCGTGCACGACATGACTAAAATAAGTAGATTTATATCTTAATAACAAACAAGTTTTTAAAAAGAACATCTCGCTATGTAATTGAGATGTAGATAAAAAAAATAAACGAGGGGGAGCTGCTGGAAATTTGATTGGCTCGAGCTGTGCTTGTGGCACTCGGGGACGTGGTTTGGGGATGGGCTCGATGGCCTTGGAGGGGCTCTCCAAGCTGAACAATTCCATGGGCGCCTCCCATCTGTCTGCAAACAATATTTGTACTGGGAAGCAGAATTTTTACACACAGGGGCCAAGAACAATTGCACCAGAAGCAATTGTGTTACTTCCACTGTGGGGGAGAACAGGATAATTTCACTGCACCTACCTGAGAACAAAAACTTCAGCCGGACCCCTAAAAACCCACTCAGAATAACTCTCCCATCTGCTTTGAGCAGCTGAGGGCATCATGTCTTATTCTGTGTTGTCCCCACCAAGCAAAAAGCAGAATTCTATTGTAGATCTGATACAAACACTTTCTAAACTACAGCAAACCAGATTTATATTTCAAGCAGAGAAAAAATCTTAAGATACACCCACATCCATTTCCAACAACCAAAAGAAACCCCTAAGAGGTCACAAATATTTCTCTAACAATAGAACTTAAACCTCCTGGATCTTACAGTCAAAAGAAAACAAATTACTGAGATTTACCATTTACTAAATTTTCTACCTATTTTCTATACTCTTGCTGTACCCTGATGAGTATCATTCTTATTCCCTTTGATGATAAAGATTAACTACAACTTGGAGTGGAGCTATAGGAGGATCTGATCTTAGTTATCAGACAGAGGGAAGTTCTGAATACACGAAGTTCCAACTCTAATGCAAGGAAGACGCTTCATTATGCCAGTCATGCTTGGAGCCTTCAGACAGGCAGACACTCATTGATAGCAGGAAATCAAATTCATCGTTTGCAAAAACAAATTAAGAGCCCAAATTGCAGTAGGCAATATACAGAAAATGAGAGAAAACCACTTGGGATTAATTTCTATTGAGGAATCCATAGGTTTTGTGGGATCTCAAGAGTCAGCCCTGGCTGCTGTGGTGGGCAGGAAAAAAGGGAAAGTTCCCTGGGAGGTGGGGGCTTCATCTTCCCCCACTGCCATCCAGAGGGCACATCATCCCCAGGATCTACAGCAAAGAACAGTAGCACTTTGAAGATGCCCCAAATTTAGGTTGGATTTTAGGAAAAAGGTTTTTTTTGAAAGAGTGATAAAGTACTGGAATGTCTGCTGGGGGAGGTGGTGGAGTCACTATCCCTGGATGTGTTTAAAAAAAGCCTGGATGTGGCGCTGGGTGCCAGGGTTTAGCTGAGGTGATAGGGCTGGGTTGGACTCAATGATCTTGAAGGTTTCTTCCTGTTGGAACCCTGGGTGCTGAGAATTTCAGAGTTTCTGTGCTGGCAGGCACTGACCCCCAGGAGAACACTGCACTGACCTGAGGCCATGGAGAAGCTTCCAAAATGGAATGGTGGAACTGGGATTGTGGAGTTTGGATAGAAGTGTGTGATATCACAGGGTGGGAAACTCAGAGTTTAAGGGTTTAGAATAGAGTGATGGATATAGAGCAAGGTGGAGGGTTTAGGGCAAAGGCTGGTCCTTCTCCTTCACCTTCTTCCCCTTCTTCTCCATGGGTTTGCGTGGTTTTGTGTAATTGGATAAAGTCCTCATTGCAGGACATAAGTGATTGGTTATTGAGTTAAAAATTTTACTTTAACCATTTTACTTTAAAAAGTAAAAATATTTAGGTTAATTGGACAGTTTATCCTTAAAAGGCCTTGTAGAGACAGAGATGGGGCTCCATTTTTAGTCTGTCAGAGTGAAGCGCTGCAGAACTAAGGGTTTGTGAGACTGACATAGATAAAAAATAATAAACATCTGAGTCCCAACAAGAAATACCATCTCACACATTTAATCCTGACCCTGGTAGAAAAAAAAAAAAGCAAAGGATCAGCATCTTCCAACCTGGTGATTCTGTGAAATAACTGTGTGATTTGCCCATCAGAACAACCAAAGATGAGGCTCAGAAGGAGTTCAGTGACTCTCTCAGTGCTGTGTGCTTTGAAGGAAGTGCAGCTGGCACAGGGAATTAGCAGATATTTTAATGGGCACTGTCCTTCAGTGCCAAAAATTCCATCTGATGAGAGCCTGACTCTGCACTCTTAGGGTGTCACAAACACATCTCCTCCAACAGCTGCAATCCCCAAATCCACCCTGAGCTGCCCTTTTATGTCAGTCTTCAATTACACCCCAAACACACTCTGGGGATTAAATCCTTTTCCTTACAGAATTTTCTATTGCCAAATTTAAAATATACAATATCTGTCCTTTAAATCCACTCACCCATTTAACTACTATAAAAGTGGTGGGTTTTTTCCTTTTCCCAGCACCAGATTTCAGGTTTGCCAGAGGATGCTTGCTGTGTTTAGATGGTCCTAAAGTCCTTATCCATGATTTGATGCTCCCACACACCCCAGCTCTGCTCTGCCTCTAACACGTTATTCCACATTATTCCTGCCTTCATATGTTCAGCTAAAAACATGAGGGCGACATTTTGGAGATGACCAATCTTCCACCAAGGAATGGGATGGATTCTTGAAAGTCAATTGTTCTAGAAGGAATTGTTGCTGCGTCCCACTCATTCTGCTCTGAAGAGGCACAAGAACAATCTACCCTGAAGAGCATTAAAAATTTACCTTTGAAATTTCTTTTTCAAGTTAAACGTTTTGTGGGGTTTTGTTTCAGTGGAATAAATGCCTGTGTTTGCAACTTCTTCCTTCCCATGCAGAAACTGCTGTGGCAGAAGAATAGACCTTTCCAAATTTCATAGCTAGCAACAACCTCAATTAACTGGAAATTGGATATCACAGCATGTTGGGGTTTTCTCTCCTGCACAGAGCAAGTCTTTGATGGGAAACTCCAACCTGTGACACTTTCCCACCTGAAATGGGGCAGAATTTTTGCAGCTGCAGCAAGACCTAATCCAGACATGGAAAACAGGTTCTGAGTGCCTTTTCCAATGTGGGAGAAGCCACCCAGGCTACCAAGGGGAAAGACAAAAATCACAATATTTTAATTTCACAGATCCTCCTTCACCAGCAGCTCCATACTCAATGGATTTCTTGGACATTGGAGTGTCTTTCAGGTAAGTGAAAGATTTGTCCTTGCATCCACCAATGGATTCATTTTCTATCTCTGTGTTTGCAGCAGTTCAGGCTGGAGTGCCCTGGTTTACCACCACCACAACCACAGCATGAAAAATGGAGTGTGGGACCATAAGGAGACAGAGACAAGAGGAGCAGGCTAATTGTGTGAGGAAAGCTCCTGCTTCTCCACACAAATCTCACTCATCATCCCCAGTCGAGGAGAAAGGGTGAAATATTGTTTATGGGGGCTTTGGAAGTGACTGCATTATCCAAAAGATTGCCTGGATCTCTGCACAGCTCTTAAACACGGACAGCTCGTGATGAAGTTCACTGCCAGGCGTTTTTCTTCAACAAGAAAACCTACTTGTGCTATTGAAGTTTAGTTTGCCATAAAACTCCCTCTATTCACTGGCTGACTGTCTACAGAAAATAATAACCCTGAGTAATGATCATAGCCAGGATAGTTGGCAGCAGGTCCACCACAATTACCAGAAGTTAATTAGAATTATTAAAATAACAAACACGAGGCCACCGATGTTATACGTCTACATTTAATAATGGAACTCAACGGTGCATCTGATTCATGAACTACATTTATTATTTTAAAGCCTTTTCTTTCTTACCAAATTAAATATTGATGGATTATCCTCTCCACATCAGTTGGTGGATTGGATTCTATTTATACAGGTCCTAAAAATTCAGCTTTAGAGCGGAACTATAAAGAGTCTCTTGCCTCCCTGAATGGTAAAATAACTTGCAGTTCATTTTTTGCTTGTTGCTGCCCTCTCCACAGTGTTCTGTTTGGAAAATGAAATTCCAGACTTAAAACCAATTTGCCAGACAATTTCATCAAACACGGTTTCACCTCCTGTTGCTGATTTAATCCAAATTTATTTAAGGCCACACTTGTAAGAAATTTCAAGTTCAAGTTGTCAACATCTTTGCACCCACGTGAACCCTAATAATTTTAACATGCACAGCCTCCTACAGTTTTAATTTTCAAGGGCATTTCAACACCTCTCTGCTCTCTGACATGCTCGGCTGTGCCCCTCCTGCCTCCTTCCTTCACACCACGATTATTTTAATCAGACAACTCAGAACAGATTGAACACGTGTTTACTCCACTCCAGCATGTGCACAGTGTTGTAAAAAGCCTGGCTTTATTTTTAGATCCTAAAAGTGAATTATGCAGCACATGGGATCAGGAGAGAATTTTTTAGCTCTTACATTGGTGGGTTTGAGGAGGAATTGCTGACACACATCACGCTGCCTTACACAGGCAAGCATTGTCAGGGCCATGCATCATCACATTTTATGTTCATTTTTTTTTAACCAAATCAACCCATTTTCAGGCCACTGTTCTCCTCAGTCATTTGGCAAAAGGCAAATACCAGTTTCATTGCAATAACTGAAAATATACGGAGCTCCCTGAGCTGCTCAGAAGGTTTTCTTTCAAAGTACAAGAAAAAGTTGAATTCTCCTTTCCCTATCCAGCTACCTTGATGATCAGCCTTCCTCTAGCCTTTATGTATGAGATAAAAACATAAAAATACTTTAAAGTTTTACACATACATATATAAAAATTATAGTTTCTCAATATTTTAAAGAAAACCATTCCTAAAGGAAATTTGTAACAAAAGAAAAAAAAATAAAGTTATTTTTTCAAACACCAAAAATTACAAGTCAGGTACTCGATTTGCATCCACTCTCCTTTCAATTAATTACTCAGGGTTCAAATGACCCCAAGTAATTAAGGAAGAAGGAATATAAGATTCAAGAGAACCCTTAGAAATGCTGAGAGATCTTCAGGCTATAAATTGCTTTTCCAAACTTCACAAGAGCAAAAGGGATGAAGAGGTAGGAAATGCAGCTCCTCTAAAATGATTTAAAAATAAGGATTTACACTTTCTATAAAAGAAAGCGTCTCCAGATTATTTTCACTGTGAGAAAAACCCTTCCAACCCAAACTATCTTAGGATTCTACAAAAGCTTAAAATTAATAGAGGAAGGGAAGAGCAAGAGGGAAGAGCTTTCCCTGCAGCTGGAACTTCAACCAGATTTTGGTGTCAAATATGAGACCAAAAATGAGACCAATCAATCCAAGGAGCTGGTAGAGCAAAACACACCAAAGAGCTGAGCTGAGCTTCCAGAAAAAGGTTCTGCACAAATTCTGGGGGAAACACTGCGAGTCTGGGAAACAGCTTGCTGTGAGAACAAGTTAGAGACTCTCAGTCTAAAAATAAGAGTTCAACAACAACTTGCCACAGTGTAAGAGCACTAATAAAGCCCAGCCTTTAAATACCAGCTCTCCAAAATGGGCCACACACAGTGGGTCCAACGGGACTCAGCCCACCAGGGAACACAACTTGGCTCTTTCCTCCCTCCTCCAGCAGCAGCACGAGGCCACAGAACTCCCACACTCCCTCCTTGACCACCTCAGCACTTCCAGCCTGCTCCTCTTGTGTTTCCCAGAATATCTGGGGATTTTCCTTAATTAAATGATTTCACACCACATTATCTGTGGTTAGCACAAAACCAAGCTTTGCTAATTTGATCTCCACACGTCTGGCGCCATTTGTTCAGGCTCTGGCACCACCTCTGAACATGGCCTGAGCTTGACCTCTTGGGCTCAGTCCTAAACCTTTCACAGGACCCTCGACTGTCCCAAGCCAGGGGTTGAACAAAACCCAGCATGAGGACTTAGAAAGCATCCAGCTGAATTGTAGATTGGTTAGATAACCATTAGTTTTTCATAAATAGGCATCATTTCTCAAGGAAGTTTGTCCTTCCAGTGAGGCACAGAAATGAAGAAAATTTGGGACTTCATTACCCTCTTTTTTCCCTTCTTTCATGCTCACCATTCCCCTTCTTTGTTTCAAACCTTGGCCATTGTAGGGGAACGATTCTTTTGGTTTTCATTATTGTGAAAACACTTTTTTTTATTGCCATTCCACCATGAATTTTTCCCACTTTCCTGCTGTCCATGTTGAGCCCCACAGCCTGAATGGCATGAGGTTGTGCACATCCAACGTGGGCTCCCCCAAACACGAGGAACAACCCAATTTGTTCAACTTTTACCCCGAGGGGACACCTGGATTCCCTCCCTCTGACTTTTAGAGCCTCCCTTTTGTAAATTTTCAAGTGTTGAGGTCAGGTTTGCTGGTTGGAACAAGAGGAAGCAACCTCAAGTTTTGCCAGGGGAGATTAAGCTGGATATCAGGAAAATCTCTTCCCTCAAAGGGTTGCCCAGCCCTGGCACAGCTGCCCAGGGCAGTGCTGGAGTCCCCATGCCTGGAGGGATTTAAAAGCCCTGTGGATGTGGCACTTGGGGACAGGGGTGGCCTTGGCAGTGCTGGGCAATGTTTGGATGGTCTGAGAGGGTTTTTCCAACACGAATAGTTCTGGGATTCTGTGGTCCGCATTCCCTGAGGATGCTAAACCCAATTTCATTGGTTTTGCTTTTCTCCAGTCCAAACAGCCACTCTGCATTTCCATGAGAGCTGCTCCCTGTAGGAAAACAACCCAATGACACTTGAAACTCGTCCAAACTCTGGTTTGAACAGCTGAGAAGTTTTAGAAAGTCGGATCCTTCACCAAAACCTCCACAGCGAGTTCTGTGAGCACCCAAAATAACAAATCGCTGAAACTTTGAGCTGGGGGTGTCACTTCTGATTGCTGGGGCTGAGTCAAAGGGAGCCTTGTCACCGACTCTCGAGTTCCCATGAAGCCAGCCCTTTGTGCCCCAGCTCCCAATCAAAATTCCGCCCAGCAGAAGTGTGAAAATATTTTCAGTGTATTTATTAGCACCTCCTCTCGCTCAGAAGGCAAACAGAACGACGAGATCTCAGGAGAGTGAAAGACAGAATATTAGCCCCCTGTGCTGCCAGTGCTCCCAGATTTCTGCCAATTCTTGTCACTCCCGACCCCGGGCGGCCTCACGCGGTTTTATTTAATCAGCCCATTTCCAAATTCTTCAGAAAAAAACAAATGAAGTTAAATAACAAATAGCATAAATATTTTAATAGGCCTTCACATTACCAACTGCCAGACCAGCTGTCTAAACTGCAAGAGTTTTGGTGGCTTTTTTTTTTGTAATATATTTTAATTTTTTTTCTTTTTTACAAAGCAGAAACACATACGCCTGTGCCTCCAAAGGCATCTGTCTCTGGAGTGATCCCTGGCCTTGGGCACTGTGGCACAGATGCTCCATGGGACACTTGGAGGGTGCTGGGTCCCAGCCTCTCCACGCTCCCATGGCAAGTGGAAAGAGGAAAAAACCAGTCCTGAGCTGAGTGTTAAAAGCTCATATTCCTCCCTGAATAATTTTTGGCAGAAAAGAATATAGAAAATAATTCCAATATTGGGTATTTACCTGCAAACCAATAAAAAGCAGCTTTGCTACGTGTGGAAATTCTGGTTTTCCACAGCCATGATCTCAAAGAGCAGGTCTGACTTCATACCAGACAATATTTTGGGAATTTGGGCATTTGTGACAGCCTGGCCGAGTGGGAGGAGTCCCTGCCCATGGCAGGGATTGGAGTGAGAAGGTCCCTTCCAACCCAAACCATTCTGGAATTCCAAACATGAGGAAGAGGATGCTTGGCACCCCACACCCCAAAAGGACCAGCTCACAGGGAGGGGGTTGAGTATCTACAGCTGAGTATTTAATAAAATGTTTATAGAGAGAAAGGGGCTTTGAATCTGTCAGTGAAACACCTGTTACGGAATTGAAAATAAAAACGGAAAATCTTAATAAAATGCTCCCAAGCCCAATGCCTTCTTAGGCAAATCTAATTTTAAATATTGTGAAACTAGGAGAGAGGAAACAGTAATTTCCCAAAAGAAGCAAATAACTGCAATTTAAAAAATATATTTAATGATACAAGTTTTGGCTATGAAATCTGAAAAGAAACAGTCTCACCCCCTTATGACACTAAAACAGTGAGAGGAGGATGAAAATTCCTTCTTCCTTTTGCGTCTTATCTAGGCTAGACTCCATGAAAATTCAGTTTTTCAAGGCAGGGCTAATTCCCACTGACTGCAGAAGAGAGAAGAGCTCACCAGGAAAAAATGAAAAAAGGAAAAAAGTTCCACTACAGAAACTGGAAGTGTCTCATGCAATGGACACTGAGCAGACCCAGGCTCCACACCATGACAGTGCACAGGGATAACCACGGCCAAACTCTCAACCTGAACTGATAATACTGAAAATATATTTAATATATGCATATTATATATATATATAGAGAGAGAGAGAGAGATAGAGATAGATGGCTGTATAGTTATATTTATATATTTTATATAGTAATTTATTTTAATGATTATAAATATATAAAATATATTTTACTTTTACATATTTAACATATCATCAGTTCATATATAGCATGTCTATATATGACTTATAGACACACTATATATACTGCTGTGATTTAATTGATATTCATGAAGCAGCAGCCGTTGATTGCCAAATTTTGTCCTATTCTGAGCACACTGATTTCCATTAGGAACACTGATTTTCCTACAACACCATATTAATAACCTGCCGTCTGCTCCCATAAGTTTAGATCAAAAACTTATTTTGAGCCTAGGGAATAGTTAACATTCAAGGAAAAAAAATTCTTTAAAATTATTTAAAGTACTTAAAACCACTTACTATTGCTTAGCTTGAACTTCTCTAGAATTCTGCATGATAGAAATCTTGTGATTTTTTGGGATTCGATTCCCAGAATGGTTTGGGTTGGGGGGAATAGAAGAGCTCAGCAATGTTCTCTCTTTTCTCAGCCTCTCCAGCAGTGGAAAGGTCCCTACACAACTGTGTGAAAACTCCTGGTTTGGGGAGATTAAAAAAGGGGAATTTCGGGTTTTGCTTGCAGAGGAAGCAGCTGAAGTTTGTGTGGTGCCACCACGCGAGGGAGCCCTGTCCTCAAAAATTCACACATTTAGGGGCGACAAAACAAAGCAGGAACGAACCTGCAGCTCCAGGGAGATGCCAAAAACCAGAGCCCCTGGTCCATCACAAACCCCAAATCATCCCAGCCAAGCCATGGGAGAGCTGGGAGAAAGGAAATCCTCAACTGGAGAGTAAAAAGGACTTTTTTTTATACTATTCTCGTTTATATTTGAACAGAGAAAAAGTTTATAGTTAAAACAGTGAGGTGCATTCTATCTGTCTGAAAACCAATGTAAGATCATAATATCAATCAAATTCACAGGAAAAGAGCAAGGCAAAACTGAGCCTGCAAGTGTGACAGGCATAGAACTTCTACATTTTTCCCCATAAATTATGTTTCTGTCCACCAGTGAGTATTTTGAAATATCCACACAGCCCAAACAACTCCCACCAACCTATTCTGACAGAATTCATTACCAAGCAGGGGCTAAAGCAGCCAAGGTGGTTTTTCACCACACAGAAATATTTACAACATTTAAATCACAGCTTAAATGAGTCAAATGGAGCTTGCTCTGGCATCATGATCCTCCCCACCCTGCTGCTGTCATGTGCACTGAACATGACCCAGGGTTCCATGGAAAAGGGAATTGTAATCACAGCCTAAAACTCCATCAGCGGTGAAGGGAGCTGGATGGGCTTCCCACAGCCCTGAATCCACTCCTTCCTGATGTCAAACATTCAATTCAAAACCCAAACAACAATTTCCTGCAACACAACATTTCCTGCAACCCTGTGCCACTTGTACTGCAGAAAACCCCACAATCAACTGCTGAATGCTCATCCACCACCATGAGATGGGTGAAGGGTTGGCAGAAAGTCACAAAGTCAAGGGTTGCCAGCATCACTCAGCCCTCACAATCGTGCTGGACACAATGGGGTACAGAGACAGCATCTCCCCAGATGTCAAAGCCCCAAGGCTGGGAAAGACAAGACCCAGGAACCAGAGGAATTCTTGTATTGGAAGATGCCACAGAAGCTTCAGAAGAAACCAGAAACCATTCCATCATGGAATGGTTTGGATTGGAAGGGACCTTAAGGATCATCCAGTTCCACCCCTGACACCTTCCACTGTCCCAGGCTGCTCCAAGCCACATCCAACCTGGCCTTGGACACTTCCAGGGATCCAGGGGCAGCCACAGCTGCTCTGGGCACCCTGTGCCATGCCCACCCTCACAGGGAAGTATTCCTTCCCAATATCCCATTTAACCCACTCTGTGTCATTTTGAATTCATTCCCCCTTGTCCTATCCCTGCATCCCTTGTCCAAAGTCCCTCTGCAGTCCCTTGGAGCCCCTTCAGGCACTGAACCCTGCTCCACCCTGCCTCCCCTCAGAGACAGGTTTTACTGAGCAAATTTGAAAATTATCAATAGCTAAGTTCATAACTTATCAAGATTCTTTCTGAAATACTAAAACACAAGAATGTTTCTCCTACCTCACGTTCCTCCGCGGCACCTTTGTATCACTTCAAATGTTTAGCAAACTCTAATTATAACAATTACTTTCAGGAGGTGTCTTCGCGCCGCAAGCCAAAACATTAGGGAACGTTATTACACACCTGTCCCCAGTCTCTCACTTCTTTCACAAGGCCACATGATCCAAAGGCTTCAAGACAAAACTTCTGAGACACAGCCTCCACCCACGCCGGGCTCCCGCGCTCCCTGACTCCAACCTGTGTGTGCCGGCGGAACGGGAGCGGAACGAGGGTCTCCTACCCAATAACTGCCAGGAAATGGGAGAGCCTTTGGGCATCCTCCTCACAAGGGGTCTCGTTTTCTCTCTTGGCTTGTATTAACTAACTTAGTCTGTAGTTAGAAGGGCTGCAATCCCTCTGATAAAGCAACACGACTGCTTTGCTCTTCACTCCTTGGCTCGCTGCGTTGTGCCACCCGTGTCACACTGATGCCTCAGGGTTTATCTTTTCTATGTTTCAGGCTCTGTGCTGCTTTAGTGTGCAGCTCTGAGCTTCACATTCAGTGTTGCTGAGCTCTGTGCACAGAGCAGGGAGACAAAACAATTCCTGCTCCAGCTCCAAGGACAAATGATCCAAATCTCAGCCCAGGAGCACAAACCCCGTGGGCTGCAGAGAGAAAAACAAGCAGGGTGGGAGTGCCTGGGCTAAAGCTGGAATGGGACACTGAACTGCAAGGTGCAAATGGAGCAGAACTGATCCCAGGGAGAGACCCCGGCAGCGCTCGTGCATTTTGGGGCCATTTTGGGTCATCTTGGGTGCAGCCCTGGCTGGGCTCTTGTGCTGCCCCAGGTGGATCCATGGAGGAGATCCTTGGAATGAATCCCTGCTTTACTCTGGGACTCTGCCCAGCCTCTGCTCTAAGGCAGCCTTGATAAGGCATCAACACCATTAATGTTTCTAATTAAAAAAAAATATTTCATTTATTTCACATATTTACTGATGCATAATAATCACAGAATCCTAGAATGGTTGGGTTTGCAAGAGACCCCAAAGCCCATCTTTTTCTCTTCCCCTACCCTCACTTGCCACTATCCCAGGTTGTTCCAAGCTCTGCCCAGCTTGGCCTTTTCCAGGGATGGGACATCTCCAGTTTCTGGGTTCCCCCACCCATAGGGAGCAGATTTGGCAATGGGAGCTCCATACCTGTGGCAGAGCTCAGGGAACCCAAGGATCCCTTCAGACATTTAGGATGTCTGCAGACATTTGTGTGTTAACACGAATTTAACACCTTGTGAAGGCAGCACTGCATGCCCAGGAACAAATGGAAGGTAAAGCCTTCCTTGGATCAGCCATGTACATTTCCTCCTCACACACACATTGGATTTCAGTGGTTAGATCAAGCCCTCAGCACCTTTTGCTCCTTTTCTCCCCAAATATGATTTGGAGAAACTAACGACTTGACTAATAAACATCCTCATGGTTTCCTAAAAATTCTGTTTCCCTTTTTCTAAACTAACCATTAAGCACATCAGCATCACATCAAGCTCTACATCCCTTGCCAGACTCTCAGTGCCCCAGGAGCTCTGCAGGGAGCTGTCCCCACACCGCCCATCCCTGACCACAGGCACTGGGAAGGGATGCTGCTCCCACCATCCCACTGAACTCCCGTGGTTTCATCCTGGCTGGGAGTCATTTCCTTGGATGCCAGCAGGGGACTGGGCAGATTTATATAGGCCTGCGTGGTGTGCACACAAATCACAGGCTGTGCTTTCCCTCCCTTTGGCCATCCCACTGCCTTAACTCAGGACCAGAGGGAAGATGGGCAGCAGGGCTGGCAACACTTCACGAATCAAAGTTCCATGAAGTGACATCATGTCACGGACATATTTTATGAAAAATCCTTTCCTTAGGATTTTTTCTCCTGAGAAGCTGAGAGGCCTCAGAAACAAAATGTAACCAATGGTTATCTGCTGCTGTGGGGTGCAACAGGTGCATCTGGGATTGGGCTCATGTGGTTGTTTCTAATTAATGGCAAATCACAGCCCAGCTGGCTCAGACTCTCTGGTCAGTCACAAGATTTTATTATGATTCCATTTTCCTTTCTATTCCTTGCCAGCCTTCTGATTAAATCCTTTCTTCTATTCTTTTAGTGTAGTTTTAGTACAGAATTTTCTTTTAATATAATATATATCATAAAATAATAAACCAGCCTTCCGAAACATGGAGTCAAGATTCTCGTCTCTCCCCTCATCCTGGGACCCCTGTGAACAGCACCACAACATCAAACTGCCATCGGTACCTGGAGCTCCTTCCCAGAGGAACGGTAAAAGTAGGACTAACAGACCTCATGGACAGGGGTCTTTTCCTCATTTCATCCTTTCTTAATTTCACCACATCTTTGGAACTGTCCCAGGCCAGGCTGGATGGGCTTGGAGCACCCTGGGACAGTGGGAGGCATCCCTGCCCATGGCAGGGTGGAATGGGATGAGCTTTAAGGTCCCCTCCAACCCAAACCAGTCTGGGATTCTAAGACTTTCTGATTCTATTGCTCTCCCAACACACCAGCCAAGTATTTCTCCAAGTAATTGCTTAGCATAAGGCCCAGGAATTCACATCTCACAGCTAGGAACAGGAAGCCAAGGTTGGAGACCTCTCAGATAATTGATAAATATCAGTGAAATCTGTCCCTCACGACAAAGTCACTGATGTAGATGCTGAAATACCAATTAAAAGCCTCCAGAAATTTCATTTACACATCTATCCAGAGCTCCTGTTTGGGAGCTAAAAATAAATAGATTTGTTGACATTTGTAGATAATGACTGCTTGAGTAAATAGAATTTCAGACCTGAAACATCTCAACTTTACAGAGAGGGTTCTGGTACCATCACCTGCCACAATTTACATGGATTTATCATTTATCTCTCAGAAACAAAAATTACACTTGGTATAATCAGTAGAAAGCAAACAAAATATAGCCCATGCTTCAAAAAATATAATTACACAAAGCATTATTCAATTTTTAGTAAAACATAAGGGCTGCTATTGCAGCAGATTTTGCAAAGCATATGAAGCATAATCATTAAGCATTAGGTTAAGTTGGATTTTTACATATCTGAAGAAACAACACCAAGAGAAAAAAAAAACTTAGGAGTGAAACACCCTCATTCATGCTGAGCCAAAACTTTCAAATGTCTAAAATATTCTTCTAAATCATTTTTTCTTCACTTATTAATGGACTAGCCGGGTCTTCCGTCTCCTTACAATAAACCCTACTTCTGGTTAGGCTGGAATTGAAGGGAAAGTGTTCAGCACTGCCACAGCTCAGATTAAAAGTGGTTTCTCTTAAACAATTCTACTCCTTCCAGAAATGACCCTTTTGGAGAATATCTTTATTTCATTTATTTATTTATTAACTGCTGTCTGAATAGCCTGCTCAGAATGTAAAAGACAAACAACCCTTCCCTCTCCCTGTAACAATTAGCAGCCATGATAAAGCTCCAATTTCCAACTCAGTTAATTTAGCATGTCAAAAAGCAATCTTTGCCTGGTAATTTCAATGCACTGAATGTCACAGAAAGGCCAAGTGACAGATTGCTGCATTTCAGTCAGAACACTCATCCTACTAAAAATGTAATCACTGATGTTCAGATCTCATTTGATATGCACTGTACAATATTTGGGTTGGGGGCAGCCTTTGGCATCTTTTTTGCCCCCCTCTTGTACAATGAAAAAATTGAATTCATGTTGCATTCTGAGGTCTACCATCAGTTTTGATAATCACACAGACAGGCAAGCCTAGACCACAACACTTCAATGGAATTCTGAGTTTACATTGAATAATCTGGAATTCACTCCTCGCAGAGCAATTCTGAGTTCAGACTCAATAATGCTGGTGAGAACTGAAAGCCACACTCAGGAGGCTGCAAAGTCCATCAAAAATAAATTAAAACCCTTTACCAACCATTAGCGTGCCCTGTGTTTAATCCCATTCCTCAAACTCCATCACTGCAGGATGGAGAGGCTCCAGCTGGAAGCTGAATTTCAGGGATCTGTCATGTGCCTCGTGCCCCATTTCCAGCAAGCTTTCCACGAATCTATTTGTTACAAATTATTTTGATGTACCAGCAATTTATTTGTCTTCTTCCCCAAGAATAGCTTCATAAGCTCACCACATTCCAAATCTAAATAACACATATGCTCCATGTTTAACAAACTCCAGTTGGTGCCTCATATGTGTACTTTTCCTTTTTACTCCAAGGAAAGGGCTGCAGAGCACTGGGGATCAGGCACCAGCGTGGGTGAACTCCCTGAATCCCTGCTTCTCAATTGTCAGGCAGCAATTGACTGAAATTGGGGGTGAAAATGATTTTTCTGACAGGCTTTGAGAAGTCAGAGGCTCCAAAACTTTTCTCTTCCGAGTCTCCCGTGTCTATCAGATGCTCAGCCAGGCGCGTGGCATCTCCTCCTTGCAGTGCCCATCAAGGGTGTGCCATGGCACTCTGAGGCTGGTGACTTTATTTTACACTTCAGGTGTGAAGGAATTTGGATAAATGATTGATTTGTGCCCAAATTGTCCCAACGAATAAGTGGTGGGAAAAGGAGCTACGGTGGAGGATGAGGAGTTACAAGAGTGAGGATCTAAGGCACAGCCATTTATGCAACAGCTTGTTCTAACTCTTTTTAATATTTACACTAAATTTTAGGTCAGCTGGAGTGGTGGGCAGGAGATCAAGCCCTTGATGAGGCACTAACTGCACGTCCACACCTGTCCCTGGGAGAGCAGCAGAGATTATCTCACTTCAGGCTCTGCTTTTCCCCCTCTTCCCCTTCCCAGCTCCCCCACGTGACCTGGCACACCTGGACAGCCCCACCAGAAAATTAATTAAGGATTAAGATGAGTCCTGGATGGAGACAGGACCACTCTGAGCCTCTAGACACCAATGTATGGAAAGCAGCATTGGAAACGCAACTGTTTTCATCCCGGCCCTTATTAATCCCCTAAGGAAGTGCCTCCTGCACAGTATCAGATCATAAACAGTAATGAGCACTTTAATTAATATTACCCCACTGCCAGCAAGAGATATCATATGTAAATTCAATAAATCATGGCTCTTCACAGGCAGTGTGGATGCAACCTGAAAGGGTGGTCTCAATCCCTAAAATTACCTCAAACAAATTCCCTGAGTGTAAACACAAATCTGCATCCAAATTCCCTTCCCAACTGGCTTCTTAATACAGATCTCCTCATTTACAGTCATTTTTATTCACAAGAAGGAGTTCAAGGTTCAGGGAGGAACAGTAAGAAAAAAGAAGAGAGTGGAGGAATTCCCATAACACCCCAAGATTCACAGAGAAATGTTCCTTAAGCAGGTTATTTCCAAGAGATGGCAGCCAGAAATGCCCATTATGTTTTGTATTCTTTCTGGATGGGTAGAAAGAACTGCACCTCTAAGTAATAAGAAAAACTTTAGTTCATTAAACAAACCTTAAGGGGAAGAGCAAATGAGAAGTGTTTTATATTCAGTGTCATCAATTCAGCTGAAAACATGTTTGTACCACTCCATGAAATGAATGCTTTTTATAGCGTCGTTCCTGCCAACGTTGCCTCATGAACATAATAAAATTAAACATGTAAAACCAACTCTGGAGATGGCAACAAATAAATTCCAGAGAAACAGCAACACAAAGTAACACACATTGCTAAACAAACTGTTTGTGGAACAAAAGGAGAAAAAAAATAGGTGAAGCGAGGAAAGAATTGTGAAGGGGGTGGACAGAATTCACACAGAGGTCAGGGAAAGGGATTTTTCAGCCCCTCTTTTCCAATGTGTTCCTGAAGGCCCAACATTGCAGCATTGGCAGCACCACCCCAGACCACAGAAGTGATTCATTACAGACATTTCTGCCCTTGATCCACTGCTGGAAGCCACCACGGAAGGGGGCTCAGCTCCATCCCCAAAACGTGGCCTCACACCACTGCTGAAGAAGTCACCCTGGTGGCCATGGGATCATGGACTTGAATGGAAAAGGTCTTTAAACCACCTTTAAAGCCACATCCACACAGCTTTTAAATCCCTCCAGAAATGAGAACTCCACCACTGCCCTGAGCAGATGATCCTAACATTGCTCCTAACACCCAGCCTGAGGCCGTTCCCTCTGCTCCTGTCCCTGTTCCCTGGGAGCAGAGCCCGACCCCTCTGGCTGTCCCCTCCTGGCAGGGACTTGTGCAGACCCACAAGGTCCCCCCTGAGCCTCCTTTTCTCCCTCAGTCCCTCCTGAAGCTCCAGCTGCTCCCTCCCCTGGATCCTTGTCCCAAGGGACCACGAGCATCACGCCACAGCAGGATCACCCTAAGGACTCAGCCCCAGCTGCTGCTGCCCGTGGGGAAGGTCAGGACCCTTCCCAAAGCCTGCCAGAAACTCAGACAAATCCTCATATTTCAGTTTTCTATTCCTCAGCAAAACAAAACAACAACAAAAAAACAGGTTAAAAGGAGGATGAAGGAGGCAGTTTCATTTTGGGCTTTTCTGTAGGTTGTCTTTGGGCTAGAACAAGCCCATCCCTCCCTCCCCAGGCAGCAGGGACAAGGACTCTCCCTGACTGCCACCCAGAAGAGCTGAAAGGAGGCACACAAAGCCCTCCAAAGTTATGCCACAGTCATCAAATACCAGAGGAGTTTGGAAACCACTATTGTGGCCCCGAGTAGGAGCAAACCTCTCCAAATAAGGCAGCATTTCTCCTCCAACGTGCAGGAATTGGCAGCTCCCCTGCTGGAGTTTATGTAAGATTTCTCAAACAGATCAGCCAACTAACAAATGTCAAAGAGCCTTCCTGGCTTCGGAGGGACTTTCATCGCAGGAGGGGATTCTGAAGAGGTTTGGAGTTGGGAAATGAATTTCCATGCTGCCAGGATGGAGGTGAAGGAGGATTCCAAACAGTGCGTGGTGAATTGATGCAAAATGGCCACGCTGCCACCTCAAAGTGTCCCCTCTCACATCCCCATATGGGTAATTTGAAGAAAAATGGGGATTTCCAGAAAAATGGGGGTTCAGGACCACATTACAGCAGAGGATCAAAAAGCAACATGGCCTGACAAATATGAAATACTACTGGGACAATCTTAACGCAGAGACAAAATATTCCAGAAGGGTCTCAGAGAGGTCAGACAACACTGTATTTTTAAATACTTAGCTATGTTTACTTACCTCAGAAGATTGATTGAGTAAATTCAGCTTCACTTTCCAGCAAAAGGCTGCAGGACAGTTACTTAAACTTTACTGGAAAGGAGATCTTAAAACCAGGCTATCCTGGTTAACCAAGACATGATATGGCAAGTGCTTAGCAACACTCTTTCCCAATTTTTTTAACCTCCACCAGCCTCCCACGGAGAATGACAAGGAGTTATTACCTCCTGACAATGAGCTCTTTCTTCTGCTTCTTGTCCCATTAGGCCCTGATCTCTGCTGCTTCTGCACAGAAGGTATTTTGAATATCTAAAAACCTAAAAGACGTGATTGTATGCACAAAAGGCTCATCAGAGCAGGGAGGGTTTGGGGCTCCTGTACACAAAAAAACTCAGAATAAAGCACCCAGCTTGTTTTGCCCCTAAAGTGCTCAGCATTTCAGATGCAATTTCAGATTTCAGCAGACTTCAGAGCAATGGTTGCAAAATTTATTTAATGAAATATTCAGGGTTTAGTGAAATATTTAGGGTTTATTATTTTATTGTTTATTAAGCTGCCTATCAGAATTAGTTAAGTTTATATTTCATTCACTTAGGTATTTTCACTTTCTGAACAACAAATAAAAATAAGCAACCAACCACTGGCACAGTCCAATAAAACAGAAAGAAAATCCAGATCTGTGGGATTGGAAGGCTCAAGGCACACCTATGGCTTTTTTACCTTTAAATATACAGAGCAAGAAGTACAGAGTCCAGATCAGCATCTGTTTCACTGAAACATCTCAAACCTAAAATATATTCACACATAGACAGCAAATTCAAATGGAGCCAGAGCCAATCAGCTGTTTGGGAGGCACTGAATAAAAGAGGCTTTGATCCATGGTCACAGAGGAAGGGTAGGATGGGCTTTCGGCAGGGTTTGAAGTGACTAAAAGCAACAAAACAAGAAATAGGTTTAATTCCGCTTTTCCCACTTGAAAGATTTTCTCACACCATGCATAAAGACAAACAGCTGATGGCAGGAGAGAGAAGGGCAAAAAACATCTGGGAAGACACAAGAAAAGGGTTTTTTCCAGCCTCCTTCTCTGCAAACTCCACTCTGGCTTGATCATCCCTTCCAGCAGCATGAGGTCAGGCCTGAGCTCTTTTATGTGGACAATTAATAACTCTTATCATCACTTGATTTATCTCTCTCTAACATGTGTGCATCACATGGAGATGGATGGGGTGAGTTATTACCTTGTGAAGCCAAGCAAAGAATTTTGTTTTTACTGTCCTGAAGTTCTATTTCCTAACTTGAATAAGAAATACCACAGATCTATATTTCAAGAGGGACACGAGAAATGTCTTTGCCTAAACACATGCCTGATTTATTATTCAGATTTATAACTGTACTCTCTTCAGTGTTTGAGTTACACATTTTTTCTCTGCTGAAAAACAAGGATTAAATCTTGACCACAATGCCTTGATTTAAGCTCAATTTCCCCATGCACCATTTTCCTGCCTCCTGCAACCCTGAGGTTCCATGACTAAGTTCTTCCTGCTGCCACAAACTGATTTTTCAAACACGAGATTTCTCTTGTTTGGCACATGCACAGAATACCACAAAATCCAATCATAGTGTCTGCACTGAGTAAATCTTTGTTTAAAGTGCAACTACAGAGGCTCAGGGCACCCTTTTCCTCCACAGCTCACTGGAGACAGCTCTGAGGGAGGCAAAGAACAACAGGATTCCTCCAAGGACATTTCTGAACCAGCCTCAGAAAGGGCCACTGAGCAAACAGGCTTTCACAGTTCAGCATTCAGCTCCTGAGTTACATTTGATGAAAAATAACTCCCAATATAACACAATCAATCATTGCATTGCACAGAGGAGTTTTCAGCCCAAAAGTGTCTTTTCTGTACAACTGGCAAGGATAAATGGGAGCAAATCTCTGATACCTTTTCACTTTCATGACCCTGAATATTCCCCTTTGTCTTCAAGTCCAGAGGCAGCTGAACACAGAGAAATTAAGCCAAGGAGAGCTGAGCCATAATTCTCCTTTCATGGCTGTGGCAAATACACCAACTCTGGTTTATTGATTCAAAGCCATTAATGAATGTCAGTGGCCAAACCATGAAGGTTTCTGCAGCTCTACATCCAAACTGGAGTTAGGCATCCCAAGATGAAATAAAAATGCAAGAGTAGGAGCCCTCCATTGAATTTATCAGAGTTATTCTCTATTTGACAGCAGCAGCTGTAGCCGGCAGTGGTTTCATCCCAATCTGTATCTACGAGGTATCAGCATTTCAGTCACCCTGACATCCTGGGAAACTTTCACAGCCAGGTAAAACTCAGATAAAACTGAGAATATCACAACAGCAACACCAAGGCCTCTCTGAAATTTAATATTTTTTCAAGTTGGAGGAGTCGGGCTCTCCCTGCAGGTTCCAGAACAAACTGATTTTCCCCAGCCCACACAAAGCCAAACCCACCCTTGATGGAAACTCTCCCTCCTTCCAGACCAAGGTCTCCTCTCAAGCTGTGCCAGGAGAGGTTTACATTGGATACCAGGAAAAAATCGTTCTCTGAAATCGTGGTCAGGCATGGAGGGCATCAGCCAAAGGTTGGACTTGGTGATCTTGGGGGTCTTTTCTACCCTCAATGATTCTGTCATTCTGACAGCTTCCAGAAAGACACCAAATTAAACCTCAGCCTGAAGGAGCCTGAGGAAAGGCAGTCAAGTTATTGATTATACTGAGCTGCAGAACCCTCTCCTGCCAAAATTTGTCTGTGAGAGGGCAGAAGACAAAAGCTTTTGAAAAACCCTCCTTGCTGAATTAAATCTATTCCCTCTGGGCATTTGCTCCATCATAAAGATATAAAGATATATTTTCATTGCAGTCAAGATTTAGCCTTTTCCAGACTTTATTTTCCAGTCAAACTGATCTGCAATGATTAATAAGCCGTAAAATAATTTAAGAACAAAGAATAAAAGTGTATTTAAAGTTAAGCCAAAATGCAAAGCTAGAGACGGTACTTGTATCTGTTAACTCAGAAATTAATCTGAGCCTAAAGAAAAGCCCATGGCAAGTTTAATACTTCAATTACAGTTTCAGAGAAGCAGAAATAGCTAATCCAACATATTCCATGGCTCCTTTCTGCTATGGACACAGCTTCCAACATGAACCTGATACACAAGTGGGGCAATTACAGCAAACTGGGTTTTCTTTATGAGTATTTCTCTACCAAGTTACTTTTAAATGAGATGTTTTGATGTTTCCCACAGACCTGAATCATATGGGAATCAAGAAAGTATTAAAAAATGAACAGAAACCTTGCTAATCAAAGGTACAAAACATATAAAGCTCCTCTGAGCTACAATAACCCTGTGGCTGCATGAGTTGCTGGATAAACAGAACAACCCAGATAAAGAAGAACTGGAAAGGGATTAATTAAATCAGAAGCAATCAAGACATATTAAAAAGATTTCTAGAAAGAATAAATCAAATCACAAATACATTATTATGGGGTCAGCAGTGCTATTATGGGAAGGATCTTTGTGCTGGTCCCTCCTTGCTCATTCCCCAGGTAATCAGATGGGTCACAGGACTGAAGCATCCCAGTGACTCCCAGCTGCCCAGGCTGGTCCTTCCCAATGCCCTTCTGGATTAAAAAATGATCCTTTCTCAGGGATTAAAAGCAGACAATATCCTATAAAAAGAGCAGAACCTTTCCTAAGCAAGAGTGAAGCCCCAAGCAATGCCTAAGACAGGTGGATATTATCAGAGCATCCTCCCTGGAAGCCTTCATTTGTTTGCAAGTCAAAGTCCTGAAAGGATTTCTGACATTTCCAGTGAATAGATCTCGAGTCAAGACTCAGCTCAGCAATTTAATTCAGCTTGTTTTGTTGCCTCTGTTGTTTGTTCAGTATTTATTGCCAGGCTTTGTTTTCCTGTCACCTCCATACCCACTCCACTGCCCTTGTTTATCACGTGGCTCCCCACACTCTCATAATCCTCTGAGCTTCCTTTCAAGTAGCTTGGGAAAAAAAAAGAAAAAAAATCACAGTATGAGTTCATGAAACAATGTATGAATAAGTCATTTCCTCCTTTAAATACACCTCTGAGTAAATGATCCAGAGACTTTTCAAGAACCATTTACATAACAGTCGCTGATACAGGCTTCAAATTTTCATGTCAATCTCAGGATGGCATTTTAAATCACCCCATTTTCCTAAATGAGGTGAGAGAATTTTAAGAGCAGATTTTGCCAACTTCTAGACCCCTTCTTTTAGACCCCAATCTTTAAATGGTGAATTCTCCTCATCCCTCTCCATTTGGGGTAGAGCAGAAATGTCAGCAGTGCTCTGGGTGTATAACCTATAATCCAAACACAGTTGGGTGCTACTTCAAATACATTTTCTTTTACAACTACAAATGCCATAAATTTCAGCAACTGTCAATCCCACTTCACAGCCTGCAGCTTGAAAATAAAATTTGGAGGCTTTGCTAGATGTGAGTAACCATCTACTGCAGTACTACTGGGAAGACACCTATGAATCACAAGATGCTCAACTAGTTGCAAATAGATTTAGGTAATTTCCAGGCAATATTCATAGACAAGTAAACAAGAGAGTGGAATTTGATTTCTGAGGTGCTCCTTGGGCTCAGAAACCAAGAACAGGCTCCAAGGTGAATCTGTCCCCCAAATCTTGTTGGAGTTGGAAGTGCGGTGAGGAAGGTGGGAGACAGGATCTGCTCCCAGGGAACAAGGGACAGGAAGAGGAAACAGCTTCAAGTTATGCCAGGGGAGGTTTAGGTTGGATATTAGGAATTTTTTCCCAAAAAGATACACCTGCCCAGGGCAGTGGTGGAGTCCCCATCCCTGGAGGGATTTCAAAGCCACATGGATGAGGCAGCTGGGGACACAGGTCAGTGGTGGCAGTGCCTGGGAGAGGTTGGACTCTGATCTAAGAGGACTTTCCCTCTGTGACTGCATTCCACAGAAGTTTCTGGATGAGGTTCCTGCAGCAGCAGAATTGCTCTGAAGGCACCAAGGGCCACGTGGGAATTCATCAACCACACAGGATCATCACAAGCTCCATGTGCTGTTCCAGGGCTCCGCTGGGAATTTTTCCTTGGCCTTCTGATGCTGCAGGAATTCCCTGGGATTACACAGATGGAGCCAAGGACTTTTCTGCCAGCCTGAGAACAGGAAGCCAGTGCTCAGATGAGCTTCTCTTGGAATGTCTTGGCTCTCAGAGGTCTAGGGGCACAAGGGGAAGGGCAGAGATGGAGATTGGGATCTCTGGCACGGTGGGAATCTCTCTGGGACCTGGCCTCTACATCCACAACAGCCCTGATTAATTTTTGTGCTGAGTCAGGAGTTTGGGCAATGGAGGGATAAAAGAGCCCATCCATAGCAGTTGGCACTTTTGTTTGAGTGACCTAAAAGAACCCAGGGGTTGGGAGCCATAAATTCCCAAAGGTACCACCACATTCCTTTTTTTGGCACCAAGTCCGAATGCCTAAAATGAGGACAGTTGCCTTTGATGTGCCCCACAATCAGAGGCAGCAGTTGTGACCCTGAGAGAATCCCAGCCCCAGAAAAGCCCATTCTCTTCAAGTTCACTGAAAAGGTCACAGCCTTGGAGGTGTGGAATCCAAAAATACAACGTGATTTAGAACAGAGCTGGAGGAGAAGACAAAGCAGCCAGGGGAAGGGAAGTGGCAGGAAGGCTGAACTCCAGGAAAAAGGACACGGAAAAGGCACAGGGAGCTCACAAAGGGAATCTGCAAAGAGTCAGGGGGTGAGGACCTGTGACCCTGTCCCAGCTGAGCACTGGAGCACCCCAGCTGCTCAGAAAGGAGCCCAGCAAGAGCTGCAGCCCATCACTTTTATCAGCAGAACTCCATGCAGAGCCCACCCCCACGCTGGGTAGCAAACCCTGGGAGGATTTCTCAGACAACCTACAAGCACCAGGCTGAGAAAAAGGACAGCACTGCCAGGGGAGAGGGAATGCAGAAAGATGATGTGAAAAATCGGGAAAAGAAAAAGACGGTGTCAAAACCAGCAGAAATCAGAGCCCAAGTGCCTTTTTCTGGTAGAAATCATGGTTTTGGCCAATTTCAACAGGTAGTGGTGCCAACTGTGCTGCACAATAAACACTGGAGAAGAGGCTTTGGAGAACATATCCATCACCACGGCGTGACATGTTAGTGCTGCCTGCTTCCCAGAGTGAGAACAAACAGCAAAATCCAACTCCTAATGAAGTCAAACAACCCAAAAAGGAAAAGAGCAAAAGGAAACACTCAGTCTGTCTCTCTCCCCCATCACCAAACACATTAGCAAAATGGAGTGTTCATGATTAATTCACATTCTTTTCCCACTGTCTCTCCTGCTGGAGCAGCATGAAACCCAGCCCATTGTTCCTGCTCTCTGAGGATGCAGGAGCTTCGTGGCACCTCTAGCAGAGCTCTGGAATTTTCCCCAGCAAGCTCCAGGATGTCTGCAGAGATTTCACCTGTTTGGTGACAATTCCAGAGCGTCAGTGCCAGGAGGGGATTTGTCAGAGCTCTGCAAAGAGCCCAGCACTCACTGTCCCCCCCGACTGGCACAAAATCCTACAGCATCATTGTAACCACAATGTTTTATGAAAAAATCCTAAAGGAATTGATTTTTCCTCCTGAGAAGCTGAGAGGCCTCAGAAACAAAATCTAAGAAATGGTTATCTGCTGCTGTGGGATGCAACAGGTGCATCTGGGATTGGTCTCATGTGGTTGTTTCTAATTAATGGCCAATCACAGTCCAGCTGTCTCAGACACTCTTTGTTATAATTTTTCATTTCACAAGCCTTTGTTATCATTTTTCATTTCTATTCTCAGCCAGCCTTCTGATGAAATCCTTTCTTCTATTCTTTTAGTATAGTTTTAATATAACATATATATCATAAAATAATCAATCAAGCCTTCTGAAACATGGAGTCAACATTCTCATCTCTCCCCTCACCCTAAGACCCCTGCGAACACTGTCACACATCACATTTTTTTAGGGCTCAAGGCACCAAAATTAGGCCATAAAAACTCAGAGAGTGCAGATCTTTACAGCACTGAGATGGGCACCATGGCTGGATAGAGAGATAATTAGAAGTTAGTGACAATTTGCACAATGTACAAGGAGAAAAAGGCTTTTCTTTTAAAAAGAAGAAAGCTAAAAACGCTTCGACTCTACTACACCCCATAAAAGCCAGCTTTTTGAAGCTATTTCAATTAAGCCCAGCAAACTCTTCAAAAATCTTTCAGATTGTTCCAGATCTCACCTGACTCTGTTCTACATTTTCAGGCAAGGGGAGGAAAAAAAAAAAAGTTATTTTACTTTGAAAATCTACATAATTAAAACCAGCACTGTCTTCTGATTGATAAAGTTTCAAGTGACAGCTTTGCAGCAAGCTGCCTCCCACACAGAAGCAATTTGTAAAAGCCTTTCAGAGTTTTATGTAACTGAAAAATCCGATTTGCTTTCATCCAGGTCTTTCTTTCCAGCCCCAGTTTAAATGTGGCTGCAAGGAACTGCAACAAATAGATGCCTGAATATAAGATTAATTTAGGGACCAAACATTTTGTCTAATGATCAGGCACCGGCCGACAGCAAAGGCTTTTTCTTGTTGTTCTTTTGTATTTGGCAAATTTTGAAACAATTTTATCTCTAAAGCCCAACTTAACCCGAATTTTTCAAGCACAGCTGGTCATACAACACTTTTGCCACCAGCTCAAATGGGCTTTTAAGTTCCCCTGAGAGCAAAACCCAAATGAACTGAAACAACAAAGGAATAAAAGATGACATTAATTCGTTCGTTCCCTGGGCTGGTGAATACAAACCTGTGTTTGTTTTTTCAGCCATGCAGCACCTCCAGCACTAGAGGGAGTACCCAAAAAAGCTGAATATTTCCTTCAGCAAAACCCGAGCATGAGTTATAAAACTCATCTGAATCCACGTATTCTCTGAGATTTTGAAAGCTGGTAGGGATTGCACAATTAATTGCATATAAATTCACCTAGTGGTTTTTAAGAATTGTAGTTCTTAGGAAATAATCTAAGCCTCAAAGCCCTCACCTTTATCAGCCTCTCCAAGCATATCAAGAGTTTTTAAGGTAAAAAAGTAAAGGTAATGCACAGTAAAAACAAAAACAATTAAAGCAAAGTAGCTGAATCAATGTTGGGCCAATATAGTTCAGGAAAACGATTTTTTGTTAAATGCTTAAAAACATCACTAGTGGGGTTTTTTCCTAAAAAACTGATCTAGTTCTTATAACCAAATAATTGTGACATTTACAGGCCAAACACTGTAAAGTTCCACAAATGCAGTAGAAACTGAGTGAAAACACAGAGTATTGAAAAACAAGAGAAAAAAGGTGTCAAAAAGCATAAAATACTGCAAAAGTATGAAGGTATTTCTATTTTAGCACTGTAGAAAATGGGAAAGGCTTGTAAAAATTATGTAAAATATGGGAAACGATGAGAGGTTTATTTTATGTAGCCCACATCTTTGTCCTGTGGGTTTGTTTGGCTATTTGCTGGTTTGTAGAGCTGGCTTTTGGTTTGTTTCTTTTTTTCCAAACCCTTTCTTGTGTGCTGTGCTGTTACCTGTGACTCTCCTGGAGCCCCTTTAGGGTCTCAAACTTCATTCCCACACACTGGAACCACTGTAAGAATTTAGTGCAACACAACAAACCACCCTGCCCATCCACAAATTCCTGAGCAGAAGGGAAGGACCCAGCCCTTTCCCACTGGTTCCCTGCCCTGATGAGAAGACAACCTTGAGCTGTAGCCTGCAAATCTGAGGAGTTTTGTTTCCCACAGACAGTGACAGCAGCCTGAGTGATGGGTGAAAACCCTCAAGACAGCAAACCCCGAACACCCTTTGCCAGGCACATTTCAATGATTTGCTTCTTCAGTCAGACTTTTCTCTTTTGTTCCAGCTCTGTTGTGATCTCTCAACATATCCAAGTATTACTTAATTCAGGAGTTTGTCACATAAAAGCCATTTTTATTCTTCTTTAGAGGAGGTTTTCATGAGACATTTGTTCTTGCTGGGGAGCATTCTTAACAGGAAAAAAAAAACTACATTAATGGTATTTTGCAAACCAGAGTGCTAAATACTCATTAAACCTTCTTTTTTCTTTTTTTGCAAGTTACTTGCTAATGGAACTTGCTTTTTTAACCTTCTCATTAAAAGAGAAAGTAACCACTGCCAAAAAAAAAAAAAGAAATTTGGAAATTTTGCCTCTTCTCCCGTGTAATTTTGTCTTGTTGTGTGCGACCCCTTCAAAGGGCAAGCATGGAAAAAGAAAATATTTGTGTGGCAGCAATGGCCCCATGTCTCTGAGGCACTTGCCACACCAGCTGCAGGGATCAGTCTCCTGTTACAGATAGACTGTGCCTGCAGAGCAGCCAAAATGGAATGTTAATTCAGGCTCAGCCATGCTAAAGCCAGGCAGGGCTCAGGGCATTCCTGGGGAAAAACAAGGGCTCCACAAAAACCTTGCTCTGAGAAAGGCCTTGGCAAAGTATTTTAAATTTCTAATTTCTCTGGTTAGCTTGAGTCTGAGAGAAAGGTTTTCCAAGGGTGATGTTTTCTCACTAATTTGTCCATGTTTCCTGTTGCCTTTTGACACCTGCTGGCTCAGACTTTAGAGTCTTCCAGAAAAAAAACCTCATTCCCTGTCCCCTTCCATTGTCTTTATCTCCTCCAAGAGTTATTGGGTTCTTCCAGGCCAAGCAAAGATGTTTTCCTTTTATTCAGATTGCTGCCCATCCATTTATGGGATTATGGGGATGGAGCAAAGACAGGATCTCTCACATCCAATAGTTTAAGTCCATGGTGGCTCCCAAAATACCACAGATCCAGCTCAGGACTGGTTTTTTTCTTGGATTCAAGCATGGAAGCAAATTTCTGTGGGTTAAGGACCCCAATTCCCTGCAGGGTTTTTGGCCAAACTGAAGATGAAACTATAATAACATGAAGTACCTGAGCCCTCAGAATTTCAAATTAAGCCAAAAATAAAAGGGAGAATTACTTAATCAACAGCCCCAAAAAGAAATCCAGTGTCCAAACAAACTCCTGACGTTCTGACAGCCAGCATCTGGGGGAAAAGGGCAGGGGAAAGCCAAGTCAGCTCAGCCTGGATATTTTCACTGCTGGTTCTGCCCAGCAGTTCTGAGCTGCTGTGGCTCTGGGAAGATTTTGCTCTCCCTGAGCAGCATCTCCCACTGTACTTCCAGGTGCACAAGGCTGGGCCAAGCCTGTTCCAGGGGATCATTTCTCACGTTCTTACCAATTTTCATACACAAACCAAAGCAACTGTTACCTGTCCACCAGAACAGGCAGACAGAGAAAGCTCAGGGCACGTTCATGACTCCAAACCATCAGGGAAAAAAAAATATTGAACTTCCTTTGTTGTCCTCCAGACTCTGCCCTGATCTCCTTTGCTCTTGGAAACCTCTCTGCAATCAGGGATTTCAGCAACAGAGCTAAAACTGCCTCTGACTTTCAATCAGGTGTGCACAGGTGCTTTTCTAAACCTTGCATTCAACAAAAACCTGGAAAACTTCATCCACCTGAGGTCATGCCCACATGAAAAGATGTTTTGTTTTTTTTTTCCCAGACGGAATCAGATAATTTAAATTTTTGGTAAATTTCGAGAGTGTAAGGACTAAGGCTATATGGAACTCAGAAATTATTCACTTCTCCTCACAGAAGTCAGGACCAAAACCACTATAAATTTATGTTCTCCAGAAGTTTTACAGGATAAATGGGATTATCTGAGTCTGACCAGTTGGATCAAAGCCTGAGATGGGCTCCGAGCAGATATCTGGGCACTGAACACTGCAAGGAACAAGAGGAAAAATCCAAAGGAAAAAAAAAAAGTTTTTAAATCACTTGCATCAAAAAGAGCCTTTGCTCTCAGGTTATAGACACAGAACACCCTTGTTGTCACTCAGCTGTCACACAACTTCGACTAAGCACTGTTAATTGTCTAATACTGGGCCACTTCTCCTACTTCAAAGTAATTTTCCATCCTATTAGTTTTTATATCAGAAGTCATGCAGAACTGACTCTATTTATCTTTTGCTCTCTGGTAGAAATTAGAGTTTCTTAAAGCTCAGACCTGAATAAAATCTTAATACCTCTCTTAATTTGTCACCCATCTGAAAACTGAACTTGAAATAGTTTGCAGAAGCTCTTCCACACAGGTCTTTTGTTTTAATTTAACTTTTCTTTTTCCCATAGGAAAGCTAATTTAGTATGACTTGCCACTACGAAAATTGAAATTCCTGGGCTAATTAATTTTTGTACCTGAAAGTGAATATTACTTTTTTTTTTTCCAGTTTTTAACACCTCCCTTTAAAAAGTACAATCCTTGGCATGCAGAACCAAAGGAGAGATAGAAAAGTTTTCAGGAATATGAAAACTTCACAGGAATTAGAAGGTTTATGAGGAATTACTTTACAGGGTGATAGAAGTTTTTCATCTCTAGAAAGCCAGTAGCTGAAATATAAAATCTGGAGGCAGTGGGAGTTTCCATTATAGGACTTTGGCATGGTGGGACAGGAACACATGAACCTTCCAACCTCATTTTCACGAGTAAAAAGTAGGAGACCCATTAAAAGTAATTTTCAGAGGCAGAGATAAAGTACACCGGTTGTATCGTTTGATAAATCCCTAAGAACCAAAAGAAATAACTTTCCTCTACTTGCACCTCAAAGGGGTGAAGTTCATCCCAGGAGGACCAAGGAGATGACTTCAAGCACATTGGGCTTTGGCACCAAAATTATTTTATTGCATCATCTGGCCCTTAGATATTTTGCTGTTATTTTCTTTCACCTGCAACTTCCTCTATAAGTATTTCCCGGCCAAAATAACCCCATATTTTACACCAAACACCACAGATCTTCCTGCTGTTCATCTCTGCAGCCCATTCCTCACTCTGGATTTTTCCCTACTAATAAAACAACACCTCACTCACGCATATTTGCAAACAGCAGAGCTAAGAGCAACTTCAATAATTGCAGTAAGCCCAGTAATAAATTGAAGCCACTTACATCGCCCATACAGATGGCTCTGTGCAGTGTCCAGAATACAGAAGAGGTGACATCCCACAGCCAGGTGGGACATGGGACTTCTCAAAGGAGCAGGGCTGGAGGATGTTCCCCACACGCTGTTCCCAGCAGGATTTGCCTCCCCACTTTGCTTTCCCTAACAAAGCACCCAAAACCCTACCAAGGCCATTTAGGGGTGGGGCAGAGCCCAGGGTGGAGGGTAATTGGAGCAAAGCCTGATGAGGAGCAGCTGAGCCTGGAGAAAATGAGGCTCAGGTGGGACTTTACCGCTCCCATCAGCTCCTGACAGGAGGGTGCAGTCAGCTGGGGATCAGGCTCTGCTCCCAGGGAATAGGAGATAGGACAGGAGGAAATGCCCTTGAGTTGCACTAGAGGAGATTTAGGTTCAATATTGGGAAAATTCCTTCACTGAAAGGGTGACCAACCTTGTCACAGCCACCCAGGGCAGTGGGGGAGTCCCCATCCCTGGAGGGATTTCAAAGCCCTGTGGATGTGGCACTTGGGGACATGGGGCAGAAGTGGGGAATGGTTGGACTGGATGGGCTCAGAGGCTTTCCCAACCTGTGGGATCCCAGGATTCTGGGAAATGCACTCTGAGTTTCCTCACATCTCCAGCTGTGCCGTGTCCCTCAGTGATGGATGCACACCATAAGCTGCAGAACAGTTGTTCTCTTTCCCATGCACAGCCCTGGAAGCAGAAAACCACTGTTTTCTGTGCTCCCTTTCCCTCTGCCCTTGTTCATCTTTCCACACCACGGATGGTCTGGCTGAAAGCTTTCACAGAATTAATCTAAAACTCCAGAACAGACAAAGCAGCACCTGTTGAACGTGTGACAGCAACACTGGGCTGGGGATCGGCTCCTTTTCCCTGCCTCTTATTCCTCAGGGCTTCCCAACCACCAAATCTTCATCCTGCAGGTGTTGAGAGTATTTGTGGAAACCCAGACTGTGAAATGGGCACAAGCAATGCCCCACGGGTCAGACACCACAGGCATTTGGGTCCAATCTCACAAGGATTAAAAGTTTCAGCCTCAAATTTTCTGAAAAAAAAAAAAAAAATAGGTTCAGTTATTTGAAGCTTTTGAACCCTGAGGAATGAGGGCTGCTGTGAGCCAGGGTGGGTAGTATTGTATTTGTGGGGTACTCAGATGAAGGAAGGAAGGAAGGAATGATGGATCTGACTCCATGTTCTCAGAAGGCTAATTTATTATTTTATGATACTATATTATATTAAAGAATACTAAACTATACTAAAGAATACAGAAAGGATACAGACAGAAGGCTGAAAAGATAATAATGAAAACTCCTGACTCTCTTTCCAGAGCCCCAACACAGCTTGGCCCTGATTGGTCACAAAGTCAAAACAATTGACATGAAACCAATGAAACAACCACCTGTGGGTAAACAATCTCCAAACACATTCCACATGAGGAAAACACAAGAGAAGCAAATGAGATAAGAATTGTTTTCCCTTTTTCTCTGAGGCTTCTCAGCTTCCCAGAAGAAGAATCCTCTACCCAGGATTCTTCTCCTGGGAAGCTGAGAAGCCTCAGAGAAAAAAGGAAAAGCAATATTATCTCATTTTTTTTCTCCTCTGTTTTGGAATGTATTTGGAGATTGTTTATCCAACAGGTGGTTGTTTCATTGGTTTCATGTGAATTGTTTTGACTTTGTGACCAATCACTGTCCACCTGTGTCAGGACTCTGGAGAGAGTCACAGTTCTTAATTAGTATCTTGTTAAGCCTTCTGTAAGTATCCTTTCTGTATTCTTTAGTATAGTTTTAGTATAGGATAACATAAAAAAATAAAAATAATATATAATATAATATAATATAATATAATATAATATAATATAATATAATATAATATAATATAATATAATATAATATAATATAATATAATATAATATAATATAATATAATATAATATAATATAATATAATTAATATTGCCTTCTAGAACACGGAGTCAGATTCTCAATTCCTCCTTCATCCTGGGGACCCCAAAAATACCACACTCCCCCAGGAAGCAGTGCTGATTCCCAGCAGCACAAACCACTCCCCAAACCCATCTTTCAAATGTTTTTCCCAGTTTGGGAGCTGCCCTTTTGCACTGGAACACAAAGCTGGCAAACACACTCAGCAGGGTATTTATGCAGCTCGGGCTGTCTGAGGCAGCAACAGATAAATATGATTTTGTCAACTCCAATCTTCATGTTATAAAATGAACTTTTCACACAGGCAGGTTTTAGGGAAAGAAACACCATGTTTTATCAGTGCACCCTATAAAAGGAGCTGCACATGAAGCACCTCAGCAGCTGAACATCCCAACCAATCTTCACTGGTTCTCCTTCCAGTTGAGCCATTCACCCATAAATTATCACCTTCCCCAATCATTTTTCCTGTAGTAGGAAACATCTTTCTGAATCCAAGTCCGATAAACACAATACTGCATGAAATAATGAAGCTTACACTTATTAAATTAATCAGAATTCACAATACATCAATGTCCAGGCTAAAAAACAACTTTTGAAACATGACAGGAAATGCAGATATTTAATAAAAATGGGCAAAGAAGTTTTGGAAGGTTTTTTTTTTTTTCCCTGAATTTCTGATTTTCTATTTGTTCTGTTCTAACCCTCTCCAGCACCAGGGGAACCTCACAGGAACAGTGAGCTCACTCTGGAGCACATCCATAACAAAACCTGCAGCTGTTTTCCTGGATTCTGTTGTGAAAACAGACTTTTGGCAAAACATGATTATTTTGGAACTCTGCAAGGACATTTCATGTTGCACACTGCAGGTATTTTTACTTAAATCTTACAAAAAGGTGGCTTTGTCTTGGAGATTTAGTCTTCCAGAGACATCCATCAAGCATCATGTCAGCTGTCAAGCGTAAATCAATTAACCTCTGCTGAGTAATTCTTTTTAATTACTTGAAAAGCAAAACCTTTAGAAGTAAGCCTGTGACTTTTTTAGGGTTTTTAATAAGACATTATTTTGCTGTTTATGTTGGTCTGGATCCTGATGGTTTGTAAGTGTGGTTTCAGCCCTTATAAATAATCAGTAATAAATAGACGCCCATAATTCAAGGCCAGCCCAGGATCTGTCACTGCTCTGCCTGAGCAATATTTTAAAATGCACCAGAGAGATGCTTCTGTTCTTTTCCAACCTGCAAGGGGAAGAAGTGACACCTAAGGCTATGTCTACATTATTTATACCACTTTGATAGATTAAATCTTTACCACAAGGCTGAGATTTTCAAACATGCCTGAAAATGTTTAAAGATTCCACAGGTGCTCTCCCCGAGTGCAAACAAAGGCTTCTCTTTGTAGTGCGAAAACAAAATTAAAATGGAACAAAACCCTGGGAGCTGTAGGTGGTGCCTCCAACAAAATCCTTGACTGGACATGTTGGATTCATTTATTTTTAACTCAAATATTTTTGGAACTCAGCAGAGCAATGCCTGGATAAATGTGGGGTGGGTGGGATGCACCACATCCCCAAGGGCCACATCCAGCACCTCCTGAGCACTTCCAGAGGTGATGACTCCACCACCTCCCTGGGCAGATTATTCCACAGTCTCACCACACCTGCAGGGAGTATTTTTTTTCCTGATGTCTCATCTGAACCTCCCCTGGTGAAACTTAAGGCCGTTTCCTCCTGTCCTTTCATGTGGGACGCAACAGAAGAGGCTGACCCCAGCCCACTCCACCTTCCTGCCAGGGCTGCAGAGATCACTGCGGTTCCTCCTCCTCTCCAGAAAACCACTGGCATTGATTTGGTTTCTAATTCTTCAGCTGCTTCATCATTTCCAAATCTGGAGGCAAGCAAGAATTAAAAGATCAAAAACCTCTAACCCACACCTGAGTCTGCCATTAGGGTTAGAACAGTCTGAAATTAATTCTCTGCTAACCCAAAATGCAACGGAATTAATGGAACAGTTTGGTCCTTGACTTTGCAGCTGAAGAAAGATGCTGAGCTCCTTTAAGATCAGTAACAGCTCAAGTGGAAGAAGGTGTCAAAATATTCTTTATTTTGATCACTGTAAGCTAACAATGATCACTGGATTTTTCATTCCCTATGTCTCCATGACCAGAACAAAAGGCCAGAATTTCAGGCCTCACTTCAGCCTAGAATTGCTTTAAACTGTGCCTTCTGAAATAGATGTCTTCCTTCTAATTCCCAAGGAGTTCACAATCGTATTTTTAGAAAGGCAATTTGGAATTTAGCAGATACAGATACTTGGAAATGTCTCTGTGCTTTCCTACTTTCACAAAAAGACATTAAGGTCATATATTTTTTTTCTGGAGTAGAGATGACTTTGGGGTGGATGTAACCATGGCTACCCCACCCGAAATCAAACCAAACTGCTGAATTTGGAAGTCACAGAAATGTACAGAATGCACATGATTTGATCCACAATAATTGTGACTCAGATTTTTGGGAAACCTTCTCAGTTGCTATTCCCAAATAGGGAAGAGGAGAGACCAAATCCATCCATGGATGTCTTCATCCATTTTGTAGCATCCAATGTTGCCATCACCCCTCAACCCTATTTTTTCTTTAAATTGAGGTTTTACTGGCGTGTCCTACAGGAAATGACCTCAGGCTGCGCCAGGTAAGGTCCAGGCTGGACATCAGGAGGAGTTTCTTCATGGAAAGGTCTGTCAAGTGTTGGGAGGTTTGGAGTCTCCATCCCTGGTGGTGTCCAAAGAAAATCTAGAGGCAGCACTCTAGATTGTCACCAGAGTCAAAATCTAGAGGCAGCACTCTAGTCAGGGCTGGTGACAATTTGGGACTGGGCACAGCTTGGACTCAGTGACCCTCCAGGTCTTTTCCAACCTCAGTGATCCTGGGATTCACTGATCTCTCCCTAGTCCAAGGTCGTTATTTTGTTATTTGTTTATTTTTGACTTTTGTTTGGTTCTCCCCTTACCAGAGACACCATGAACTTCAAGAATCAGGAATCTGCTCCCCTCCTTTCAAGCTAAGTAAGTAGAAATGAGAAAATCAGATGTCATCTGAATGATTCAGGTTAAAAAAGCACGCTGCCCTACTCTGTGCTTTGTTCAGTCAGCTCTGCTCCTATTTCAAAAAGGTTTTACTACAGAAACCAGGGCTCTTCAAAATCTAAGACTAATAGGGGTGAGTGACAGGTATATTCATTTTTGAGGAGTGATGACACTGTTTTAAATATTTAATGTACTGAAAAACATATGGGAAGAAAATAATATGAAGTTGGCTTTTGCACAATAACACCATATTTCCTGTCTCTTTCCATGTTGCAGCCACATTACAGAGAGCTGTAAAAGAAGGAAAATGGCAGATTTCAAATCAGTTATCCTGGTGCTACCAGCTTTCAAAAAATTAATTTTTTCTCCCATTTTTTTTCATTTTTCTAGTGCAATCAATAAACAGGCCATGGCCATCAATCTCCACACCACAGAGCAATATTTTATTTCCAAACTGATGGCTTCTCATGATGAATTACAGTCATTAGGAAGCATGACAGCCTGTTAGAGTGCCTTCAGCACATGTGCAAGTGGTGCTGACAGAAGAAAGTGGTTGTATTATTATTATTACTATTATTATTATTATTATTATTACTATTATTATTATCTTCATTTGGGATCACAGAATCCCCAAATGGTTTGGGTTGAAGGGACCTTAAAGCTCATCTCATTCCAACCCCTGCCAAGAGCAGCAGTGCCACCCACACAAAGATGTAAATAGTACCCTGAGCATGGATCATTCTGGACAGCCCATCAGAAACAAATTTAACTTTTTCCAAACATTTTAAATGATATTTCAAGGGTTTCTTTTCCTGAATAGATATTTTGTGTTTGCAACAGTTGGATTTGCAAACTTCAAACACAGTTTTGTGTTCACATAGATCACCACTTAGGTTACTAAAACATGAAAATCAATCAAAAATAAAATTATCTGAAGAATTTACCTGCTCTCCAGATACACTGGAACGTCCACAAATACAGGATCATGACTGCAAACAGAATTGGAGCTTGGCATCTGCGACTTAGCAAGACAAAGAATATTCTTAGTAAATAATTACACACGTAACGGAACTGAGCTCAGCAACGCTGAGCTTAACAGGCTGCCAGGAGTCTGAACTGAGCTCAGTGGAAGTGACTCCCTGTGCCAGGGAAGCAGAACAGCTTTCCCATCTTTTGAGATCTTTCTTCTCAATCTTTTCCTACGTAAAAGCTTTTTTTTTTTCTCTTTTTTTTTTTTTTTTTGCTCCTGCACTGGGAGCAGCACACGTAAAAGCGAGGCGTCTTCAGATGGGAATGAAAATAGGTGCCTGCAATGCCTCTAATGTGACAAAAAATCCACCCTGGCAGGAGGCACAGGCAGAGGACAGACAGTGGAAATGGGGACTGGGGCTGGAGGATTCATCCTCTGGAGCAGTGGGATCAGCAGGGGGGAGAGGTGAGGTGGGAGAGGGAGCAGAAAGGGATAAAAGCCCTGGGATAAAGCCTGGGAGAAAATTTAGTGAAGGCACAAGAAGTGGTGGAAGTGAGGGAAGGGAAGAAAAGCTCTCCATCCTCCCTTTTCATCCTGAGCCATCCAAAGCTGAGATTAGAGCTAAAAGCTTCCACTGACAAACTTAATGGTCTTCAGATCCAAAATGTACCTGGACACCCTGTGGTGCTCCTGGATCTGGGAATAAATACAGCTCCAAAGGAGCTGCGGGTGACAGCACAAAAGGGGAGCACACAAAGCTCAGGTCATGATTAACATAATTATCATTGTTTTCTCTGCAGAGGATCCTGAACATCAAAAAATTCCAGAAACATCTGAAAGCAGGGAAAGGAGTTACATTTTTAAAAGGGAAAGTTGAATTTTATTATTTAATTGGAAAAAAAAGGGGAATAAAATGCCAAACCCACAAAGCAAAACAGAAGAGGAATGAAATATAAACGATAAATTTGTGCTGAAAAAAAAAATGAGGAAGACAGAGCTAATAATCAGAATTTAGAGTAATATTTTTCTCACTGGCTGCTGGGAGGGGCTCCAGGATTGCAATTGAAGGATGGATTCCAGGTGGGATGTTCAGAAATAATCAAAGAGAAACTTCTGACAAATTAACAGGGACTAAATTGTTTCTTTTGTAAAATCCTGGAGTGAACACAAGTTTTGAAATTCTTCCCTACATTTGGCTGAAGTTTGTTACATCCAGAAGAGTTTTGGGGGGAAACTTCCCACTGGAAGAGCAAACAGGCAGCATGCTCAAAGGAACGGAGAGCAAAGAATAATTTGAGTTGTGGTGGGCGCAACTCCAGGACCAGATCAGCTGGGAGACAGATTTTAAGTTTTTAAAACAAATTAACTTATTAAGTTTCAAAAACTAAAAAGAAATAAAAATTTTAAAAATAAATAAATATAATTTTTTAATTATATTAAATAAATAAAATAGGGATGGGTACAACTGGAGTGCTCAAAAATCAAAGTTTAATAAAGGAAAACAAAAGGCACACAACAATAAACATGCAACAAAAACATAAACTGTACACCGTAGGGAGCTACTCCTGAAAATAATGAAATGATGCAAACCCAAACTTACATAGAGGGCAGGGAACCAATGAACAAAGAGAAACCAAAACCATACCTTATATGGAACACAAGACTAACCAATCAGGAAGCAGGGCTCATAACATAACTTTATATGGAATAACTTAATCTGCATAACTGCTCCCATCATTGCTTTCTCCTTCCCCTTGCCTCTGGGGAATGGTGCACCCTTCCAGGGCATAGCCCTGCCAGGCTCATGGGAGACGTCACAAGGAGATAGCCCTGGCAGTGTCCCAGGCCAGGCTGGAGGGGACTTGGAGCAGCCTGGGACAGTGGGAGGTGTCCCTGCCCATTCGGTGATCTTTAAGGTCCCTTCAACCCAAACCATTCCATGATTTGCTCAATTTCTTCTGCCCCTACCAAACTGACTTTGCTCCGTGCATGTCCAAACCTGTCGGAACCCAGGACATCCCTCTGGCTGTCCAGGATGGCCAAGATCCCTGCCAGGGGGCTCAGAGACCCTGGCACAGAGCCCACAATGCCCCTGTGGTTTTGATTATGACCCATGGAGCAAGTTCCCCACCTTAGATGAAGATCTACAAGCCGTGACAAATTAAGCAGAATGATGGTGAATTTATCGCAGGGTGAAAAAGTAGATTTTGGGGGTTTTAGAATGTGGGTTCAGGGGGAAAGATGGAGGAATCTGGGCATGTCCAGCCTTCCTCCTTTTTCTTCTTCTTGGCCTCCATCCTCTGCTGTGTTGGTGGCACTTTGGGGTTGGTTTAGAGTAGAAGCTCACTGTCTAACACAGGTGATGGGTATTGGGAAGTAATTGTAAATATTGTACACGTAGTTTTTAGTATAAAGACACAACACCGCCCTGGGGGCAGGCAGAGTGCTTCTGTCTGTCCTGCTGAGCAGACCTCAGCTGGACAAGAGAAAATATTTTATAGATAAGAAACAATAAACAACCTTGAGACCGAGAACTGAAGAGCTCTGACTGCTTCTTTGAGCGCCGGGCTCGGAAAAGAGAATTTCTGACACATCTCGGGGTCACTGTGAGCAGCTAAAGGCCCCAAGACACAAACCCTGCTGAATTCCTCCACTCCACCTGCACTGACTGACACCAGGAAGCCCAGCCTAGGCAGGCTGCAGATCCCAGCACAGAGCTTTGTACTTTTCTATCTGGTTCAGTAAGAACCTCCTTGGAAAGACAGGAATAACACAGCAGCTGTCAGTCATTGCAAGTGCCTCGTCTCCTTCATTCCTTTCCATTTTCCAGCTGGATGCAGTGACCCACTGGTCAGTCCCTGAGCAGGAACCTGCTCTGGGCACTTCTAAATCTGCAGCAGCCAAACCTGGAGATTTCCATGGCCACAAGAGCAGATTCATTCCCATTCAGGCCAATGTTAACTCCTGTTCCAGAACCTTCCTGCTTTTACACTGCGACGGATCCGAGCCTATTGCACTTGTTTTTTTTTTTTCATTCCATGCAAGCTGCCATCTTGTGAGGAAGGAGGAATAAACATATGGATTCGAAATATGTTGGAATAATCACTTTCTGCACTGATACTTGTCTGTCTGTGTAGACATCAGAGAACACATAATAGTAGCTTTGTGCATGCTGTGTTATTTCACACCGCCTCCCATTTCACACGGAAAAGGCATTTGACTTTGTCTAATACAGCCTGGATTTCTCATGGATTTGCCACCCAGAAGAATCCAACTGTCTAAAGCAGCCCTGTTTATCTCAGCAAAAAGACTGGAAATTTAAAGTCTGAAGTGGTAAAAGAGCATCAGTAACCAATGGCCAATGAAGATAAAGGTCACAGAATGTGCCTGAGGGCACACTTCACTATTTTTTCAAGGAAAAAGGGAAAAGAATCTTGCTAAAGTGTTGTTGATCACTTATGCACTTAAACTTAACACTGTTCAGACTTAAAATGATATAAATTTAGAAACACCACTGACATAACTTTATTAGAAGCCATGAAAAATCCATAGAATAACTAAGTATGACCTTTAAGGAGTTCATTTAGCTTTCCTAAAGACCACATGGAGCCAATTGCACATGGAACAACAATGCAGGGATTTATATCCTAAAGTGATTTGGATATTCAGACAAGAAAGGATTTGAGGAGAAGGAGAGAAGTAAGTGAGGAGCAGAGACATTCCTCTGTCTGTTCTCCTGCATGATTAATAAGCAAATTACATCTCCTCTCTTCCTTCTCCAACATTTCTGAAGCGTATCTGGTCTTTTTGGGAATCTATCTTAGTATGCCAAGTAGCTGCCAAGACTTCCACACTCTCCATGCAGATGATTAAACTGGTCAAAATATTGTTGTGTGAAAAAATGAGTAAGAGGATAATGAATCCTTGGATTTGGAGTCGTCTGTAAAACCTCAGAAGAAATCTGGCAGCAGGGAACACGCTCAGGATGGAAGGGAGAAGGGAAGGGAGACAGGAGGTCTCAAAAACAAGCCCTGCATCAGAACTGCTCGGGGCTTTGTGCCTCTTTGTGGCTGAATTTATGCAATTGTGTTCCTGTTTTTTGTGTGCCCATTGAATAAATGTGGATATGAAGGAACACAACAATTTTCTCATGAAAATCTACCCCTGAACTGACCAGTTTCACCATCAAGAGTTGAATTAATTTGGGCAGTGTTCCCTGTCTGGAAGGACAATGCCATGAATTTCCATCAGTGCTTTTCCAGAGTCTCTGGTATGAGCATGGCACACCCACACCACTGCTCACCTCACCTTTTCTCACCTGAAAAATGGGAAAGACCTGCTGGCATCACAAGGGCTTTGCTTTAATTAATTACATCTTCCCCCAGCAGAGCATTCAGCTCACAGTGCTTTTATTAATATTATTGAGGTACAGATCCTCCACACTAATGAGGATCCTGGCAAGATGTGCAAATCCATGGCTACACGGGGAAAATATAAAAGTTTTGGGTTGGGCTTTGATCTGGGTGTGCTTTCATTAATTAGAGCAAAATATTTCAGCACCTGAAGGGGAACAATAAAAGAGCTGGAGAGGGGCTTTTTGCAAAGGAGTGGAATGACAGGACAAGGGGGAATGAATTCACAATGACAGAGGGCAGGTTTAGGTGGTATATTGGGAAGGAATTGTTCCCTGGGATGGAGGGAGGCCCTGAGAAGCTGCGGCTGCCCCTGGATCCCTGGAAGTGCCAAGGCCAGGTTGAGATGTGTCATATTGGAAAAAAGCAAAAAATTCCCCTCTTTCCCTGGTGTGTTTGGAAGAGCTCAGGTGTGATGAGGAGCAGATGGGGGAGCTGGGAAAGGGGCTCCAGGAGAAAAGGAGGATCCAGGAGGGAAAAGCTCTGCAGCAGAGCCTTCCTCAGACTCCCCCTTCTTCCCCCCCCTCATGTTTTCTCCCACTTTTTGATTTTTCCCTCACGGCAAGGGGCTGAGGGGCTGGAGCGGGGCCAGGGAAGGGAACAGAGCTGGGAAGGCGCTGGAGAATCCCTGAGGGAGCTGGGAAGGGGCTGGAGAATCTCTGAGGGACCTGGGAAAGGCTCAGCCTGGAGAAAGGACGATCCAGGAGAGAAAAGCTCTGCAGCAGAACCTTCCCCAAACTTCCCGCACTTTTTTTTCCCCTCACATTTTCTCCCACTTTTTGGTTTTTCCCTCATAGCAAGGGAGACCCTGAAGGGCTGGAGCGGGGCCAGGGAAGGAACGGGGCTGGGAAGGGGCTGGAGAATCCCTGAGGGAGCCGGGAAGGGGCCGGAGAATCCCTGAGGGAGCCGGGAAGGGGCTGGAGAATCCCTGAGGGAGCCGGGAAGGGGCTCGGCCTGGAGCACAGGAGGATCCCCAGGGATCTTTTCCCTCTCTGGAATTCCCTGCCAGGAGGGCACAGCCGGGGGGTCGGGCTCTGCTCAAGAGAACAGGGGCAGGAGCAGAGGGAACGGCCTCAGGCTGGCCCAGGGGAGAGTTAAATTCGATATTTGGGGAAATCTCTTCCATCAAAAGGTTGTCCAGCCTGGCACAGCTGCCCAGGGCAGTGGTGGAGCCCCCATCCATGGAGGGTTTAAAAGCCCTGTGGATGTGGCACTTGGGGACATGGTGGCCTTGGGTAGAGTGGATATTTTTGGCCTTGACAAAGGGGAGAGAAGGATGAGGAGGACTCCATCTTATCAGAGGGCTAATTAATTACTTTATTATACTATATTATTCTATTTATATGACACTATATTACATTACATCTAAACTGAATCTGCCAAGCACTCAACTGCACTCCACTGCACAGAATCTTGTGACTGTCTGTGCTGGTGTTCACAGGGGTCCCAGGAAGAGGGAAGAGACAAGAATCTTGACTCCATGTTTCAGAAGGTTGATTTATTATTTTATGATATATATGATATTAAAAGAAAATGACATATTAAAACTGTACTAAAAGAATAGAAGAAAGGATTTCATCAGAAGGCTTGCAAGGAATAGAAAGGAAAATGAAATGATAATAAAATCTTGTGACTGACCAGAGAGTCCGAGCCAGCTGACTGTGATTGGCCATTAATTAGAAACAACCCCATGAGACCAATCCCAGATGCACCTGTTGCATTCCACAGCAGCAGATAACCATTGGTTACATTTTGTTCCTGAGGCCTCTCAGCTTCTCAGGAGAAAAAATCCTAAGGAAAGGACTTTTCTTAAAATGGGTCTGCAACAACTCTCAGCCCACAGTTCCAACACACACACACCTGGCCCTGACAGGCCAAGGGAACAAAACACCATCACTCTGGGTAAACAATCTCCATATTGCATTCTAATTTAGCACAAACACAGGCACAGCAAATGAGGTAAGAATTGTTTCCATTCTCTGAGATTCAGAGAATGTGAATCTCAGAAATATTCTCAGGAAAAATCGTGCCTTGCTTTTCTCTGTGAAGAGAAACGTGGTGACACTTGGCAGGGAATGTTTGGACTCACTGGTCTGAGAGGGCTTTTCCACCCTCAACTATTCCCTGATTCCAGAGTGAATCCCAGCCTCTCCCCAGGGCTGCTGTGCCTTTTCAGGGATCCAAGGCCAAGGAAAGCCCTGTGATCTGTAAATGCTCCCCTCAGCTCCTGCACAGCCACACTCACAGCCTGATTTCCATGCTGACAGTTTCGCTCCATTTGTTGAATTGTAAACCATGGAAAGCTCAGCAATAAAACGTCTGCAATCTGGAGCAGTAATGGGAGGAATGTCTCATAAACAAGATAAGTTGTTTCTTGCCAATATTGTTACACTTCATAAATACGAACTCGAGTCTGTTTTGCATCTCTTAGATCAGTAGCAGACTTTTATTTTAATTAAACACAACATATAAAATATTCATTTAAAAAACAAACATCATTGTTTTAAAGACATTGTGCTAAATTAAATTACCGAGCTTTTGCCATCAAGTTCTTGCACAAAAGAACAATTTGGAATTGAGTGGATTGAGACAGCACAAGTGTCCATCAAGAACCTGTAGCAAGAAGCTGGTGGCTGCCCCATGAATAAATAAACTATTTCTATTTCCTGGTAAGTGCTTGTATGAACCCAGTCCAATTTCCAAAGACTTCTCATTCCAGCTGGGCCTGTAATTAAGAAAGTTTATCACCTGGCAGCAAGGAAGATGCTGCCAGTCCCACTTTCTGCAGCACAAACTCCTGAGTTTTCACTTCCCACAGACCTAATTTATGGTCTCATTTCATTAAACTAATGTTGGGTATCTTTGATAGAGCCATTTTCAACATTCTCTGCCCCAAAAGTACTTTAATTTTGAAATTTACCCCTGCAGCTTGAGGGTCTCAAATACAACCACAACAGGTTAGCTGGAGCCTCATTCAATGCAAATGTTATTCCTGGTTTAGTAACACAAATCCAGCTCCTGGGTTTAGCTCAGAATCCAAACACATTTCTTCTGACACAAGCCTCAGTGATGACATAAATTACAGAAAGCAAGTTTTTAAACTGTCAGCAAGGAAGAATTTTAGGAATTGAGAAGAAATTAGCCAGAAAAAGCTGAATACTGAATTTTCAGTAGGACCAGCAGCCCCTAACCATGGCCTGGAAGGCACCAGCCACACATTTCCTTCATGGTCAACATGGAAAATTGAATCCCTCAGTCATAAATCTACCAAAACAGGAATAGAGAAGGCAGGACTTTATTCAGAAACTCCATAGCTGAGAGCAGAGCTCATCTGCATCACATCACCATTCTGGGCCTTTAAATAAAAGTTTAAAATAACTGAAACTGTTCAATTATGGCTTTTTCTGTGTGACACCAGAGTGCAACACAGACCAGTAGCAAGAGGCAGACTGGCCAAAGCTTTATGTTGATTTAATTCCATCCTTAATCCAGGAGGAAAATGGAAGGAATAGGAAAACCAAGAAGCAGCCTTAATGTCCTGCTAAAATTTCAGATGAGTATAGATGGTAAATTTGAAATTGCTCAAGTTTTGAGATGCACCCATGTCTTGGGTCATTAAAAAACAAGTTGTGATTTAAATACTTATTGCTCAAGTTATTTTCCAGAAGAGAAGTCCTCAATCAGAGCCAGCTTCAGGAAGATGACGAAGAGATGCAATAAAATCTCTGTCCTGTCAGGCTCAACAACCTAGAGCAGTCTCAGGGTCCTCCAATTCTGGGACAAGGGAGGGAAACTCCTTTTTTTAATATTTTTGATTTTTTTTCTTTTATAAAAAAGAAAATAATCCATGGGCTGATTGGGGATCACATTCTCAACAGGGACCTTCACACCCTTCTTCCTCAGGGATCCTTCTCTGGGATTTGCTGGGGTTTAAGCCTTAAATCCACATTTTTCCCAACAGAAAAGAAGAAAAGATGAACAAGATGGATTTAAGGCTTGAAATTTTCTGGTGAAATATAATTTTCACCAGAAAAAAAAGATGAATAAGAAAATGCACAAACCGCAGCCATCACCTTTACTCCAGGTCTGATGTCTGATAAGTTAGTCATTTACCAGGGAATAAATGTAAAAAGCACAAAACACCCTTTTCTTCACATGCTCATCTCAGCTTATTTATTTTCAGTTTGCAATTTCTAAACTTCAGTAACTGGTTCTAATAAGCAAGATTGTAGTTTTATTCTTTTTAAAGACCCTGTTCAATTTCCTCTTATTTTCTGCAAATGAATTGTTTTTATTAAAAGTAGAGCTGGTTTTGGCAACAGGCTGGATGCTTTTAACTCCTAATAGAGACTTTTCCCAATCTCTTAATTTGGCAGGGCCCATACTTGCATTCCAAATTGCTTTTAGTACCTCTGCTGATCCATTACACACAGATGTGGTGAAAGACTGAAGTCATTTTAGCTGATTTTATAATACTGGAGAATTTCTACATTAGTTTTAAAAGACATAACACACTGGGAATATTTCTATTCCTGGTCAATTTATATTAAAAAAAAAAAACAGCATAGGAATAAATTACAGGAATAAAATAGTGGCACTGATCAGACCAAGTATTGGATGCAGTGGAGATGGAGAAAAGGGATTATTTTTAATTCCAGATTGAGGAGGAATCTGTGAATTAGGATTCCTGCCTGATTTTTTTTTTTTTTTAATCCAAGTTTACCAAAATGTAAGTTCAAGCCTGGAACAAAAGCTTCAAACTCCTCAGGGAGATCAGGGTGAGTATTGAGTGAACTAATTCAGGCTCTGCTTCCTGTAAGCCTGAGACATAACACTCGATGCTTTAATCACACAGCCATTTATTTTTATAAAATGTAAAATTACTAAAATGGGCTGATAGTCAATCCATCACCAAACTGGGCAGTAAATGCTGTTCATATGGATTCCTAGTCTGGGCTGTTTCCTGATCAGTATTTCCCTCTAATGAAAAACTTTTAATGCTTTCAGGTTCCGAGACAACAGAGCAATAAAAGCTGTCAGTTGAGTTCCCTTCGTAGCCCATGAGATGTAAAATCACCAGGTGGATCCTCTCTGCTTGCCCTAAAACCTGAGTGAGATTTATTCAGAATAAATCCTGAGCTGTGGTGACTCAGAAAGGATGGAGGCACACAATTGTCCTTGCTCCTCAGTGGGCTCTAAGCAAATTCAGCTTTCCCTCTTCTCTTTTTCCATGGATCCCAAGCTGTGCTGGGAGTGCTGATGAACAATCCCAGTGCCTGGGGGGCGATGCCTAGTTCAGGCTGCCCTGGAGCAGGGGCTGGGCAGAGTCCCAGAATAAAGCAGGGATTCATTCCAAGGATCTCCTCCATGGATCCACCTGGGGCAGCACCAGAGCCCAGCCAGGGCTGCACCCAAGATGACCCAAATTGGCCCCAAAATGCACGAGCGCTGCCGGGGTCTCTCCCTGGGATCAGTTCTGCTCCATTTGCACCTTGCAGTTCAGTGTCCCATTCCAGCTTTAGCCCAGGCACTCCCACCCTGCTTGTTTTTCTCTCTGCAGCCCACGGGGTTTGTGCTCCTGGGCTGAGATTTGGATCATTTGTCCTTGGTCCCTGTGACGCTCACATTCTCTGAAAAAATTCCTTCACCCAGGATTTTTCTCCTGCGAAGCTGAGAAGCCTCAGAGAAAAGGGAAACAATTCTTATCTCATTTGCTTCTCCTGTGTTTTGCTGCTTTGGAATGCGGTTGGAGATTGTTCACCAACAGGTGATCGTTTCGTTGGTTTCATGTGAATTGTTTTGATTCATTGGCCAATCAGGGCCAAGCTGTGTCGGGGCTCTGAAAAGAGTCACGAGTTTTTATTAATATCTTTTTAGCATTGAGCAAGTATCTTTTCTAGATCCTTTAGTATAGTATAGTATAGTAATTTTTAATATAGTGTAGTAGCATAGAGTAGTAAATTAGTCTTCTGGAGTCAGATGCATCCTTCCTGCCTTCGCTGGGGCTTTCCCTGCAAATGCAAGAGATCCCCAGCTAGAGAAGGAATTGTTTTGTCTGCCTGCTCTGTGCAGAGAGCTCAGCAATGCTTAATGTGAAGCTCAGAACTGCACACTAAAGCAGCACAGAGTCTGAAAAATAGAAAAGCCAAACCCCGAGGCAGCTGGAATTCCAGGGGCAGGAGATCTGCACTTCTCCCAGGACCACACATCCATCAGAAAGGCAACATTAAACTCCACTTTGGCTGAGGAACACAGAATTCCAGGCTCAGTAGCCCCAAAAAGGGGCTAAAATGTCTCAGTGCTAATAGGCCTGTCCAGACCCCTTCCACTTGTGCACATTTTTATCATCCCACAGAGCTTTAGGGAGTCACCACCTTCTCTAATGAAAGTCTAAACAAAAGCTGGGCTTCTGAAGGATTTGGGTTGGCTTTGCATGGCCCGAGTCTCTCTGTTCTCCTGAGCAAACACCATCCCCCAGCCCCTCACTCTCACGTCTCTCCTTTTCCATGCTGACCAGGGAAGTCTGAGTCTCCCTTGGATATCATATTCCTCACAAATCATAAATGTTTGCATTGTGTGAAAGAAGTGACTCGCTGGAGGGATTTAATTTCAGCATAAACCCCGAGGATTATTACTGGCATTGCCAAATAAATTCATATGCAAATTTTTTCCACCTTAATTCAACACAGCAAGACTTTGGTCTGAGGAGCGTCACAGAATCATGGAATTATGGAATCATTAAGGTTGGAAGAGACCTTCAAGATCATTAAGCTCAAGCATCAACTGATACCACCCTGCCCAATAAACCCTGTGCCAGTGTTTAACCACTCTTTCTATGGAGAAATTGTCCCCTAATACCCAGCCTGGACCTCCCCTGGTGCAACTTGAGGCTGTTTCCTCTCCTGCCCCTTGTTCCTTGGGAGAAGAAAGGCAGGAGCCTGCAGGAAATAAACCCAAGGAGATGTTCCAGCCTTGGAACTGAGCTGTGCTACTGAGCCTGCAGTTTCCCCTCCTCACTGCAGCAGCCTTGTGCTGATAAAATCCAATTGGAATAAATCACTCCTTTTTTCCTGATTGTTATTTATCTGGAGTGGCTGAGAACCGTGTTTTTGCTGATCTGAATGAATTGCTATTCTAAATAACAACTAAATTAACTTTGGTGTTTCCATTAGCATAGTGAAAGCCTTGAGCTGGTTATTTTATAATCACTCAAACTGCATTTTTATTCAGCAGCTTTATCATAACATTTTCCTAAACTAGAACTTGCACAGCATTTAGCAAACTGAGGGAAGTTACCAATGTCAACATCAGTGGTAGAACACAAGCAGAAAAAATGAAAATCCAACAATCATTAAGGTTGGGAAAGATCTCCAAGATCATCATGTCCAATCTTCAACTGGATGCCACCTTGTAAACTAAACCACAGCACAAAATTCCACTGTTTTTTTGAGTCTCTACTCATTTTTGGAACACTTAAATTCTGTCCCCTTTTTTTGGGAAAACTTCTGCCCAGCCCCAAAGTTATCAGCAGGATCTGCTGAAAAATTGTTGCTGCAAAAGTTCTGTTCTCCAGGGAATGTATGGAGCATCCAGGGGGAATGAAGTGTGTTGGGAATTCCTCATGGAATGTTTCAGCAGGTGTGTGAGCATGGTCACACCTCCTGAGCAGGGGTGGGAACATGGAATTTTATCATCACACCACTTAGGCAAAACAGACCTTTAGAAAAATATATCCCCAAGCTTTCTGCCAATTTAAACACTTTCTCACACGTTATAACTGTTATTAAAAATGCTTAAGCAAATCCCCAGGTGTCCTTATTTTTCCCAGATGTGTCCAATATTTCTCAAATATGCACAGTCCTAATAAACAGCCACGTTTCTGGTGCAAATTCATGGAAACCTCTCACAGTGTTCAGATGGGATCCCTGGAGCTGGTAATTCCCAGCATCATGAAATTAAGGAGCAACCCTGATATTTTGCAGCTGGACCAAAGTCCAGCTCAGCACCATTTCCCAAAGTTAAACGAAATTTACTTCCATCAATTCTAAATATATGTGGAGCTAAATATAGTAAAGCTCAAGTTGAAAAATCACGGCTAAAGCAACATACACTGAGTCTCAGTCTGTGCACCAGCTGTGGGGAAAAATGTGCTGAAAAGTAGAACATTTCGTCTCTTTTCATTTATCAAACATTCAGTTGCAAACACACAGTCATCTGTTTAAGAAGAGCTGAGAATCTGTTAAAATTATTCATTTGATGGTCTTCTGAATTTAAATCGCAATTTTCTCTGGAATTCGAATTCTCAGGTAACTCTTTCTGGATAAATGCTTTCTATCAGAAAAAGGTCTTTTTTTTTAATGTACTTTTATATTTCAGCAACAATTTTTCGCTTATTTGTTAATTTATAATTTATTTGTTAATATGAGCAATGACACTTTTCTAGACAGTTACAAAACACGTACCTACATCAGGATACAGATTAATGAACCAACCTAGCTGCTGGGATAAATTCAGATATCCATTTATTTCCTTTTTCCCATGTTATCATAGATAAGGGGATTGCTAATGCCATGTCAAATTTGACGTTTCCATCTCTCCCAAAGAAGGATTTTGCTGTTTTTACAATTCACCATGCATGGATCTGTGTGAGGAGGAATGAGCACCCAGGTGGAGTCCAGATGAAAGATTTTGGGCAGACCTAGGATTTTATAATTTCTTTCCTTTTAAAACCTGCAAGGATAGCAAAGGATGGTTGGAACTGGTGGCTCTCTGTGAGCCAAATCAAACTTTCACTCTCTAGAACAGTTGTCTGGATTGAACTGATTCTGTTCAGTCTCTAAAGCCAAGACTAAGAGAGGTTTTTACTTTTTCTCCTCACACACTCCCATTCCTTCAGTGGCCGTGTCCTGTTTGAGCTCCACTTCTAATCCTCCTCATGATCCCTCTTTTCTTTCTTCCCTGCACATTCCCTTGACATTTTGCTCCCCTTTCCCTCAACAGTACAAACCTGTAGTTGTCCTCTTTCATCTTAAAAATGTCTGATGCTACCCTTGACGCTCCCCCCATTGCCCTTTCTCTTTTTCCATCATTTTCCCCCTTTTTTTCTATTTTTTTTTCCTCAATTTATCTCCTTCTCCTTCCTTACTTTCAGACTTCTCTGCTGCTGCTTTGCCATCTCTCTCTGCCATCCTCTTCCAGGTTCCCTCCCTTGGAATTCCTTCAGCTCTCCCAAAGAACCTCCTAAGGACCACAGCAAATCTCATTTAATTCTCAAACTCAAACCCATGATTCCAGCCAATTTTTTCAAACCACAAATCACCTAATTTCCTTGCCAGCTCTTTTTTTTATTATTTTTGTTTTCCCTGTCCTAAACCTCCAAGGCTCCATCTCTTTTTCCCCCCCTCCCTGCTCCCAGGAGGGGAGGATGTTCCTTCCAGACACCCCTACATCGCATTTCTCATCAGCAGCTTTGACGTCTCTTCACATTTGAGGACACCCTCCCACTCTGCTGCCTCCTCATCCTCTGTCAGATGCTTCCCAAAAAGCCACGGTGTTCCTGGTGACAGGAAAAGGGTTCAGCAAAGTGCTGGCACCCGAGTGCTCTGCCAGTGAACCTCCCACACCCCGGGACAAAAATAAACAACAACAGGCAGAGATATGGCTCAGCAACCATATGCTTGGGATTTTTGGCTATCACCAAAAGAATGGGAAGCTCTGGCTCCTTGAGAGTCAAACCACCCATAAAGCAAAAAAAAAAAAAAAAAAATTATCATCCATCATGCAGATAAGTTTGAAGCCCAGACAATCTGATGAAGTGCATTGGCTCATGTTTGTTAATTCTTAGAGAACTATTTTTGATTGTTAAATTGTCTGTTAGGTTGTTTTTCCTCCCAGCTCCCAGCCCCAGACAGCTGGAGGTGTTTAAAGGAAAAGTAATGTGCATTTTTTTTTCCACAATATGGAGAATTCCTATTCTTATATTAGTTTTTATTCTTAGAAGCTTGAGCTGAAATTTGAGTTCCACGGCAATGCTTCCACTAATTGCCTTGAATAATTCAAATTTTACCACTCTCAAGGGCACAACTGGAGCCAGACTGTTCTAAGCCATATTTGTTACTCTGGAGCCAACAAAATAAGTCCGTTTTATGTTGTAGAGCACGCTGAGCTTAAGTTACATTATTTTGTTTGCTTCAAATTTAAACAAGTGAAAAGAAAAAAAAAAATCACAGTGGGTCGACTTTGCCAGAAGAGCCCACCAAGAAACCCAGAAGAAGCCCAGTTTTACTTTGGAAGCAGCAGGAACACGTCAAAAACTGCAGCATAACCCTGAAAATTGTCCTTTGTGGAAGAAAATTAGCAAAGGCCTGAACTGTGGGATCTCTCTATTTTTGGCTCAAGAGAGAAATTCTGAAGCTGCTGATGATTTGAAATGGGTCCTGAAGAGAAGGAAGGAAGGAAATTAGATTTTTTTTTAACTTACAAAATTGTCTTGCCTGTGTAATAACACTGAGCATGACTGTCACTCCGAAGACATATTAGCTCATTTAGGTAATTAGTGTGAGCAGCATGTTTCCCTGCTTATTCCATTCAATTATAGGGTGCTCACTTTGTCATTACTGGAGTATCTTAATGTGACTTGTAATTAGTGTAATTACAATCCAATGTTAATTATATCTGCCACTTAGACATAATTTTATATAGTAATGGTCTTATTCTCAATAACCTTATTATGTTGTTTATTCAAACAGGAATTTAGCCTTCTTTCATGCGTCAAATATGGAGATTACAAAAAGTACTGCCTGTCATTTTTGTAGTTATGACTCGGGGAGCTTCGCCTTGCAAAATCATATTTGGGGCAATCAATGAATGGAGCAAACCAAATTATGGGCCCTGATTATTAGAGACATGCTGAACTCACAGAAATGATTTGCACAGGAGGCACATTAAGTCATCCCGTGGTTCGTGAGAGCTTCACAGAGAGGTCAGGGGCTGTAAATTAACCAGGGAACAAGAGATGGGACACACAAAGTCCGTGTGCTGCTGCTGCTGGTGCTGCTCTTATTAGCAGGGTAATAAACTAGCAGGAGCAGAAGTGGCCAAAAGAAAAATCCTGGGAAAAGATTCCCAGGGTTAGTGACACCTTTTGTGCAGGGATTGCACATCTGATGAACATTTTGATTTTTCATAGGTTTCCTCTCTCTAATGAACAGTCAGGGGCTGTAAATTAACCAGGGAACAAGAGATGGGACACGCAAAGTCTGTGTAGTGCTGCTGCTGCTGCTGCTCATATTTGCAGGGTAATAAACTAGCAGGAGTAGAAGTGGCCAAAAAAAATGTTGGGAAAAAGTTCCCAGTGTTAGTGACACCTTTTGGTACAGGGATTACACATCTGATGAGCAGTTTTGATTTTTCATAGGTTTCCTCTCTGATCAACAGCATTTTTGGGGGTTTAGCCACACTCTGGGTTTAGTTCCCAGGAGAGGGGCTTTGAAGGGTCTTTGCTGATTCCTGAGCTTTGCTTCCCACTGTGGGAATGGATTTCTGCTTCTTTTCCTATGAGGAAATGCTGGGAGAGCTGGGAATGCTCCCCTGGAGAAGGGAAGGCTCCAGACAGAGCTCAGAGCCCTTGGCAGGGCCTGAAGGGGCTCCAGGAGAGCTGGAGAGGGGCTGGGGACAAGGGATGGAGGGACAGGAGCCAGGGAATGGCTCCCACTGCCAGAGGGCAGGGATGGATGGGACATTGGGAATTGGGAATTCCTGGCTGGGCTGGGATCCTCAGAGCAGCTGGGGCTGCCCCTGGATCCCTGGCAGTGCCCAAGGCCAGGCTGGAGAACCCTGGGATGCGGAAGATGTTCCTGCCTATGGGACAACCCAAACTATTCTGGAATTTTATGAAGAAAAACTGAAAGACATGTGCCAGGAAAATCCTCGGTGCCCTGGCACTGAGTGTTCTCCAGCACCAGACAGAGTCTGGAATAAAAATCCAGGAAATGCAGCCAGAGGGGTCTCAGCACCTCCTTGCTCTGGCCCCTCCACTGGCCACCACAGCCAGACAGCAAAGACAGATTATAAAATAAGTTTTTTTAGGAATTAACCCCAGCCTGGAATAAACTCTCTGGAAGCAAAATGCTCTCCAGGCCAAATCCCTCTCTGCCCCCCACTCTTATGTGCTACCTCAAATGGCCACGCTGAAATATATTTGGATTAAAAAGCCCTAAAAGTGCCAGTCCAAACAAAGCAGATATTTGTGCCTCCAGAGAAGCCCACCAGGACAAGTCCCACATGACAAACATCAGTCCTGTTATTTAATGCACAGTGCTGAAGAGTGCCATAAGAACCCCAGGAGCAGGGAAGGGAATTTGGCAGCTCTCCGGGAGATGGAAACCAAGATCCTCCTAATCCACCTCTTTTACTGAGCCTGAAAAGAGTTTCAAGCTTTGAGCTCTCTCTTTGGAGGCAAATGAATCATCCAGATTTCCATGGATCAGGGTGATGTCCCAAGACAGCTGCCAGCTCTCTGTGAGCTCAGGAAAACCAAGGAGTTTCAGGATGAAAGTGGAGAGTCAGTGAAAATAAAAGCAAATCGGGGTATGGACACCAGGGAACGATGCTTAACCCAGCTGGAAAAGCAGGAGAGTTCCTCCAGTCCTGAAGGGAGACTTAGGGAGCAAATCCCATGGGGAACTGAGCCCCCTCCTCTGGATGATCCTTAAGGTGCCTTCCATCCCAAACTACTCTGTAATTCCATGGTTTTATGAACTATTTGATCACTCTTCCATGCAAGACTTTTCCTTAGTCCCATTATGTTTCTTCCACATGAAATAGGATTTTTTACCACCAAATCTTGCATTTGGTGAGTATGAAACCTGCTTGGATTCTCTTTCTTTAAAACTACCAGGGACCCAAGAATAGTCATTTTTAATGATCCAAAGGAAAAGCAAAAGTACTTATTTTTGTTGGTTTTGAGGAGTTGCACAGAGCACATTGGGATTAACAGAGTTCTGAATTTTTTTGGTTATTTTAACCTTATTTGGTAATTTCACATGTGAAAGTACCTCAAAATCCAGCACACAGCTTCATGGACAGCATTGCTTACTTAGACATTGCAGCATTAGGTGATCAAATATATCAGTTGGTTATATAGTAACTGTAATTTATTGTTCCTGCAATACAAATCTTAATGGCACTTCTGCATAAATAGTGTTTTCCCACTGGCTGCCAAGTAAATCATATTTCTGCCAGTAACACTCCGTAAACTGATATTTCTACCTGTTTCACTTGCTTTTTTTTTTCCCTGTTTTTTTAACTCAAAGCCCATCTCCTCAGAGCAGGCAGTGGATTTAGAGCTCCCCAGTCACTAAAGTCCCTCATTCCTCACCTTGTGCAGTGTGCCACCACACTGGGACTGCAGCAATCACCGTTTGGATTTTATTGCTTAAATACATCAGCAAAGGCATCTCTGGAATGTGCATTCAGACCCAGGAATTAGCCATTAACCAGCAGTTTTCCTAACAAGGCTCTCCCACTCTTTTGGTAGCTGAAAGGCCACAGCAGGAAGAGCCAATCTGCAGTGTAAGAAATGTCTTTTCTCTCTTCCCACCTGCTGCCCTAAACCAGAGCAAAGTTCCATCTCAGAAGAGGTTGTTCCCTACATTTTACTGGGGTTTGTGGACAAAACAACATCCCTGCCCTCTCCAGCCAGAGGGAAATTCTGCTTGGAAAGGAATTCAAGATGATTGATCCAGGCCAGGCTGGGCAGAGCTTGGAGCAGCCTGGGACAGTGGAAGTGTCCCTGCTCATGGCAGGGGTGGCACTGGACGAGCTTTGAGCTCCTTTCCAACCCAAACCAGTCTGAGTTTCTAAGTCTTTCATTTCCAAGCAGAATTTTCCTCTGGCTGGAGAGGGCAGGGATGTTGTTTTTATCCACAAACCCCAGTAAAATGTAGGGAACAACCTCTTCTGAGATGGAACTTTGCTCTGGTTTAGGAAGAGAGAAAAGACATTTCTTACACTGCAGATCTGCTCCTCCTGCTGTGGCCTTTCAGCTACCAAAAGAGTGGGAGAGCTTTGTTAGGAAAACTGCTGGTTAATGGCACACATATTTTCAATCCTAGAAAAGACTGGGAGCTGGTTCCAGCCCCAGGAATCATCTCCTCCCTGGATTTGTTTTCCCTTTGAGAGCTCACTCTTGAGCCCACCTGTGCAGTTCCACTGCCTGACCAGGAGAGACATCCCATGCAGCCCCAGGCTGGATTTCTGCCCTCCACAAACCTCCCCAAACTTTGGGATTTGTCCATCCTAGAGTCCATCTGGGTGAGGCCAAAGACACCAAGGCCCCATCCACCTCATCCAAGGAGGGAACAAGTTCCACCATGGTTCTCCTCAGGAAGGTTTCCCCACATGCTGCCATGAGATCTCCACAGAAGAACTTTTCACTCCAGAGGGACTTAATTCCAGTAACTAACTACTTGAATATTAAAAGCTGTTCCCTCATTTTTAACCAACTCTCCCTGCTGTGATTTTTTGCTGTCATTACTCATGTTCTATCAACAAGGGGCACAGAGAAAAAAATGCTTCTTTTCCCTTCCCAGCCCTTTCCATATCTGAGGATTCACTGTTGTTGGGCATCCTGAAGGAGAGCACAGAGCAAGGAATAAATCTGGGAAGTTTGAGTGGCCTCTTCCTTCTCAGGCCCTCCCTATCCATCCCGGCAGGTTTCCCTCTGCACCTTCTCCACCCTAGAGTCCCCTTTTCACAGAATCACCAAATCATTGAGGCTGGAAAAGATCTTTAAGATTGAGTTCAACCAGCACTGCCAAAGCCACCGCTGCCCCATGTCCCCAAGTGCCACATCCACCTGGCTTTGGAATCCCTTCAGAGAATTCACAAGGGATTTCCTTGGTGAAAAAAAAAAAATTAAATTAAATGCAGGGATTTCAATTTTTTTTTTCACCAGGGAAATCCAGGAACTTCATTTCCAGGGACTCCACCACTGCCCTGGGCAGCTGTGCCAGGGCTGGACAACCCTTTCCATGAAGGAGTTTTCCCTAATAACCAACCTAAACCTTCGCTGGTTTAACTTGAAGCCATTTCCTCTCCTCCATCCCCTCCTTCCCAAACCCATTGCTCTGTGCTGAGGACAGAGAGCTCCAGCCAAGCCCAGCTTTGTCTCCCATCCCCACCATATCTCCTGAGCCCCCACACCCCAGAGATGGAGTCTCAAACACCCAGAGCTTCCAGGGAGCTCATGGCTCATGCCTGGAGCACAACTGGGCCTGGTGGTGAAAACCAGCAGCAGCTCTGCCCCATCACTGCTCAGACACCCCATCCAACAGCCTCACCCCATTCCTGCCTTCCCTTGCAGCCTCTCCATGCCCAGGATGTCAAACCTGATAGATTGGGGCAATTACTGTATCTCAGACATACAAGTCACACTAATGCACAGCAAATACAGCTCGCCCTTAATTACAGCTACAGACATGGACATTTGTTTTTCTTAGTAATTAAAATGTTCTATTGTGCTTAATACTGTTATCTGTATTCTTTGGTTAAGTGCAATTTAATTTGCTTTAAGAAAGCTGGGTATAATTTAAAATGAAAAATGTTTCCCTTCTGCTATTTTCCCCCCACCTAATGCTATTGTTTGCCATGACTGCAGATCTGGAACACAGCAACTTCTGAGTTTGCTCTCCAAGTTTCTGGAAGGTGATGCTGTTCCAAAACCAAAATAAAAACCATTTATTTGTGACTGATTCTGGAGATTTCCTGGTTGCTAAAGCACTTAGTGGGATGAAGGCATTTCCAGGGCAAAGGAGCTTTCACAAGGGAAGCAGGAGCTGCACTGGAGTCCCTGGAGTCCCCTGGTCATGGCTGAGGTGCTGCAATGAGAAACATGGGCTACAATCATGGATTGGGTTGGGTTGGGTGGGACCTGGCATCTCCTCTCATTCTGCTTGGAAATGAAAGACTTAGAAACTCAGACTGGTTTGGGTTGGAAAGGAGCTCAAAGCTTGTCCAGTGCCACCCCTGCCATGAGCAGGGACACTTCCACTGTCCCAGGCTGCTCCAAGCCCTGGCCAGCCCTGGCCTGGATCAATCATCTTGAATTCCTTTCCAAGCAGAATTTCCCTCTGGCTGGAGAAGGCAGGGATGTTTGGTTTTTTTGTCCAGAAACCCATCCCAGCTGTCCCAGCCTCATCCAACCTGGCTACTTCCAGCCACAGCTTTCCTGAGCAACCTGTGCCAGGGCCTCACCACCCTCACATGGAAGCATCAATTATTATTAATTTGTTCAAAAACAGCTGACAGAACTCCCCCCCCCAAGCCCTCTAAGTTCCCCTGCCAAAGGGAAAACGTTTTTGGATGTTCCACATCTGAGAAATAAAAAATCCCAGCGGCGCTGGAAGCAGCTCAGTCCCACATCCACCTGCACAAAGAACCAGAAAACTTCTTACTCATCATTTTTTAACCCCAAAACAGGTGGCAAGGTCTGCAGACATAAATTTGCTCTGTCACTAAGGTTGTTGCTGTGGTTATTTGGCTTGTCAGAGCTCAGAAGGAATTCCTTCCCTGCAGGAAGCGGTTGTGTTTCTTCTGTCCCCTCTGAGGCCGCAACCCTCTGGAATCAGCTCCCCCAGAAGGATCCAGGACAGGAGTCACAGGAAGGAGCAGCGTTCCAGCAGCAGCAGCAGCAGCAGCTCAGGGATGAAAGCCTGCAGCCTGTGGGACTGGCTGCCCTCTGTCCCACACTCACCAGGAAGGGATCCAGCCCCAGGGCTCCAAACCACACTTTGGCTGACTCGGTTTCTGGAGAAAAGGGGTTTTTGTAAACACCACGAGGCTCTCGAAGAACGTCCTGGCCGGGCTGTGCTGCGCAAACAAAGCCCTTTCCAAACCTCTCTGCTCAGCCTCGTGCCAGCAGCTGACTTTCCCCATCTCACAGGGTCACAGGAACTGGGATGTTGTGAAATCACTCGGCAGAGATGACCTGCTTTAATCCCAGCTGTCATTTCACACACTCTAGGAAGGATGGAGCAATGTTTAAACATCATCCACTCCCTTCCTGTAAATTCCTCTGCTGTTTCTGCTCCTTATCTCAAGCTGGAGGATCTCAAAATGAATCTGAGCTCCTGCTCTCCCTGCATGAGTCATTAGGAGAGCACAGAAATAATGGTGCCAATACTCACTCAAAAGAGGTCACCAAGTTCTGCTCCAGAACTCTGGTTCTTTAGCTCAACAACTGAGTTTTCCCCAGCCCACCTTCCACACACAGGGTTGATTTTGTCAGGCTATAAAAAACTTTGAATTTCAAAGCAGAATTTTGTTCAACATGAAATACAATCCTATTCAAACCCAAATTCCAGTATCAACATTATTGTTAATTATTATATTATATAATAATATAATTTTATCTTATTTTATATAATTATAAAAGAGGTTGCCCAGAGAAGAGGTGGATTGCCCATCCCTGGAAATACTCAAGGCCACCTTGGATGTTGTTGTCTGCAGTTTTTTCTCAAATTTAGGGAGACCCAAACCTTGCAAAATAATAAACAACACAAAACCTCATGGCATAGAAAATTGAGGGAGGAGAGTGGTGGTGTTAATTCAGAATAAACCTTCTTCCTCCCCCAGAGAGCAACCCAAAACCCACACAGTTAATGAATGAAGTGTGCATTTGTAACGAGGATAAACCAAGCAACTTTGGATCACTGCTGTGACTATTTCACACTATTTAATGGCAAAAAGGTCAACTTTCAAACAGAAAACTTTAAAATGCTGTAAGAATCTGTAAAATCAATTAATGAATTTACATTATTTCAATGTGCATTAATGTAATTAATTAATGTAATTAATTAATGTAATTACAGGGATTCAGTGTAGTGTAAGCCTTTTACCAGGGTCTGTCCTTGGCTATTTCCCTGCCTTTGCCACCTTCCTGTGACTGTGGCTCCTTCCACTCCAGCACCCTGAACCCATCCCACAGCTGTGTATTTGTTCCATTTGCCACTCTAAAATCCTAAACCACAAAGACACAAACAGAATTAATTTATTTTCCTGGTTTTGTGGTTATTTTTTCCCTCCTGGCAGACAAAGCCCTGCCAGAATTCTGTATTGCTGTGCTGCCCTGGCCTGGGGTTTCACCCAGCCAGCTAACAAACACCAAAATCACAACTTGTCTTCTCAGAATTTAACATGCACTGCCTAACCTCTGTTCAAAATTCCCATTTTCCCTTGTGGCTGCAGGGACATGTGTAGCTATGGAATGCAAAAGCCCTCCTGGTCTGCATTCACCTGAACCCCTCTCTCTATCCTAAGAGAAACAGATAACATAATTAATATATATATACAGTTAAGCATAATTAATAATCCAGCCAAAGCTCACTCCTCTGAAAAGCAGCAGTCAGATAACCAAGCTCTGTGTCAGGCCCCATAAAATACTTTGAAAAGCAATATGTACAATTGCAATTTTCCAGCAGAGACCCAAACAAATTAGCAGCTTGTATTCCTCTGTGCTTTGCTAATAATTTGTTTGCAGTGCTGTAATGAGGGGCAGGAAATAGTAACAGCCTAATTAAACCGGGGTGGGTGGGGAGCAAACCATCAATCCTGCTTGGCTGCAGCTCGGTGGCAAGAAATGATTTTTTAAGAAAATGTGCCGGCAAGAAATGATTTTAAAAAAATAAATAAATAAATTAAAGGGCTAAGTAGAAGCAGAGCAAAGATGGCTTTGACCTGGATGGTATTTACACGAGTTGTTTATCAAAATCTTTACCAAGACTGCCTGATCTTCCATCACACCACAGAGAACAGTGGATTCAGCCCCAGACTTACTGATCTAAACGCTGCGTGGAGGCCAGGGCACAGGACAGAGATGATGCACAAATTTCTTTCTCCTTTATGGAATTCAGCTGCTTTGAATTCACAAAAACCCACCCGCATTTATGGATCAAGGAATTTCTGGCCTCAGCGGCAACCCCACAGCAAAGGACATCAGCAGAACTCTGTTTTCCACCCAGTTCACCTGCAGCTCTGACAGAAAATATCCTTTCTGCGGGAACTGTGCCTCAGCTGCAGGAGGAACTCCCCGTGCCCTCCTCTGGCAGAGCCCTGCAGTGGGAGCAGGTGCTTCTGGAAGGAGTTTTTCTGCTGGCTTTGGGACATCAGCTTTCAGGAACATGAAAGCAGGTGAGTTCCTGGGTCAGGAGAGCTTTCCCTGATTGACAGATTTTTTTCCTCAGATTTTTCCCCAATTTTTCCTGGAATTTTTCCAGATTTTTCCCAGATTTTTCCCCTGTATTTTTTCCCAGATTTCCCCCGGGCTTTTTCTGTATTTTTCCCTGACTTTTCCAGATTTCCACCAGATTTTTCCCAGATATTTTCCCAAGATTTTGCCTGCATTTTTTCCCAGATTCCCCCTGGAACTTTCCCAGATTTTCTCAGTATATTTCTGAGATATTTCCCAGATTTTCTCATATTTTCCCCTCATTTCCCTCTGATTCCCATTCCAAAGCCTGATCAGTCTTTCAATGAAGAATTCTTTCCTAACATCTAATCCAGGGCTCCCCTGGTGAAAATATTTCTTTTTGTCCTGCTGATGCCTTGTTCAGGCTGCCCTAGAGCAGAGGCTGGGCAGAGTCCCAGAATAAAGCAGGGATTCATTCCAAGGATCTCCCCCATGGATCCACCTGGGGCAGCACCAGAGCCCAGCCAGGGCTGCACCCAAGATGACCCAAAATGGCCCCAAAATGCACGAGCGCTGCCGGGGTCTCTCCCTGGGATCAGTTCTGCTCCATTTGCACCTTGCAGTTCAGTGTCCCATTCCAGCTTTAGCCCCTGCAGTCCCACCCTGCTTGTTTTTCTCTCTGCAGCCCACGGGGTTTGTGCTCCTGGGCTGAGATTGGGATCATTTGTCCTTGGTGCCCAGCTGGAGCAGGAATTGTTTTGTCTCCCTGCTCTGTGCACAGAGCTCAGCATCCCTTAAACATTATCCCTTTACACTAAAGCAGCACAGAGCCTGAAACATAGAAAAGCCAAACCTGAGGCATCAGTTTGTCACTGGTTGCCCAAGAGAAGAGGCCAATCCCCACCTCACCTCATTCTCCTGCCAGGAGTTGTAGAGAAAAACTTGCTCAGACTTACCTGAAAAACTGTCCATAATATCAGCAGGAATAACACCAAATATTAACAGGAAAATCAAAGAACTTCATAGATATTCAAGATTTTAAAAATGGATGTTTAAAATTGGATTAAACCAGTATCTCCTTCCACAGAAAGAGTTTTGGGGACCTGCAGAACATTAAGGCTTTTTTTCAGCTGGACTCAATAACCCCCATTTGAGGTGAGACCTGCACCTGAGGATCTCCGTGCCCATCCCATCTCGCAGCCACAAATGGTTTCATTCCTCAAGGAACAAAAAGGGTTAAAGCTTTGGAAGCTACTTGGACACAAAGCGATCCAAGTGTATTTCATTAAACACAAGAAGAGCTGAAATATCTCAAAACCCAGAAGAACTCTGCAATGAGATTCCAGAAGCCCAATGTGTCACGAGACTGGTGACACAAAATACCCCTGAAAATACCCCTGAATTAACATTAAAAAGAAATAAAATATCTCTGAATTAATATTAAATATCCAGCAGAGCTTTTGCCCTGATCTCCCTGGGAGCCAGGCTGAACTTATCTATCATTTATCTGATATTAACATCTATTTATTTCCAAACTGAGCTTGCAGCTTTGCTCATTACACAGAATTTCTTCCAAATAAATAGATCTGGTGCTAATAAATCCCCTGGCTTGCAGTCACTGGCACAGCAGGTCTAATATCTGATGTAAATAATGTATTCAAGATGTTCCCTTAAATCAAAAGTTAGACCATGGCGCTGAGACTCCTGCCTGAGGGCTCTAAACCCCTGTGTAATATTAATTATAATTACCTCATTAAGCTGCTGCTTTAGCACCTTTACACCGAAGCAGTGGCACAGAGGGAATTTGAAGGAATCCCCTAATTCCTAAAGTAAATCATGGCAAGGTTGGGATCTCTGCCCCTGAAGCATCCTATAAAATATCCTTCAGAACCTGTTGGAGACAGACACCAAATCCCAAAGAGCTGAAAACTGTGGGGAAATAACATCAAATAAAGCAGAGTTAATTATGAGGATAGTATTAACAGGATTTTTTTTTTCACTGCTTTGTCCCCAAAATTTGTATTTTTAAGCCAATATCTTCCTGGGATCATCTTAGATCTGTGGCGAAGCTGACACCACCTGTCAAAAATGGCATCACTTTTAGGGCAGTAAATCCAAAAGGACCAGATATTCCCAGAATTCCTAAACTGCCTGCTGTCAGGCATTGTGGGATTCCCAAAAGGGAGGCAGGGAGCAGTGCAGGACTGACCACGTGTGGTCACTCAGCTGCCACACTGCACAACATCAGCTCTCCCAGCTGAACCTGGAACTCAGCATCATCCAAGCTTTGTGCTCAGATGCCTCAAAAACTCTCTAGAATGATGTTTCATGGAGAGACTCATGTTTATGACTTGTTTTTCCCCCCTTTTAGGTCAGTTCAGTCCCATGTCACACAAGAGGGATTCCCCAGAGCTGTGGGGGAATGTCCTGACAATCAGGAGGTTTCCACCATCAAAATACAGGAGTTAAAATGCAGCTCTCATCATTCTTCGACTCCCAGCATTAAACTGGAGAGGGAAAAGGTGCTGCCAGGAGAATCTGGAATACTGCACACGTCCTTACATCCACAAACTACCTGAGAACATTGGTTGGGAGAAGACAAGTGAGTGTTTCCTGCACATTAATCACCAGTGGTGGGTTTCAGCAGGTTTGACCTTCACCTAAAGCAGGGAAGTTGAAGATGTGAAGTTTTCCATAAGAAATACCAGGAGTTACCTGCTTAATCTGCTTAAACTCTCCACAGGAGTCCTAATTTCCATATTTAAGTGTTGTTCTGTTGTGTTTTTTTTTAACAGAACCCTTATTTTGCCATGATCAGGATAAGGCACTTCATGGCCGCACACTTCATTTATAGAACAGAATGTGAACATTTCCCTGTAGTTGTCTCTCATTTGGGGTGAAGAACACAGCAGGAAGGCCCTCTGCAATATAGGATTTTATATCCATTATCTATGTTGTATTCCATTTCAGTCTTTGCTTTTCCCAGCCCTGGTTTCAGGAAGGAATTGTGCTGGGATGGGATGGGATGGGATGAGGTGAAAGCCAGAATCATCCATAGCCCCGGGGCTCATACCAGGACACAAACCCAGCCTGAAAAGCCACAGGGATATTTGAGAAGCCGCCAGGTAAAGGCTGAACAAAGAGCCCTTCTGGCAGCTCTCCCCACAAAGAGGTCAGATCTGAAGGGATCTGTTCTCACACGAGGCAGGCGTTCACAAAAATACACATTTTAATTCCCTTTCAACACCACGCTCTTCTTCACAGCTCTGTTTTTAGGGTATTTGTGGTGTTTCTTGAGTTATCACACACCTATCAGAGATGCACCTCTTCAGGTCTGGCACATATTCCAGCCTCGACCTGGAAAACTTTTCATACTTCCCAATCTCTCCACATAAAACACAGTCAGGCACAAGAACACAAATAAATACAATTAAATTCTGGATTGATAAATGAACTTTTTGTTTTCTGAGCATCTTATTGAGAGACGATTTGGGGGGGAAAAAAGTGAAATACTCAGCTCTGAACCAAGCTGTGTCAAACTTATTGCCAAGTCTAACAAAGGGCTCCTGTGAAACATAACTCTTCTGTGGAATATACTGTAATTGTACTTTTTGAAAGCAATGTCAAATCATTGACATCGACTTGGTGTTCCACGGGAAAAGTTACAATATATAGAAGCTGTAAATTAGACCCTAATCCAAACTTATCACTTTGATAGTTGTTAGACAGACTATTTGGGTGCCTATTTAGCTCTGTGATTTTTCCCATTCCTTTTTCAAGCTGTTGCCTTTCCCTCAGATTTTCCAAATGGGATTTTCCGAAAACCTACATGATAAATGTACATTGCACTTAAAGCACAGTGAAGTTAAACTCAAGCCAAATCACAAAATGCAAACCCTTCCAAGGATTTATGAAGAGAAAAATCAGGGTCTGGCAGATGAAATCCAGGTTGCAGGAATTTGGGCTGCAAGTTGCAAAGTATATTCCTGAAAAACAAAAACCCATCTAAGCTCCAAACTGAGCACTTGTCCCATTTATCATATACATTAGCACATCTTTTTAAGATTCATCTTGTCTAATTCATGTTGGTTTTTTTTTTTCAAATACAAGGAATAGCCCAATCTGTGTTTGCATTAGTGAGCACCCAACAGCAGCATCCCAATGAAGCAAAATATTGGTGCTGCGGGTCTCCAAGGTGCCTCTCCAAGACCAAAAACATGGGCATGACACTCCCAGCCCAGCCTAAAACACTCCTTGGAAAGCTGGAGGAATCCTGAAAGGTTCAGGCTGAGCAGGCACTGGCATGGAATGGATTTACAGGCAGAAATTCCTGCAGTGAGGGAGCAGGATCTGGAGTGCTCCTGGTTGCACACCATCAGATGTTGAATGTGTGCATGAGCAGCTCCTTTGGTGCTGTTTCAACAGAGATTTCAGAGGGAGATTGTGCCTTCCAGATTTAAAAGGATGATTGTGCCTTCCAGATGGGAATGAAAACACAGCAACACTCATGAGCAAACAGAGGACCAAAAAATAAAGAAAAGCATATTTCCCAGAGAAAACAAGTTCTTGTTCTCTTGAGGAGCCTCCCTCAATGGCCATAGCTATGACAACAAAGCCCACTTTAGGGATACATTTATGGGAGATTTTTTAAAAGATGGTTTGGGGGCATTTTTCTAGTTTGGCTCTTCCTAACACAGTCCCATGCCTAATTAGCACAGGCCAAACACAGGCAGGAGATGAACGCCACCTCCAATTCCTGGTATCTCGGAACTTCCCAAGTTGGAGACACATTTACACAGGAGATTTAAGGCTGCAAATTCACAGAGAGCATTTACTGAAGAGAGATTTATTTCACAGAGTCTGAGGGACATGCTGACAGCACTGTACCTGCTGACATCTCCCTGGAATGCCTAGGTCCTTCTGGAAGCTGAGGATGTCCTCCTTCAGTGGAAGCTGAAGATATCCTCCTTCAGATATTCCAGAGAATATCTGGCTGCCCCCAGATCCCTGGAAGTGTCCAAGGCCAGGCTGGACAGGGCTTGGACCAGCCTGGGATAGTGGAAAGTGTCCCTGCCCATGGAAAGGGTGGCACTGAGTGATCTTTAAGGTCTCTCCCAACCCAAACCATTCCATGATTCGTGCTAGGAAACAGCTCTTCCATCCCACCCTCTGGAAAAAGCCCCCTCAGAACTTTTCCACCTCAGTTGCAGTGTTTTCCATTGGGTCTCTGCTGAGACCATTGGGACAGAGTTTCAAACCAAGGAGCTGCAAACGCTCTCACACCTTGGCTGTATTTTAATAGTTGAAGTTTTGGGGGTGGCTCAGTGCATCAAACCCAGAATCCAAAGGGAAATACAACAAGGGACATGAGTCCAGGTGCCCAACAAACCCATTTACCACGGTTTTGCCAACTGCCACAGGAACCCTGTGGATTCTTTGCTTCTTTTTTGCCAGGATCAGGATTAAATGTGGGAGATGGGATTTCTTGTTGGGACTCAGGTGTTTATTAGTTCTCATCTCAGTTACAGTCTTACAAACCCTGAGTTCTGCAGCACTTCACTCTGACACACTAAAAATGGAGCTGTGTTTCTCTACAAGGCCTTTCAAGGATAAACTGTCCAATTTAGAAATGGCACCTGAAATATTTTCACTTTTAACCCAAGGACCAACCACCCATGCCCTGCAATGAGGACCTTTTTATCCAATTACACAAAACCACCCATGGAGAAAAAGGTGAAGAAGAAGAAGGAGAAGAAGGAGAAGAAGAAGGAGAAGAAGGAGGAAAAGAAGGTGAAGAAGGAAAAGAAGAAGGTTAAGGAGAAGGACCAGCCTTTGCCCTAAACCCTCCACCTTGCTCTATATCCCTTCCTATATTCTAAACCCTTAAACTCTGAGTTTCCCACCCTGTGATATCACACACTTCTATCCAAACTCCACACCCACAATCCCAGTTCCACCATTCCATTTTGGAAGCTTCTCCACGGGCTCAGGTCAATGCAGTGTTCTCCTGGGGGTCAGTGCCTGCCAGCACAGAAATCTGAAATTCTCAGCACCCAGGGTTCCACCAGAACCCCTCCATGAGCGACTGTGGTGGCTGAGCCCCAGATCTCTGCCACACCTTCACAGCCCACGATGCTCCTCTCGCTGCTCCCCGAGCCTCCCAGCTCCATCTTCCCCACTCCTAACATTTCGAACAGCTGAGAAGCTGCCAATTTTTTTCTTCTTGAAGGCAACCTATTTCCAGAACTGTTTCTCTACCTCAAGATGTGTAATTTCTCCCAAAACACCCCTCTGGAGCAGAGCCCAGGACTGGCAATATGTTCCCCAGGAGCAGGGAAAGGTTTACGTTTCAATACCTATTGCACCTGTCACCATAATACCAGGCATTTTCCACCCACGGCGCAGGAGAGAATCCAAACTTCCTGTGGGATGTGCAAAACTCGCTCTCAGCCTTGGGAGCCATCCAGGCATGGTTATCAGGAAGAGAAAAGCTATTTCTGCTGGCTTGCAGGAATTGATGGCACCATTTAATGTCTTGTCTTTATATGCAAGTGTGTCTAACCCAGTTTCTCCACAGCTGCTGTGACGTAAATAAATTCAGTATTATCTCCATTTTACATTGTAGGGTGGAATATAAATAGTCCTGGAACTTGTGCTGGGCATAATTCAGTGTTTAAGACATTGAGGACAATTCACCCACAGAGCTGCCTAACACAACACAAAATATTTGATCTGCTTCAGGTACAGCAGGACAAAAATATTGTCTGTGATCTGTAGATGTATCTCCCAAAGTAGGATGGTATTTCTGGGGAAAAAAATGTCGTTGGGTTGAACATTTTTTTATCATTGTAAAATGAGGCTTCAAAGGCTCCTTTAGAACAGTAAATCCCTACTGCAGTGATCAGGAAATATTAGTATATGTTATACATGAAGAAGCCCTAAAATATCTACACTTGCTTTACAGAATTAGCTCCACTTGAATGGTAACTATGTGTAAAATCCTCTCTTTTTTTTTTATTTCTGCACATCCTATTACCTAATCAGACAAAATCATTTGCTCCAGCTGAATTTACTAGAGGAAAATATCTCTTGGTACCTATAATTTTACCTCAGGCTCTACCTCTTAAGGTAGCAGAGTTTCAGCTGCAGGCTGGAGCGAAACTCCATCATTGCCAGGAAAACCCAATCCACCCTTAGAAATACCTAACCCAGAAAAGGAGATCCAAATTGAGAGGGTTTTTTAACCATAAATACAGCTTTGGGCAGCAAAACACCTCCTATTTTGTTTCAGCAATAAATCGCTTCCCTGACTTGAGTTAATAATGAGATTTTTAATCATGTGGATTGAACATATCCTGGAGTTAATAAAAAAGTATGGCTTCCTCTTTATCTTTAATAAAAGATTTGTACACTGCTCAAATGATCAGTATTACGTTTTTAAAGAACCTGAGATTGATGTTTTCAATTCTCCTTCCTATTTTTCCAGGCTTTTATAATTCAAAGGTAATACAGGGAAGAGTTAATAATTCATGAGGTAATTTTAAGGCTTTTATTCAGAACCCTTTTGCCTATTGACTTAAGGATGTGCCATAAAATATCCAGGTATTACTATCCCAGCAATTTGCAGCTCTGCACAGATGAAATCTCTGAATTTATGCAAGTCAGGATTTGTGTTTAAGAATCAGAGCACATCATTCCAGCCTTGGAAGGGTACAGGGGGAGGAAATAGCTTTCCAGCACTATTTAAACGAGAGTATTTCATGTCTTCACACAGTTCTGCTTTTTCGCCCTTGTTTGCAGGTTTATTCTTGATGGAGTTATTTTTGCAGTTGCCAAGAGACAAAGGAGCTGGGGGAATATTTTAAAAAAGGTAAATTCTGCTGCACGAGTCCTGTGCTCCCACCTGCACGAGCTCCAAACCGAGCCCTCCGCTCTGGGAGAGCTCAGCTGGACAAAAACCACAACAACAACAACAAAAATGGGCTTGTTTGAGATGAAAACATCAAAAGTGGCTCCCAATTAATACCATCCAAGGGTATCCCACGTCAGTCACTAATGGATGCAAAGTTGGTGGGGCTGGGATGAGGCAGGGAGGGGCAGCAGTGTCCCCACAGGCTCTCTTGTCACAGAGCAGCCACCTCCAAATGCCATTCCACGAGCTGGCTGCAGAATTCATCCAAAAATTCCTCAGAAAAGTGGAATTTTTCATTGTAACTGTCACTCTTGCAATGAAAAATGGAAGTGAAAATGGGGTTTGGGGGTGCAGTACTTGATTCTTGTAAATTAATTTCTTTTATTAAGGAAAACCAAAACCCAAACCTCACTTAATTTGTTCTTTAATCTTTTTCTCTCAGAGTTGCTCATCGGAGTGTGTGTGGTTACCTCTGCAAAATACGGGATTAATAACAGCCAGGCTTCAATGCAGAATTTGATATTGGGAAGGAATTCTTCCCTGGGAGGGTGGCAGGCCCTGGCACAGGTGCCCAGAGCAGCTGTGGCTGCCCCTGGATCCCTGGAAGTGTCCAAAGCCTGGTTGGACAGGGCTTGGAGCCACCTGGGACAGTGGAAGGTGTCCCTGCCATGGCAGGGGTGGAATTGGATGGGCTTTAAAGTCCTTTCCAACCAAACCTGCCCATGTTTCCATGATATTTGTTAAGGCTTTTTTATCTAATTCAAAGAACCAAGGCATTTTTACCACTGTGTGTTCTACTTCCAGCTACTGCAAGGCAATCACCCATCTCCCACAAGGTTGCATGGAATGCTAACTACCAGCAGCAGAGACTAATGAAAATTGGTGTGAATTAGTAATTCCACCTCCAAGACAGAACACAGAGCTCAGGTGAGCACTGAGCCATCATTTCCTGCCATGAGAAATCATCAGTCCCACCTTTGTCAGCATTTCTCTACATGGACAAACAGGAGATCCTGTGCCTGTTCCTTTAAGTTCGCCAAACAGGACCCAAATTTCACCATCTCAAGGAAAATGATGTCTTTATGAACTTCTAGTGACATCAGCTGGGTTATATTTCATTTCAGGCCAGCTCGGGGCTCCATCCTCTGTTCTCCATCCAGTTCCCATCTGTCTCTGAACTCCTCTTTTTGGTTTGACCTCAGAGTCCCAAAAACTCCTGCCTAAAGTTTCCTGCGTCTCTTCTGCAGCTCCAAAAATGCAAATTGCTGTCAGGTTCTTCAGCTCCCTCTGAGAGACAGGCAGCATATGTCATGTGCATTATTCAGAGCTTTCCATGGCTGCTTTTCCAGGGAGGTTTGAAAAGGAACAGCAAAGTGTGTGTCAAACCCAAAGCCTTTGCCACAATCAAGATAATCATGAAGTGACATAAAGCCTAAAGCTGGACTAGCACAGGGGTTTGTTTCTAATGTAACAGGAGAGCAACGCAATAAATTTAATGCTTTTTTAGCCAGACAGGACTGAAGGTGCACTTTACACAGCTGAGGTCTTTTGTAGATGAAACTCAGGGGAAATAGTTCAAGAGGAATGTGGAAAATGTAGGTTTTGTTATCCTGAGGAGCAGGAAAACCATGGCAGTGAAGCACAATAAGAGCAGTTTTCTTTGTGCCCAGCTGAAAAATAAACACTAAAAAATTTTCCCTGTAATGAGTGGCCTTCAAAATCCTGAGAGCATCTCCCACTCGAGAGAGGAGCAGAGGAATTTCACAGTGGGCACACAGATCCTGGGAGCTACTGACATTATTCCTCTTGGTCAAACAACCGCATCTCTGCCCTCCAAAAAAAAATATCCTGGGAAAACCCAGACTCACAGAAACACCCCAAGAAGACCCCTCCTTACAGGGCCCCCTGGAGGTTCTGTCACCTGCATTTCCACAACAAACAGACATAAATAAATTGCTCAGAATTATGCAAAGCCATGGATATAATTCAGTGCACAACAGCAAACAAGCTGTGTGAGTGGAAGTGTAAATTCTGTGATCCTTGTTCATGCTCCCAAAGATTCAGTTTCTGTGCATTTGTTGAGCATTATTAGAAACAGCCCAGCCAACAAAGCAAACCCCAAATCCTGCCCTAACTAAGGTTTAAAAAAAAAAAAATCCCAAACCTTTGAGTGACTCCTAGCACTCAGCCTAGAAGTGCCTGCCAGGAAAAAGGGAATTTTGGAGATGGCATCTCATCAATTTTCTTCATTTGTGTCAGAAGTTGAGCAGCTGTCTCCTTACCAGACTGAAGCGGAGCCAAAAACCTTGTCAGGCAGCCGAAGAAAAAAGCACTTCAGAGGAGCTCATCTCCAAGACCCCAAAGGGTATCACATTTTGGAGCGGGCATGTGTTAATATTCCTACCCCGGTATCAATTGGCAGAGTTCTGCAGCAGGAGGGGGGAAAAAAGGCTGCTTTGTTTGTTTACACTGCCTGCTCAGGGAAAGCAGGATGCCACACATACTTGAACTGCAGAGTTTGTTTATTTATTTATTTACTTATGGCCAGCAAAAGGATTTTAGCTTTATCTTCCCCGAGCTGGGGGGGAAAGTGAAATAAGATGCAGCTCCATGGATGCACCTGGACTTTGTGAAAAGTACAGAAAAAGGGGGAGGGGAGAGACAGAATGAAAAATTTCTCAGCACCAGTGTCTATGCTACCAAAAGGCAGGATAATTTCTCTGTTAACACTAGAAAGCAAACAGGGGTTTGTGTTTTAATTAGGCTTTGTTTTAAATGTAATGAACTTTTTTTCCATTAGTTGTCACCGAGTTAATGCATAGAAATAAATATATAAAAAGTCAGCTCTCCACATTATGCACTTCTCACGATGGCAAACTCAATGACTTGAAAATTTCCTCAAAACTCTTTTAGGGGGCACAGCACACAGAGCGGCCAGCAGAGCTCTGTTGTTCCCAGGCACTGCAGGGACTTCAGCACGGGATGAATAATCCCAGTGAAATCCAGTGCTTGAATGAGCTCTCAGCTCCAGCAGCCTGGGATGGTGAGAGACTGGGACAGCCCAGCTGTAAATCTGTGCCTTCCTCAGCACGTGCTGAGCTGAGGCTCCTTCAGGGCAGCCCTCAGAGAAGCTCTGTGCTCCCCAGCAGGGCGGCTGAGCCGAAGGCAGCAATCAAATTCCAGCAGTTATTGCGCCAGGAGCTCTGCCAAGCGGGATCCAGCAGGGGAAGGCACAGTTTGATCAAAGTGAGAGAAGTTATTGATCTTAATTCAACCCAGAGCACCAGCCAGGGAATTCACAGAATCGCAGAATCACCACATTGGAAGAGACCTTAAAGATCATGGAGTCCAACCCAGCCCCAGCACCTCAGCTAAACCCTGGCACCCAGTGCCACATCCAGGCTTTGTTAAACACACCCGGGGATGGGGACTCCAGCACCTCCCCGGGCAGCCATTCCAGAACTTTATCACTCTTTCTGTAAAAAAACTTTTTCCTGATATCCAACTTGTATTTCCCTTGAGGCTGTGTGCTCTGGTTGTGTCAGTTCCTGGAGAAAGAGCCCAGCCCCAGCTGAGCACAGGCCCCTTTCAGGAGCTGTGCAGAGTGATGGGGGCAGCCCTGAGTCTCCTTTTCTCCAGGCTAAACAGCAAAGGAGGTCCTGGCATTCTCCTTTTGTCATCAGAGCCTGACCTCTCCCAAGATATGTTTTTGTGGTCCTTTTAACCTAAAAAGCCACATTTTGTCCCCTCTGTGTGTGACAGTTCCTCTCCAGATCCCATTCAGCAGGATCTGGGTGCCAGGAGGAGACAACAACCAGGATTTGCTGCTGTCTCCCTGTAGGATGAGGCTCTCTCAGACCACATTTCAGAGCAGGAGGAGTCTGCACCTGCAGCCATGGCACCGTTCTGGTTAATCTGATTTTGATTGAATGGTTTGGGTTGGAAGGGACCATAAATCTCATCCAGTCCCATCCCTGGACACTTCCACAGCCCCAGGGTGCTCCAAAATCCAACCTGGCCTTGGACACTGGCAGGGATCCAGGAGGATGAACGTGTCAATTATCCACCGCACAGAGAGAGGTGCCACACACAAGGTCAGAATTAATGAGAATAAATAAAGGAATAAGCAGACATTCAGATCCTCCTTCACCAACCATCTTCTCTCAGCCAGCTTTTCCCCAAAATGTTTATTTACTACACAGCCAGGCTTTTGGCAGCCTTCCCACTGCAAAATGTGCTTCCCAGATATTACAAAGTGAACTCCAAATGAAAAAAGACTTTTTTGTTCTTAGGTCTCCCTTTCTTCCACACAGATATCGCTTCATAGCTTTGCCTTTAAGGCACAATTTTGCCCAGAATTTCTCAAATACTCAGTTAAAAAGAGATGAGTCCACAGACTGTTGCTAAAAATAAGATTTCCTTCGTGGTCTTCAGCAAACTACTTTAAACAGACATTTTGCTTCTTCTGTTTATCAAAGCAATGCTTCCTTACTTTTCACTGGTCCAGAAATACAAAGAAAAAGGGAAATAATGTGCATGAGAAATCCTTGCTGTTGTATTTCTAGCATGTTTAAATAATATTTTTAAAAATCAATTCAGTAATAGATCAACAAGATTTTGGCATTCAGGTATTGCATGATGGGGCATAAGAGTTGTTTAGAGCTAGGCAGAAAAAAACAAGGAATAGAAAATAATGGTGATGTGAGTGGATGATATTCCACTATTTCTGTGTAGAATCATGAGAGAATCATGGAATGGTTTGGGTTGGAAGGGACCTTAAAGCTCAACTCATCCCAGGGCATGGGCAGGGACATTCTCCACTATTCCAGGTTGTCCAGTCTGGACTTGGACACTTTCAGGGATAGAGAGATAGATAGATAGATATAGATATAGATGCACATATCCAACTTTTTTTAAAATTATAATTTGTATTAATCTTATCTATTTTATTATATTTATTCCAGTTTGTCCAATCTGGTCCTGGACTATATACATACATATCCAACTATTTTATTATTATTTGTATTAAAATTATATATTTTATTATTAATATTATATATTTTGTTATATTTATTCCAGGTTGTCCAATCTGGCCTTGGAAACTTCCAGGGATAGATATATATATATAGATACACATATCCAAGTATATTTTAATACTATTTATATTAACATTATCTATTTTATCATTTATATTAACATTATCTATTTTATTGTATTTTGTCCAGCTTGTCCAATCTGGCCTTGGACATTTCCAGGGATATATATATATATATATATATATATATATATATATATATATATATATATATATAATGTGTGTGTGTATGTATATATATATATATATATATATATATATATATGTGTGTGTGTGTGTGCGTGTATGTATATATATATGTGTGTGTGTGTGTGTATGTGTGTGTATATATATATATATATATACATGCACATAAGCCAATTTTTAAATTATTATTTATATTAATATTATCTATTTTCCAATCTGGCCTTGGAATATATATATATATATATATATCCATCCAGCTATTTTTATTACTATTTACATTAACATTATCTATTTTATTATTCATATTAATATTACCTATTTTATTATATTTAGTCCAACTTGTCCAATCTGGCCTTGGATACTCCCAGGGATAGATATATATATATATATATATATATATACATGCACATAAGCCAAATTTTTTATTATTATTTATATTAATATTATCTATTTTATTATATTTTGTTCAGCTTGTCCAATCTGACCTTGGACTATATATATACATATATATATATATATATATATATATATATACACAGCTATTTTTATTACTATTAATATTAACATTATCTATTTTATTATTCATATTAATATTACCTATTTTATTATATTTAGTCCAGCTTGTCCAATTTGGTCTTGGACAATTCCAGGGATTTATATATATATATGTACATATATATATAGACACATATCCAACTCTTTTATATCCAACTCTTTTTCGCAATGAAGTTCTAGTCACAATCAAGCCATCAAGCCCTCTCAAAACCCCAGCTATAAAAGCAGACCAGTAAGAAAATATCGTGGTTTATCCCCTTTCCCTGCAGCCCATGCAGAGCCTGGACCATCCTCTGCACAGCCCTTGCCAGGCTGGGAGCTCCTGCTGACAAATTCCCGGGCTGCCAGTGCTCAGTGATGAAATTCAGGAGCCTCCCAGCTGCACTCCTGGGACCTGTGAAGGCAGGGAAATGTGGGGATTGGCAGCAGGCTCTGGCAGATGAGCTCCTCTGCAGATGACACCAGGATTCTGCCAGGCTGACGTGGAACTCTCCTCTTGATTTGTTGTTGTTGTTGTTGTTGTCATTCCAAAGCTCCTGCTTGCAGCTCTGCTGGGCTCCCAGTGCCTGCTCTCCTGACTCTCCTGTTTGCTTCTCTGACTCTGCAAAGTGCTGGGATGGCTCAGCTCAGTTGTCTCAGCTCTGCTTATCTGGAATTGACATGGATCAGTGTTTGTTCTGAAAAAATTCCCCCTTTCTCTTCAGTATTTCAGTGCACTATCCTGTGATGGTGTTTGCAGGGTCCCAGGGCGAGGGAAGAGACGAGAATGTTGATCCATGTTTCAGAAGGCTGATTTATTATTTTATTATATATATTATATTAAAACTATACTAAAAGAACAGAAGAAAGGATTTCATCAGAAGGCTAGCAAGGAATAGAAAGGAAAATGAAATGATAATAAAATCTTGTGACTCTCAGAGAGTCCGAGCCAGCTGACTGTGATTGGCCATTAATTAGAAACAACCCCATGAGACCAATCCCAGATGCACCTGTTGCATCCCACAGCAGCAGATAACCATTGGTTACATTTTGTTCCTGAGGCCTCTCAGCTTCTCAGGAGAAAAATCCTGGCAAAGGGATTTTTCAGAAAATATCATGGCTGCACTACCCCATAGAGGTGCCCTAGTTCATTTCTCCGTTCAAAATAGCCTGGAATTCACTATAAGAGATCCCCTCTAGAAACAGCTTAAGTTAATGTGCCTGGAGAGTTGGGATCTTGCAGATCATTCAGAGAGAAGGAAAAATTCCTTACTAAAGACAAAAGGAGCTGATGTGCAGTTCCAGCACTGAGTGCTGAGCTGTCCTGATTCCAAAGCTGGGTGATGTGGGAGGCTCTCAAAGAAATCACAGGAATGAAACCCCAGACTGGTTTGGGTTGGAAGGGGCCTGAAAGATCATCTGGATCCACCCCCTTGGCATGGGCAGGGACACTTTCCACTGTCCCAGGGTGCTCCAGCCTGGCCTTGGACACTTCCAGGGATCCAGGGGCAGCCACAGCCCAGGAATTCCCAATGTCCCATCCATCCCTGCCCTCTGGCAGTGGGAGCCATTCCCTGGCTCCTGTCCCTCCATGCCTTGTCCCCAGTCTCTCTCCAGCTCTCCTGGAGCCCCTTTAGGGACTGGAAAGATCTCCTGGATCCTTCCCTTCCCCAGGTGAGCATCCCCAACTCTCCCAGCCTGGCTCCAGAGGGGCTCCAGCCCTGGAACAGCTCCATGGCCTCCTCTGGATTTCCTCCAGCAACTCCAGGTCCTTCTCATGCTGAAGATCCCAGGCCTAGACAGGATACTCAATTATAATTTGGATTATTCTTTATAATTTTTCTTCCCCCTTGAGCTCTTTGCCAGCACCACTGAAATGTTCAACTGAGATCTGTGCCCAGATTTAAATAAGACACAGAATCAGGTGACAAAAAACTCAGCTCAATTTCTCATGGTTCTTTTTCTGATGCTGCTCCTGTGGTGAAGTAAAGCCCTGACTTGGATTTATAAAAAAAATAGGTAATATATTATATTAATTGTATTTATTATATTATATATGCAATATAATAAATCCAATCAAACAGCATAGGATATCACAGGCATTTTAACAAAGGTTAATTGTGGTATTAACTGTTCTCCCTGTACAGACTTTTAATGTGAGAAATGTTTCACACATTTAAAGCTCCCTTTAATCACCAGACCTCAAGGCCACACTTCTCATTCCCAGCTGAGTACCTTCCACTAGGAAAAAACACAGATTTTTTTTTTCCTGAGAAAAACTCAGTCTTTATATGAACAGTGAAATATTATTCATTGAACTGACACCATCCCCACAAAAAAAAAAAAAAAAAAAAAAAAAAAGTGAGGTTCTAGAATACCTTTAAGAGTTGGAATCATCCACCAAAAATTTTCAAGGGAAGCCTTCAGGTTATTGCTCAGGGTAAGAAATGGAGAGAAAGCAAAATTCTCTGGACTCTCAAAATAACCCTCCCTCTCTTTTGCTGTCTCTGATTTTTGAGGGAGAAAGCAAACTGCTCTGCGATAGATTTGCATGAATCACAGCACCAAATGCACGGGGAGCTGTGATTAGGGGTGAATTCCTGCAGGAGGGAATGGGGAATCACCTGCACCGAGCCTGTGCCACGAGAAATCCAGGGGGAAAACAAGGAGGTGCTTCCCCAAGCTCTGCTCTCTGTGCCAGAAGCAAGGACAGGACAGGGACTGCAGAAAACTTAATAATTAACTGAAATTATTCTCAATATTTCACGTGATTTCAAATTCTCAGCATCTTCCTCACCCTTCGTTTGGATTTTGATGCTCTTGAGTAGGATGGGAAAATGTCTCTTGAAAGTGGGATGAAAATATCCAGGAGAAGGGTTTGTTTAACAAGAGCCCGAAGCAGGGAACAGTTCATTCCCAGCCTGTTTCTCAAGACAGCAAACACACAGAATCATTACCGATCCCCCTCCTTTTTTTATCTGAGAACTCTTGCACAATCTGCTGTTCCGCAGCAAGAATTCGCCACTCTCGAGCCTTGTTTTTCTATTCACCCCAAAAGCTGCAAGTTTCCCTTCAAACTCTGCACGTCATCCTCATCAAATCCTACACAGAAATGGGCATTAAGTGTTTTGTTTACTCATAAATTGGCCGAGCCACAACAAAGAACAGAATGTAAAGAATGAACTCCCTTTGCAAAAGTCATTCAGAGCCAAACAAAAGCCTTTACCTTCCCCAAAACAGATTTTTCCAAGTGGGCCTCCTCTCTTTCTGAATTGTTCAGCATTACAGGGAGCTCTCAGATAACTCAGAACCATTTGAGAGCCAAGCTAAAAACAGAAGGAATGAGAAAGTTCTCCTGCATCTGATTTTTTTTTTTTTTTCATTAAAAAGGCATTAAGAAAATATGGGCTTTTCACCAGTGCACTGTGAGCAAGCAGCCTCTTTGCCCATGACGTGCAGGGACCTGCTGGATGCAGGCTCCTTCCAACTTCCCCTGGGCTGTGGCAGCTGGATGGATTTGTTTCCACCTGCTCTCCCCGTTTGTCATTCCTGAGGTATGCTGCAGAAAGCCAGGTTAGCTCCAAACTGTCAGCCTGGCTGCAGCCAGAACTCTTCAATTTTATTATCTGATCACATCCCTCCGAGTGCTCCTTTCATTCCCATCCCCACACCTCTGCACCCGCGGAGAACAGCTGGGGTTTGGGTTGGGTTTTTTCCCAAATGAAAATGCCCATTTTTAAAATCCTCAAAGGAAAGCCACATGTGGCCAATCCTATGGATCTGCTCCTTCCCCACTGCTTGTTCCAGGAGTTATAAACTCCTGTGGTCCCTGGAGAAGGGATTGTCCAAACGTGGCTGCAGAGACCAAAATGCTTCTGAAAGAGATTAAAATCTCATTAAAAATGTTAAAAACCTCTGCCTCCAAACCCTTGGGAAGACTGGCTGCCTCCATCTCCTGTGGTGGTGTTGGAAATAAAGCTGCCAGAGAGATCTTCTCCCATTCCTCCCGAATTTCAGGGGGCTAGGAGAGAGTGGGTGTGGGGAGGGAAGGTATCTCGAGTACAAGAAAGGATGATTATCAAGTCTAAAGAGAGCACGTCATAAAATGAAGAAATATAAGGCTATTTTTAAAGCAATTATTTTGTTTTCAAGCTGGAAACGTGCTGCAGTATTCCCCCTCTGCTTGGCATTCCAGAGGAGGTGTTGCATTTAGCTACAGCAAAATTAATTCCCTGGAAGAGAAGAAAACTGAAACACTGGCAGCAAAATAGGAAAGCAGAAGAGGAGAGTTTTGTTTCCTCTGTTTTGATAGGGAATTATGTTTTCCAAACTTGATCAGCTCCCCGGCCCAGCTCTGCAGTGACAAGCACAGCGATTCCCTGAGAGGGTTTGTGCAGAAGGCACCCCTGGTACCTCAGAAAAGTGTGAGTTCAGAGCAATCCCTTCACCCCTCAACCTGCATAATTTATCCAGGCATATTCTGGAAGTTCAGAAGCCTCTCCAATAAGTTAGAAAGATTTAGGAACTTTTGGGGAGAAAGAAAAAAAAATAAATAAAAAATGTGACCTGTTACGTAAACCTGTATTTTAAGAAGTGAACTAGAGACAGGAGGAAGGATCACAGGGGTTGGACACATACCCAGCTGTCCCAATTTGGCGGAGCTGTTTTAGCTGTCAGCGTGTGAATTCTTAATGTGTGATGATTATAAAGTAAGGAGAGGGAGCTCTGCTCCCTCATTGGAATTATTTTGCCTTTTTCTCCAAGGAACAGACCCAGAATTGCTGCCCCAGCTCAGACCCACACCTCGAAACCCCTTCCAAACATTAAACCTCGAATATTGATTTATTAAGATCCAAAGTGATAAAATCCTGCTTATCCCAGGCTCAAATTTTCCTGACACCTCCACTAATTACACACCATAATGAAATCCCAGAAGCACTGAAAGAATTGTTCCAGCAGGAACTCAGCCAGCAGAACACCTAAGGAAGCTTCTTTCCCTTCACTCATCACTGTGGGAAGCAATCTCAGAGTCCTCTCCAAAAACCCCCTCAAACAGATGTCTTGCAGCACAGCAAGACATGATCAAATTCAGACTTGGAGAGAGCATGTTCCAAAATCCCTCGGAGAGAGAGTTTTGCCAGGCACACCTTATCACCCGCAGGAGAGGGAGGGGATGCAGGGAGGGCACCTTCACTGGCACAGGGGGCACACTCAGGGAAAAGCAGCTCTGTGACCTGTCCACGCCCAGGTATGACCAAAACACTCCTTAAACCTCAGCAATACCCTTAATCTGTGCCTGGAGATAGAATCACAGCATCATGGAATTGTTAATTCTGGAAAAGACCTCCAAGATCATTCAATCCAACCATTCCCAGCACTGCCAAGGCCACTCTGCCCCGTGTCCCCAGTGCCACATCCACATGGCTTTGAAATTCCTGCAGGGATGGGGGCTCCACCTGAGCACCTTTTCCTGAAGGAACTGCCCCAAAATCCACCCTGAGCTGCCCTGGGCCAGCCTGAGGCCGTTCCCTCTGCTCCTGTCCCTGTTCCCTGGAGCAGAGCCCGATCCCCCCGGCTGTGCCCTCCTGGCAGGGAATTCCAGAGAGGGAAAAGATCCCTGGGGATCCTCCTGTGCTCCAGGCCGAGCCCCTGCCCGGCTCCCTCAGGGATTCTCCAGCCCCTTCCCGGCTCCCTCAGGGATTCTCCAGCCCCTGCCCGGCTCCCTCAGGGATTCTCCAGCCCCTTCCCGGCTCCCTCAGGGATTCTCCAGCCCCTGCCCAGCTCTGTTCCCTTCAGGGTCTCCCTTGCTATGAGGGGAAAATCAAAAAGTGGGAGAAAACGTGAGGGACAAAAGAAGTGAGGGGAGTTTGAGGAAGGCTCTGCTGCAGAGCTTTTCCCTTCTGGATCCTCCTTGGCTCCAGGCTGAGCCCCTTTCCAGCTCCCTCAGGGATTCTCCAGCCCCTTCCCAGCTCCGTTCCCTTCCCTGGCCCTGCTTCAGCCCCTCAACCCCTTGCCGTGAGGGGAAAATCAAAAAGTGGGAGAAAACATGAGGGGAGAAAGAAGTGAGGGGAGTCTGAGGAAGGCTTTGATGCAGAGCTTTTCAATTCTGGATCCTCCTTTTCTCCAGGCTGAGCCCCTGCCTGGCTCCCTCAGGGATTCTCCAGCCCCTTTCCCAGCTGGGTTCCTTGCCCTGGACACACTCAGAAGGAGCTCAGGATGATCTCCAGCCCAGGTTATGGAAGTTCCATGTCCCTGCTCTCCCTTGGAAGCCTGACAGAAGTTTCCATGCTGGGAGCATCCAGGACAGCTGAGCCAGAGCTGGAGCAGCATCGGGAATTGTCCCCCATGGATGGACCAGGTGGCCACCAGCCCCAGCTCCTGCTGCCTGCACGCCCAGCTCCATTACCAGGCAATCCTGAGACAGATTCACAGCTTTCCCAAGAAAACATTTCCAAGTGGGATCGATTTTTTTGCTGTTTTAAAACCAACATTAGCAAACGCGACTGCACGGTGCGCAGATCTGTCAGATTTGTTCTCAGCTGCAATCCTGAAACGTGTCATTATCGTGTGCTGTGTGAGCAAAGCTGGGCCTGGCTGCCATGTGACTGAGCTCTAAATTAGTTTATGGGTAAAGTTCCTTCCCAATGTGCTCCATCTTTCACTCCATCTTATCTTAATGAGCTCTTAACCTCTTAAAAATAAGTTACTGCCAAGGAGGCTAAACACAGGGTATTAAAGTCTCCAAGAGAACCACAGGGATGGATGGCCCTGCTCAGGTAGCTCTGCTCTCCTTGAACACAACTCCTGCAGCTTCCAAGTGCACTGGAAAAAATAATTTCCACTGCATTCATTGTAAAATTCATTTGTGATTACAAGGTCGTGCTAGTTTTTATAAAATAAGTGTGGAAAACGATCATCTGAAAAATGTGCATTTCTCCTGGCAAAACCCCAGGGTTCCTGCACTTGCAGCCTCAGCATTTTGGTTCTGGACACCTTTTTAAAAATGAAAATATGACTCCATGCAAAGTATCATAGAATATCCTGAGTTGGAAGGGGCCCACAAGAATCATTAAAGTGTGACACCTGCCTTTGGCATGGGATAATTGACTTAATCCCAGAACAACCCCTTTCACGAGGAACTTTTGATGGAAGGACAGAAATCTCATGAAATATCATCCTGCTTGGGCTCAAAGTGTTCCAGGCGTCTCCAGAACACACCTGAGCACATCCAGAGGGTGCCACAGGCACTGGGATCTGGTCCAGGTGTTGGGATCCAGAGCACCCGACACCCCCATGGGCACATTCCATGGACAGCAGCCCCTGTCCACCCTGGAACTGAAGCTGCCTCCACCGTCACACTCAGCCAGAGGGGCAGCACATTTTATATAAAATAATTATGTCATTTAATCCCCTCATACCCCTGCATGAAGCTGCTGTTTGAGAAGGCAGTGAGCAGCCCACAGACCAGAGGCTTTGCTGGATTTGTGCCTTTCCAGAAACAACTTGTACAACTTTTGAGCAGATAAATGGAAAATAAGATGTGGAATTCTGGACTTCCTTAGCAAGGATACTCCAGGGGCTGGAGCTCTGCTCTGCTCTGCTGGGAGAGCTGGGAATGTTCCCCTGGAGAAGGGAAGGCTCCAGGCAGAGCTCAGAGCCCCTGGCAGGGCCTGAAGGGGCTCCAGGAGAGCTGCAGAGGGACTGGGGACAAGGGATGGAGGGACAGGAGCCAGGGAATGGCTCCCACTGCCAGAGGGCAGGCATGGATGGGACATTGGGAACTGGGAATTCCTGGCTAGGCTGGGATTCCCAGAGCAGCTGGGGCTGCCCCTGGATCCCTGGCAGTGCCCAAAGCCAGGCTGGACAGGGCTTGGAGCAGCCTGGGACAGTGGGAGGTGTCCCTGCCCATGGCAGGGATAGCACTGGATGATCCTTAAGTTCCCTTCCAACCCAAACCATTCCATGACACGAAAACAGGAGCAACTTCCACCCCATGTGCATTTAATGTGATTTTATCACTGGGTTGTTAAAAAAAGAAGATAAAAAGTCATTAGAATTTCCTTTTAAAATCCCCAATTTCTTGTGCTTCACAGCTGGCCCATAATTCATGTTGGGAGTTGCAAGAAGTAGGGGATGTACAAACTGTCTCCCACACCCTGTCTGCTCAGGAAACTCACTGCCATGTGGAATTAATTACTGGGTTTTTTTTAAATACATATAATTTCAAGGTCATGGTCCAGCATCTCTGATTCATGGTAATAAAGGTTGCACAAGAAGAGAACTGTGTAGAGCAAAGGTTAATTGAAATCCCCTTCCTAACAAAACCCAACTGGAAAGCTGCTGCTTCCAGAGACAAATCCCTGCAGCACTACTCATCTTTAATTCCTGATTGGCAGGTTTGGGAATTCAGTGCCTTTAGACAGGAGCAGCAGGAGGCAGAGAGGGGAAGCAAAGAGCTTTGCCAGCCCTGCAGCCCCTGGGATGCTCCTGGGGTGTTCCAGGACAATTCCCCAATGTCACACACCGGGTTTGTGACACCTCCACCCTCTCCCCTCCAGCCCTGGAGTGTTCAGGCAGTGCCAAAAAACCCCAAGATCAGAACTCAGGTCTCTGTGCCAGCCTCGGGGATTTAGAAACCAGAGGCAGCTCTTGAACTCCCAAAGTAGGAGACAGCTTTAAAAGAGCCCTTTTTAACTGCTGGGTTTGATATTTTGGGAGTCTCTTTCATACCAGCGAGGGCTGGACGTGCCCTTTTGTGCCACAGCTCTGACCACTGTGGATTTGGGAAGGATCCCACACCTGACCAGACTCCCAGCAGCATCAGGAGGTCTGGCAGCCACGAGATCGTGCTAAAAAAGTAAATTAAATGAGAAAAAAAGCAGCAGAGGAGGAGAGGAAAGGATGGAAAAGCGACGGGAGAGCAACGAAATGGCATTTTCTGAGCATGAAGAATGATTACAGAGGTCAAACCCGAAGCTGCTGCAGGAGTTTCTGATTAAATCCTGCTTTGTTCCAAAGTGCTGACGTGCAGAACTCCAAATGGTTTGGGGAAGGTATCAATCTGATAGGAGCCCTTCCTGCAGGGTCATTTGCCTACTTGCTTTACTCGAAACCTTGGCTCCTGCACAGCTGCTCGGATGGGCTATTGGGAAAGGCACGTTCCCAGGCTCCCCAGAAACTTGGGATTAAAGGGAATTAATTATTGATACAAGTCTCTGCTCTGCATGTTTGCCTTATCAAATGATCTGTAGCTGTGCCTGTGGCACGGGAGGAGCACATCTGAGATCTTTTAATGGTGCAAAAAGCTCCTTCAAGGGGCAGCCAAGGCGAGCAAGGCTCCTGCGCTGGGCTCCCTTCCCGAAAAAATGAGGAGGGGAAATAAGAAGTGCAAATGTTATGGAGGAGTTTTAAAGAGTTAAAAGTTCCCTGTTTCTATCAGCAAATCATTGGGGTGGTACTGCCTGCTCTGGTGAGCGCTGACTTTGTGGGATAATGCATTTCCATGGTGAAATCCAAATATCCTGGGCATCTGGGGCTGGGGTAGGCTGTGAAAACCAACTCCAGCTCCCTCCAGCCACTCCACTTGTGGCCTGGGATGTGGCATCTGAAGCTGTGCTGCTTTCTCCTGCTCTGAGCAGGCAGCAGAGGGATGGGGGATCAGGATCCAGGGATGTGAGATCCATGGATGTGGGATTCATAGATGTGGGATCAGGATCCAGGGATGTGAGATCCAGGGATGTGGGATTCATAGATGTGGGATCCAGGATCCAGGGATGTGGGATCCAGGATCCAGTGATGTGGGATCCAGGGATATGGGATCAGGATCAAGATCCAGGGATGTGGGATGTAGGGACATAGGGATCAAGATCCAGGGATGTGGGATCAGGATCCAGATCCAGGGATGTGGGGTGCAGGGATGTGGGATCAGGATCCAGGGATGTAGGGATCAAGATCCAGATCCAGGGATGTGGGATCAGGATCCAGATCCAGGGATGTGGGATGTGGGATCAGGATCCAGGGATGTGGGGTGCAGGGATGTGGGATCAGGATCCAGGGATGTAGGGATCAAGATCCAGATCCAGAGATGTGGGATCAGGATCCAGATCCAGGGATGTAGGATCAGGATCCAGAGATGTGGGATCCAGGGATGTGGGATGCAGGGATGTGGGATCAGGATCCAGGGATGTGGGATGCAGGGATGCTCTGCACTGTGCGCCGATGCCATTAGGTGGTGCTTGAAACAGAAGATTGCAAGAAAGAAAAGCAAGAGCTTGTGTGCTGCCCAGGCAGCCTGCTCAATAAATATTTGATTCTAACAATTAAAAAATTAAAAATAAAAGCACCAAAAATAAAAAAGAGAGAGGGATGGAAAACTTAAAAAAAATTAAAAAAAAAAAAAAGCTCATTCTAGGATTCAGTTTCCCATTTAAAAATCCGATTTCTAGGCCTTGGCAGAGCTGAGTAATTAAATAAATAAATAGTCAACTCTTCCTCCTGCCTGGAGCAGCTCTGCTCACACACACACACACAAACACTCCCTTAAATCAGCCTCTGATATTTCTGTGCCCAGCCAAACCTGCTCATCATGCCTTAGATCCCTATCTCCCTCCTAAGGCTGATAACTGGATTTCCAGTAAGTTTTGAGTCACAGACTGAAATACTATTTAATGCACCAGCTTGAAAATGGGTTTCCAGGAAAAACTGTCCAAGGAAAAGCTCACTAGGAGTTGGGAAGAAGTCTTGGTTCAGCTTGGGAAAGCAGAGCTCCCTCCCTTTCCCTTCTCTGGCAAAAACCTCCAGGCAGCAGGTAGATATTTATATATTTACACATTTTCACAGCTTCCCTTCAGAATTGCAGTCATGGCAAATGGCCTGTGCTAAGCACTGACAAAAGTTCATCAATTAAATAATTGCATCCTATTAGATTCAACAGCCACAAATAAATTTGTGCCTCCAGTGCTGTGTAACCCTTTGGAGAACTCCTGACTTCCTAAGTCTCCTCCTAGGATCTCTGTGGGGCCCTTCCAACTCAGGATTTTCCAGGATTTTATGAAAAAACAGTTCTTTTAGTTCTTTTTTTCTCCAGCTCCTTTATAATTTCAATTCTTCCATTATTGAATTATCATGAAATAGTGAATAATCATTCATTATTCATGCTCTCTGTGCCACTCTCAATTTTACAGCAGCTATATTTTAACAACTCTCACAGCAAAGGGCAGAATGGCTGCAGATGGAAAAGAAATACAGAATTATAGATCATGGAATCATTAAGGTTGGAAAAGCCCTTAAGATCATCGAGTCCAGCTGCTCCCCAGCACTGCCCCGTGTCCCCAAGTGCCACATACACATAATTTTTACATTTTTTTTTAAGGAACTGGGACTCCACCACTGCCCTGGGCAGCTGTGCCAGCCCTTTGCATTGATAAATCTTCTCTAAAATCCAATCTAAACTTCCTCTGGCCCAACTTAAAGCCATTTCCTCTTCTCCTGTCATAGATACACTCTAGGAATTGTTAATGAAGATACTTATAAACCTAAAATTTGCTTATGTACTGCACAGAATAATTAAAATATAAATACTTTGAGAAATTTGGGGCTTAGCAAAGGCAGAACTGCTTGTCATATGTGTATGAGGACTCAGAGATCATAAATCCCTGGAAGAGAACAAAGCAGCATTCCCTTTTCTTCACGAGTTACCTGAAACACCATGAGGTGGGAGGGACAAAATATATAAAGGGAGGCAGCTGATCCATTTTCAAGCCTCTCTCGTTCCTTTTAGGCTTTAGATTTCACATAAATATTTCTTTAAATGCACACATCTCTGTACCAAAACTACCATTTGAGAAGCTTCCAAAACTTGGCTTTTAATTAAAGCCATGAAAGTATAATGCTCACACTGAATAAGTATCAAAAATAGAGACAAAACTGAGAAAATATGCAGGCATTTTTCTTGGGGTTTGTCAGGCACTGCAAAGACAATTAAGTTTCTTTTCTTCACTGTACATATAATACTCAGAAGTGAAAGCTTAATTAACTTGTCAGAAACTCTGGCATCTCTTTTCTTGAGCTGCTGAACCCACCTTCCCCAAAGACTTGAAGGGAAAATAAAAAAAAAAAAATCCCTGAATGCTCGAGCTGAAATACCTGATCATGCATGACATTCCTGTCCTGTTGCACAGTTTGTCTGTCATTACCAGAGGGTTTTTTATCCATCTGGGTGAGCACACTCTGTTTCCATTTGTCTGGGAATGTCTCAGAGCTGTAACTGCTCCCAGACGATGGCCCCAGTGCCGGAGCGGTGGGATGTGCTGCCACTCATTCCAGCGCGCACACATTCCTCAGGAAAATCCTGCAACTTGCACCAAAATGTCCTCAACCACCTGGGTTTCCCTGCCAGTTCAAGGCCCTGAGCTCTGCTGTGGGCAGCAGATGAAGCAGGTGGGAAAGGGAAACTTTTGCTACCTTTTGACACCAGTTCCCCACCCCTGGGTGGATCGAAAAGCCGGGGGGATGTGGCATTTGGGGACATGGGCTAGAGGTGGCCTTGGCACTGCTGGGGGAGCACTGGACTGGATCTGAGAGGGCTTTTCCAGCCTTGGTGCTCCTAGGATTGTATATCCTCACTTTACTGGGCAGACTGAGTGGGATTTAGGTGCGGGAAGAAGCAGAACCCCAAAGCAGAGGCTGATTCCTGCTGCTCTGTGTGGATATTTCACTTTTCTCCCGCTGAGCCCAGGGCCAGCTGTGGCCAATAAGTCCCTGTCAGCAAGCCCAGCCTGGAATTGTGCTGGGAGCAGCTGGAGGAGTGACTCCTGACCCTGCTTCCGAGAACCAGGAGAGTTTGAGGGAAAAGCAGGAGCCCACAGACCCTGCAGCATCTCCCTCCTTCCTCTGCCCCACACATTGCTCCAAAGGCCCTTCCTTCAGCCAAGGTTAACCTCACAAACCTAACGCCACCCCTTCAGCTTGGCACGTGCAAGAAGTGGCTTTCACGTTTTTAGGGGATTTTTAATGCAGTTTTTCAACCTGAGCTCACTTAAGTCTGAAAAATATCGCACTTTATCCTGCTGTAATCTCCTCTCCAGGATCTGCATGTTTAACCAAAGAGCAAAGGTCCAGGTGCTTCTCTGCATTAGTAATGACCCGACGTCTCCTCTTCAATAATGCAACACGGGCCAGAGCACAGCAGCCTTGAGCTCCCTCATTTTAAAAATGGATTAAAACTTCCAGGCAGCACAAGGGAGCCGAAATTGGAGGGGTTTTTCCAAGGTGATGCATTTCAGGTGTAATTTTTCACCTCCCATATAAATCTCCATCTTTAATTCTCAGCTAACTTTGCTGCTCTGTTTCCAGCACTGTCCCAGGTTTCAGTGAGCTCTGGGATCTGGCTGTTCAACAGGAATTCCAAGCCCAAGCAATCCTACATAAAACATCCTGTTGCAAAACCCTTGTCTCTTCTGATAGATATTAAAACCAAACACACAGAGCTCTTAACCACTCCACACAAGTTCATGCTTCAGGTCTTTTTTTTTCCCTTTAAAAATAAACATAAATTTAGATTTCACATTCTCCAGAGATTCACACAGACCCAATGTGAGAGTTTTCAGAACAATTCCCTCCATACAAAAGGGAACTTTTCTGCTATGCATCATTTTCTCCCCAGGCCTCTCTGGGGACTGCTGGTGCTTGGAGAACACCTGGAATAAGGTGGAATAAGCCCCTGTCTCTGGTATTTTTGCCTCTACAATGAATTATAATTCTTTGAAGTGTGGCAGCTCTCAGGAAATTCCTGGTTCAAATCTCCATACACCAGGACAGGAGCTTCAGTAGCTGATGAGCACTGGCCATGTGTCTGTGTTTATCAGCTTAAACCAAATCCAGGCAGTGGGATGGGCTTAGAGCTGGGACAACCAGTGGGAATAAAGCACACCTGGAAGGTTGTCCAGGAAAAGGGAGAACCATCAACTCCCATGCACAAACTCCCAAGGTAAAACCTTGTATCTGCACCTTTACCATGTGTCCAGGAGGCCCCACTTTCCTAAACCCTGATTTTTTTTCTCCTCTCTGCACAATCTAAACACACAAATGAGCCATTTTCCTGGATGAACATAAACACAAATCCCTGGATGCTCGTTGGGAATTCTGCCCCCACTCCCACCAGCGCAGGGCAATAATCCTTCCCCCATAACACATTTAGATTAGCAATGGCAGCAGTATTAAAAGGGGCCACTGGAGCAGGGAAGCATTTGCTGGGAGTGTGGGCAGGGTGTTTCCCACATCTGTTTTGCAGGTATTAATGCTCAGGAGGCACGGTGGTTTGTAAGGGATAACAGCTCCTGCCTTTTCCCCGGGGCCAGCGCTCTCCTGCCACCTCCCTGTCCCTCCAGAGCCACAGAATCTTTCACTGCTTTCCTACAGCTCCAGGCCCAGCCATAAAACACATCAAACCCCCCAGCTGGGACACAATTAGTGCTCTGAAACACGGGGAAACCACATCTGGCCAAGGAGCGAGGGAGCCCAGGGAGCGCTTGACTCCAAACCGAATCTCCAAGGGGGGAAAAATCTGTTCCTGAGCCTGCCTGAGCTTTGCAGCTGTGCTTTGTGCTCTCCCCCTGTTCCTGAGCCTGCCTGAGCTTTGCAGTTGAGTTTTGTGCTCTCCCCCTGTTCCTGAGCCTGCCTGAGCTTTGCAGTTGAGTTTTGTGCTCTCTCCCTGTTCCTGAGCCTGCCTCAACTTTGCAGTTGTGCTTTGGGCTCTCCCCTGTTCCTGAGCCTGGCTCAACTTTGCAGCTGTGCTTTGTGCTCTCCCCCTGTTCCTGAGCCTGGCTCAGCTTTGCAGCTGAGCTTTGTGCTCTCCCCTGTTCCTGAGCCTGGCTCAGCTTTGCAGCTGAGCTTTGGGCTCTCCCCTGTTCCTGAGCCTGGCTGAGCTTTGCAGCTGAGCTTTGGGCTCTCCCCTGCTCTTGAGCCTGCCTGAGCTTTGCTCTGGGCTTTGGGGTCTCCTCCTGCAGTTCTGCTTTGTGCTCCCCTGCTCCTGAGCCTGGCTGAGCTTTGCAGTTGTGCTTTGGGCTCTTCTCCTGCTCCTGATCCTGGCTGAGCTTTGCAGTTGTGCTTTGGGCTCTTCTCCTGCAGTTGTGCTTTGGGCTCTCCCCCTGCACCATTTTTTTGGGCAAAATGAACGAATCCCTGCCTTCCAAGCTGTTGCATAAATCCTGCTCACATCAAGGCTGGCTCTGGTCCCACGCAGACAAATGCCAGCCTCAGTGAGGTGTCTGTGGTCAGAGCTGAGGCTTTTCCAAACGAGCCTGGAGGTGTTTGTTCATCAAAGCCCAAAGCTCCAGCCAGGCCTGCTGGAAACACAGGTTCCCTAACATCCAGCATGCCCAAAACACTGAAACTTCACCAAAGTAAACTTGGAAGTGGGAAGGGAAAATGTCCAAGGTTTGATACAGAAATGAACTGTCCTGGAGTAGGTGTTCATATTTTATGGAGATTATTCTGCCTGTTACACTACTGTGGTTTCTTTAATTATTTATTTGTTTGTTTATTGTTTTTCTTTATTCATTTTTATTATTTTAATAGATCTATTTTTATATATTTATATGTAAATAATATAAATATAAATAGATATAAACATAACCATAAGTATAAATATAAATAATATAGATAGTGGTGTAACAGGCAGAATCATCTCCATTTTATTTTTTATATATTATATATAATATATATATTTTATGTATTTATATATATGCATTTTTATATATGTATTTATATATATATATATAATTTTTTTATTTCCCATGTCTATCAGACCCACCCAGCATTTGCTCCAACCTCGAAGGACATATTTGGCCTAGGAAAACCTGTATTTTTGGAAAAAATGGTAGAATCCAATGGCTGAATATTGAAATGGACTGACAAACCCGCGTGGCAAGGAGGTAATTTTATCCTCACACTCAGAAATTCAGTCCCCAAACCTTATAAATTCAGGTCTGCACTTGGAATCTGCCACCCCACTACCAGCAAAAATACACACACCCCTAAACAGCAGCTCATTTGGGGTTAGAAAGTCTAGAAAAAGACCTGGCAGTGGAAATAATTGATCCCTGGGTGCCCAGGGAATGGAGCTTTGTTGATATTTATGATTCAGGGGAGCCACAGGAAGTTATTCATTAGAGTGATGGAAACAAACAGGGCAAACAATTCCACCAGTTCAGCTCCCCAGTTTATGTGCTGGTGATTTTTAAGCCGCGTTTGATTACGTGTGCGCAACACCTCTGAGCAGAACCGCAGGATCACAGAACCGTTTAATTGGGAAAAGCCTCCAAGCGCCTCTCCCAGGGCCGTGTAAAACCTGAGCTCTCCTCTCATCTCGCTGGGGAAACGCCACGTTTATGTTCCATTCCCACATGAAACTTCCTAGCAGAGCATTCAAACCGTGCCCCCCCGCCAGGACCCACACCAGGCTGGGGGCAAAAAACCCAACAACAAACCTGCAAACCTCAGGATTATTGTAAAGAATGTGTTTCCATACACAAATAAGTCAGCATTTCAAATGCAATTAGCCATTTTAATTAATCTGAGCTATTATTTGTTGACGTGAGCAGCACGCTGGTGGCAGGAATGTGGTTAAGGAGCACAAAAAAAGAGCTGGGATGTGATTTACAGCTTTCCCTGCTGGTATTGACACCCACAGCAAAGCCCAAGGAGAGCCAAAAGTCCAGAAATGCCTTTTGTCTTTTTTTCTACCATTCTTTAACAGATTTGTCACTGAAATGCACCCTTGTGGCTCGAGCAGTTACACTTTGCCTTTCTGTGGTTAATTAGAGCAGCAGAAATCTTGCAAAATACACTGGCAAATATCTGAAAATCTTGGTGACTCACAAGGTTTGACCAGTTCCTTTCATTTACTGATTCATGACAAAGAGCAGGGGGAAAAAGTGAACTGGGATGGTTTTGGGCAGCAGAAAAATTGTTTCAAGATGAGTTTGATGAAATTGTTTGAAGTGATGAGTGTATCTGAGTGCTGTGAAATGCTGGTGAGAAGAGATTTGGCTTTGTCTCCCACAGAATTTGGTACAAAATGTGTATAAACATAAATACATAAATATAAATATAAAATATGTCAATAAATATCAATATCAATTACAATATCAATACAAACATATACATGTAAACATGTGAATATAAATTATAGATATAGATATAAATATAAATATGAATATAAGTGTATTTATGGTTTGTCTCTTACAATTAGTCCTGTACAACATAAAACAGCACCAAGGTTCACCAGCCACAATATTTGCATCCAACTCCCCTTGTTTTTTTCTCTCTTATAAAAAAATATATTGAATGGAAAGGTGCAGGAAAATAAATATTTTTGTTTAAAAATTACAATATTTACATTCAATTCCTCTTGGTTTTTTTCTCTCTTTTGAATAGGTATGTTGAATGGAAGGGTGCAAGATAATAAGCAGCTATTGTAAAAAAAAATTCCTATTTTGCTTCATTTTATCACTGTTGTAAAGTGCTCTGATTTTTCAGGAATTTTTATGGGGCTTTTTTCTGAGAAAAATACTTTTTTATGGGGTTTTTTTCCTGAAAACCTTTTGGTCAAAGTTTAAACTTGGAAATCTTGGAGGTCTTTTCCAACCTAATGATTTTAAAGTTTGATTCCATTTGTGCTGTGCAGGAGGGAAGGGAGATAAACTTGCAGAGAGGTAGTAAGGAAACACCTGTGCAAGCTGTGCCTTTTCTGCAGAACAAAAACCCTTTTGACCAATTTGGGAGAAACAAGGATTCCAAGCAGCATGAGCTGCACAAATAAATAAAGACATTGCTGACATTTGTCTACAAAACATTTTGCAAAAGACATTTCAGATGCAATTTGAGCGCTGAAGGAACACCAGCAGTTTATGTTTGTTATTTCAGAAAATTCTCAATGAAAGTGTCAGCTCCAAGAGGAGGCTGGAGAAATCTGCTCCAGACTCCCAGAAATGACTGAACCAACAGTTTTTAATTGAATTTCAAACGACTGCAGGCGCCTTTCGCTCAGCACCCCGTTCCATGAGGATCCAGTTGGATCTAGGTAATAATAAGATTACTCCTGGGTTTCTGCCTGGAGCCTGGCAAACGCTGCCAGGAGGGAATATGCAACATGTTGTGGGGTTAAGGAAGCCTAGCACGGTGCCAACATCACACTGTGACATTGCCTGCGGAGTGTGAAAGGATTATATCCTGTCTTAACATACCACTTCCCCCATGCCAGAAAATGGGGAAGGCTCTAATCACCCAGCAAGTATGCGAGGCACTAAATATAACCCCAAATAGAAACCCAAAGCCCTCGCTGCTGCTGCTGCAGGATCGAGTTTCCCTTCAGAGCAGCTCTGCTCCCAGCAGTGCCTCTGAAATCTGGGGCTGGAGGTTCTCATATTTATGGCATCTTGGTGATTTCCAGATGAAATCAGACTAGAAGGAAAGGAGCAGAGGGTTGGTGTTGGGTTGGTGGTTTTTTTTTTTAATATGAGCCATGCAAACTTACTCCAGGTCTGGGTTCTTTCCAAGTCACGCATTACTGAACAACAAAGATTTGGCAGCCAGATTTTTTACAGCTAATTTTTTTTTCTTTTTTTTTTTTCTCATTCTGGCTGCTTGACTCAGAACTGAATCCTAGCTCTGCTCGCCTTCATACGTACTGGGTCTGCAGCAGGAAAAGTAGGTCAGGAAAGATAAAAACAAGAGAAACCAGGACAAAACTGTGCCCTTACCAAAGGAGGAGGCAAAGCAGGAATTTTACCAGGGTGAGGAACTCTGGTGATGCACAAGGAGTGGATGGCGGGAGAGCAGCTCGAGTGAGTTACAGTGAGGCCACTTTTATACATTCCAGCATGGAACCCTGGGGTGTTTAGGGGTGTTTAGGTCAGGAAACACCTTTGAGATCATTGAGTCTCACCAAAAACCAGCACTGCCAATGTTGACGCTAATCATGTCCCCACGTGTCACATCCATCCACGCCCTCCAGGCATGGGGACTCCACCTCTGCCCTGGGCAGCTGTGCCAGGGTTAAACAACCCTTTTCCATGAAGGAATTTTCCTGAATATCCAACCTAAACCCTCTCTGGAATTACCTGAGGCCATTTCCTCTTCTTTCTCCTGCCTTGGGAGCAGAGCCTGACCCCCACCTGGGCACACCCTCCCTTCGGGGACTGGAGGAGTTGGGAAGGCCCTCACTGAGCATCTCCAGTGCTGGCCTTAAATTAAAAAACTTTGAATTTGGCACCGTGGTCACTCAGAGCTGCTTTTCCCACTCTCCAAGGGCTGATTTGCCACTCCAGAGGGGGCTCATGGCCAACCACAGTGGATGGGCCACAGGACAGGGGGGCTCCAGCAGGTCCTGGAGGTTTTCTAAGGATCTGGGTGGTTCCAGCAGGTCCTGGAGGTTTACTAAGGAGCTGGGTGGCTCCAGCAGGTCCTGGAGGCTTTATTGAGGAGCTGGGTGGTTCCAGCAGGTCCTGGAAGCTTTGCTAAGGTTCAGGGTGGCTCCAGCAGGTCCTGGAAGCTTTGCTGAGGATTTGTGTGGCTCCAGCAGGTCCTGGAGGTTTGTTAAGGAGCTGGGTGACTCCAGCAGGTCTTGGAGGCTATATTGAGGATCTGGGTGGCTCCAGCAGGTCCTGGAGGCTTTGCTGAGGATTTGTGTGGCTCCAGCAGGTCCTGGAGGTTTGTTAAGGAGCTCTGTGGCTGGCCAGCCCCAGGCTGAGGAGATGAGGCAGGAGCACTGCAGATATTCCCATGGAAGTGTGGGATAGTGGTGCCAGGGGCTCACCACACCAAAGCACGGAGAAATGGGAGCATCACATGGGAAACCATAATGGAGCAGAAGGAAACAACAGATCTTTGATGCTCTCCATTTAAAAAAAAAAGCCATTATTAAAATAAGAGACTAAAAAAGTAGATTTTTTTAATGCCTTTTCACGCTGCTGAAAATATTTGGCCAGGGTACGTCATCCCCTGCATCTTGATTTACTTAAAGTGTAAATGTGGTGACCTTTAAAAACTGGAACAAAATGTGCTAGAGAGGTTTTATTGTTTTATTATAAAATGATCAAAAAATACAATTGGGAAGAAGAAATGAGGCACCTTTTCTCTAAGTAACCATTAATGCTCGTGCCCTTTAATACTAGCTATAATTTAAATCTAGTTATAATTAAAGTCTTTAATTTTCTCCTTAAACCCATCTAATCAATGTTACACTTTCTCCTCTACTTTTTGTTTTCAAGAATTAATCAAATTAATGTTCCTCCTAAACCTGCACATTTGTACTCAGTTATGCTGTAGCTGCTTCTGATAACATCATTTCATTTCCATCTGACCTCTGATCAGGCAAACAATTTTAAATAGTGCCAAGGAATATATATTATAGCCAAAAAAAAAAAAAAGGCAGCTATCATAATTACAAACTAAAGATTTAAGACCTCCAGGATTGCATCAGACATTTTCCCATTTGTCAGTAAATCAAAATAGTGTTTCCAAATCAGACTTTAAAGGCAAGTTGAAATATCTTCAATAATTTGCACTTCTTCCCAGAAAGACTTAAGCCACCCACAAGAGAAAGTCAAAAAACCAACGGCTGCAGCAGAACTTGATGCCTAAAAAAGGAACCAGAAAGTCCCGTCTGGATGGAAGTGGAAAAGGCCAATTCATGAGCAGACAGAACAAACAAAAATGAACATTATTGGTAATCTGAAATGCCAGATATACAAGAAGAGCTCTTGAATATCTTTGATATTGTACTGGTGATAAAGATGGCTACTTAAATAAATAAAGACATCTCAGTAAAGGTTTCTTCAATCTTTTCTTAAGGAGGCTGTAGATATTTCTTATGTGCATCTTCCCCATTTCCCCTGCTCAACACTTGCAACCCAACTTCTGCTCTGATAATCGGAGTGAGGGACTTGTGCCCATGGAGAAAAATCTGCAATTGCTAAATTGGGTCAGATTAATCCAGGTGCTATTCTGTGGACTAGATCCAGATGGGATTTGGGATCTTTGGGTGCTAGCCCAAAAGAACACTGTTTCTTGTTTCTGAAGAGGTTTCCTAGATGTGCCAGCTGATCCATGAGCAAATCCAGCAGGAATGGACAGTCCTGCTCCCCTGCTCTCACTCCAGCTCCATGTTCCTAGCATGACCCTCCAGCCACTGTGACCTCCCCAAGCCAGTTTACCTCACTAAACTGGCAGTAATTTTACACAGCAAAAAAAAAAGACACATTTTCTACCAGCTCCTGTCCCCAAGCAGTGGGAGAAAGTGAGAAAAAACACAATTTCCACACCAGCTGGAAAAGAAGACATGGCAGGGACAAGTCGGTGGTGGCCCCTATAATTTACAGGTGTGCTCTCATTACATTTTCAGGAGGAGGTATTTTATCTTCGCAACATAGCGAATCTGCTCAATATCTGGCTATTTTTGGTTTCTACTTCATTTTTTTCTCAACCTAAAAATAGAGTTGTTGGACCAGCTCTTGGCACCCAAGTGAAACTTCCTCTCCGTAGCCACCCCTGAAACAAAGCTCTCCTCTCTTCAGAGACAGAGGCAGCTAATCTTTGATCTGAGTGAAACCAAAGGCTCAGGCCCTGAAATTCAAGCCAAACACAAACAATAAAGTCAGCAGTAATTGAAATATCAATTGCAATAACAGCTACTTGAAGCAACATTTCCCATTTCCACGGTCTTTTTACATCAAAAGTTCTACGGCTCTTTGCAGCAGCTCTTTGAGGCTATGAAGAACAGCCAGATCCTTGTGCAAATTTCAGGAGCTCACAAACACACAGGGTGCCACCAAATTGAAAATCTAATTTCAGATAGGAGCTGGAAGTGACTTTGGAATGAGAAACTCAACGCTGATGCCAAGAAGATCAATAAGAACCAGGCGTCGCTTAAGCTGTTCCCCTTTGTGCCCATTATTACCAGTGACAGGTAGTCCTTGGGTTTTGATTTTCTTTCTGGGTGATGGAAGGAAATGTGGCAGGAGTTGGGGATCCAGGAAAGAGCAGGTGTTTGATCCTCTTTTGGGGGGTGAGGGAAAGGAGTCATTCCCAGGAGCAGGTGGTCCCTGGGGCCTGTCAAGTGACTAGATGGATGTGGCCGTGATTGACAGCTTCTGTGCTGGCTGTCAGGGGGGCTCGCTTCAGCAAGTTGCCAGGGACATATGGCAGCAAAGGGACAGCCAAATTTTAGGAGCACTTTGACAATGTAGGCTATAAAAATACCTTCTCTGGAGCTTCTGGTGCCGCTGGGAGGAGGCACGGGAGGGGAGCGGAGAGGGCAGGGTACCTGAGAGCAGCCTGAGCACAGAGTGAGGCTCAGGGGAGCTCCCAGCAGAGGAGAGACAAGGGGGGTTCCCAGAGTGACTGTCCCAGTGCCAGGGCAGCCACACAGCCACCTCCACCCCATAAGGAGCCCCGTCCTGACCCACAGCCACCTGTGATAAGCCCATTGCTACCAGGAAAAGAGACATGGCAGAGGATTTCCTGATCCCCAGGAGCCCGAGGAACCAGCTGGGAATCTCCATCTCAGAGGGCACAGGGCTCTGGCAGGGTTGTGGAAAAACTGGGGGGGCAGAGCACCTGTGTAGGGGACAGCTCCTCTGTAGGGGACTGCCCTGTAGGATACAGGTCTGTAGGACACAGACCCTCTGTAGGGGACAGATCCGCTGTAGGATACAACACCTCTGTAGGACACAGCCCTGTAGGACACAGATCCTCTGTAGGGGACAGATCCGCTGTAGGATACAACAGCTCTGTAGGAAACAGCCCTGTAGGACACACATCCTCTGTAGGACACGGCCCTGTAGGACACAGCCCTGTAGGATATAACACCTCTGTAGGACACAGCCCTGTGTAGGACAAATCAGCTGTGTAGGACGCAGCCCTACAGAACACAGCCCTCTGTAGGACATAACACCTATGCAGGACAAATCATCTCTGTAGGTCACAGCCCTGTAGGACACAGCCTCTGTAGAACAAAGCCTTCTAGGACACAGCATCTCTGTAGGACAAATCACCTCTGTTGGACACAGCTCTGTAGTATTCAACGCTTTTGTAGGACACAGCCCTACAGGACACAGCCCAGTGTAGGACACAGCCCTACAGGACACAGCTCTGTGTAGGACAAATCACCTGTGTAGGACACAGCCCTACAGGACACAGGCCTACAGGACACAGCCCTATGGGACACAGCCTCACCTGTGCCCCACGGAACCAAGCAGAAGGCAGGAGCCAGAGGCAGAGCAGAGAAATCAAAGCAGCCCTGGCCCAGGGCCAGCCCCAGAGCAGCCCCTGCCCCACACCCTGCACTCCCAGGGAAGTGCAGCCCCACAAACAGGAGTTTCCTATTTCGTTGAATTAATAGAATTTGCCCCCAGGCTTTTGGGAGCGTTCAGACAACCATTGTTGCTGGTGTTCCCACACTTTCCCTTCCCCAGCTTCTCTGCTGTTGCAAAACTCAGAGACAATGACACAAAACAGTGAGAGTTCAGAAAACTCCAGGAATGTCATCGTCTGTCCCAGGAACTGCTGGGGCCCCTCTCAGCCCCTGCACAGATGGCACCTCAAAGCCTGCAAATGTCCCCACCAGGCCAGCACTGAGCAAGCTGCTGGCACATTCAAGTGCCTCTTCTTGCAATTTATATTCTGCATGGGTTTTGAATGCTTTATCAATCTCGCAGGAGATAAGATCCAAACAAACAAGAAAGGGGTTTAATGATAAACCCTATCAGAAGATGTTATCTTTCAGCTGCTAAATGCTGTGTTTGGCCAAAGCAGATGGAGACAGACCCGAGATATGCATTTGGAAATGAAAAGAAACACTGACAGTGGGCTGATTACAGTGATCTCAGTGGATGACTTGCATATGACTGTGACAATCCTGTGAATACAGAGATTATCTTGCAGGGATGGATTGTATATTATTACAGTCCATTAGGTCCATCTCCTAAGTCTCACCATTTTAATGCACATTTCACATCATGCAAATATTGGGGGAAATACCCATTTTCTCTCGCCTTTTTCAGCATTGTTGGTCCCCAGACTAAATTTATCCATGACCAGTGAGAGAAAACACGTATTTGAGTTAAATGAGACTCAACAATTCATTTCAGCAGTGCACAGAAAGCAATCACACCACCCTACCAATAAAACCTCTTAACACACATCCTGGGATATTCCACCACAGAGCACAGGAGCTGATGGAGGAGCAGTGGCTCAGCCAGATCGATTTATTGCAATCCTTGAAGAACTGAGGGGTCATTCCATCCTTAAATTCTGGTTAAAATATGAACTATGAAGAAATGGAGGAAAGAGCCTCTCCAGGGCTGAGCATGGGGAGCAAACCACCAAGTTTCTCCCTACAGGGTGTTGTAAAAATATTTCCTGCAGCTTCTCTCCATGAGAAAGTCAGCGAAGTACTTGAGTCTCTCCTGGTTTCTTGCCAAAGCCATATGAAAACACAATTGTTGCCTGATTTCAACATATAATGTGACACAGGCTTGATAAATACCGGGCTGAAGTTCATAGGCTTTGGAGAGATGTTTCATTGCATGTCTAAAGGGCTTGATCCCGTTCCAGCTGAAGTCAATGGACGTTCTCTCATTTACCACAGGACGAGGCCCCAAAGCCTTGAAGGAATCCAGCCCTGCTGTTATAAAACCCAGCCTCTCGTGGCCAGAAATGTTCCAGGCTCTTGAAAAAGCCAGGCTGACAAAATGCAAATCAGTCACTTGGTGCAAACCCACGTTACAGCCCAGCACAAACCATCTAATTCCATTTCCATCTCCTTTGCTGTCGTCTCTCTGCCTGCATGAAGCATTTGCACTACAAGGTTTTTAATGTCCTGCAGCTGGGTCTGCTGGAAAGGGCTGCAGGACACAAATTTAAGGCAGCAAAAGCCACTCTGAAGACAGGCTCAAGTACGGAGCACAGCAACATCTCCTCAGTGGTTTGTATTTGATTGTTGAAGAAGCAGTTTTAATGTTGAAAAACCAGATGCAACCTTGAACTGAAGCTCCCTTGAGCTCATTAAAAATTTTATTCTCCAATATGAACCCATCACTTAAAAGAAATAATTTTAGGCTAATATTTGTTGTGGAACTCATTATGAGGATTCCTCCTAATGGGATGTAAAGAGCTTTTCCTCATGGCTGTTGAACAGACCTGAAATTAGGACCACCTTATAAATTAGAATATTGTTTAAAGTGGGTCCACTGAAAAGAAACATTTATGTTCTAAACTCTGACATTTTACTTCTGCCTTCTCCTGGAAATCACACCACAAAAAAGAACTTCTTTCCAGTAATAGAGACATAATCTGAACATCAAAGAGTAAAAGTGCAGCACCCAGATGTTGAAATGCCAGCACATCACACTTGGAAGATGCAGCAATCCCAAATTCTGTTCTTCCTTTAATCAGAAGTCCAACAAACCCCCAAGATTCTGATAACAAATTATATCCTTTGGGAGAAATCTCTTCCTCCTGCCACTGTACAATCCATAAATTTGACAGGAAATCAATCAGTACCACTGCAAGAGCATTTTAAAGAAAATCCCTATTGAATTCTCGAGGAAACTAAAGAGAATACCAAAGGATCAGAAATTCCTACCCTGAGCTCCTTTGAAACAACCTCCCAACGGTTTCTTTCCCAAATCAGAAACATCTTTGGAAATGAATCAGATATTTCTCACACATTAGCACTGCCTTCCCCCAGTAACAATAAGGACATTTCAGCATGACAGGGATAAACTTTGCTTTCTTGAAATCCTGCAGATTCCCAGAGACGTCAAAGATAAAATGGCAAAAACACAACTTTTGGCCACAGCATTTGGGGAGAAAGCAACAATCAACACTTTTAAAATAATAACCAGGTCACCAGATCCCCTCCTTGTGACGTAGATGTTGATATCTTCCAAATTCCTGTCCTTCTTAGCCTTCAAAAAGCACTGAGGGAGTTGGGATTGTTCAGCCTGGAGAAGAGAAGGATTTGGGGTGACCTAATTCTGGTCTCCCAGTGCCTGAAGGGAGTTGACATGGGGGAGTGGCTTCCCACTGACAGAGAGTGGGTTTAGATCTGATATGAGGATTAAATTCTTCCCCGTGGGGTGGTGAGGCCCTGGCAGCGTCCCAGGCCAGGTTGGACAGGGCTTGGAGCACCCTGGGATAGTGGAAGGTGCCTGCCTTTGGCAGGGGGGTTGGAACTGGGTGATCTTTAAGGTCCCTTTCGATTCCAACCATCCTGGGATTCCATGAAAGAGCTCAAAACACCCCTCACAATGGGATCCTCAAATCCCTGGGCCAGCAGCCTATGGTGGGAGGATTTCTCTGCTTTTCCTTGCGCTGCCACGTGACAAAACCAGAGGAATAAAAGGAGAAAGGTCACGAGCAAAACCAGCTCTTGAGGATCACACCTTCCATGGCAAGCCCTGGAGCCTGACCTTGCTGCCAGGGCTTGGTGCTTTTCATGGCAAACGGTGACACCAGAAAGTTGTTAAAGTTTGTGGTTTGGTGTGCAGGACTCTCCAGCTGTGCCCATACATGGTACAGATCCATCTCTGGTGAAATTCACCTTGGATTAATCTCCACGCAGAGGTGAAATCCTAAGGAAATCTTTAGGAGACAAAGCCACCCCATGTCATAGACATCTTTTTATGAAAAATCCTTTCCTTAGGATTTTTCCTCCTGAGAAGCTGAGAGGCCTCAAAAGCAAAATATAAACAGTGGTTATCTGCTGCTGTGGGATGCAACAGGTGCATCTGGGATTGGGCTCATGTGGTTGTTTCTAATTAATGGTCAATCACAGCCCAGCTGGCTCGGACAGAGAGTCTGAGGCAGCTGCCTTTGTTATCATTCTTTCCTTTCTATTCTTAGCTTAACTAGCCTTCTGAGAACCTTTTCTTCTATTCTTTTTAATATAGTTTTAATGTAATATATATCATAAAATAATAAATCAAGCCCTCTGAAATATAGAGTCAAATCCTCGTCTCTTCCCTCAACCTGAGACCCCTGGGAACACCGTCACAACCCCATCTATCTCCAGCCCACGGCCCCAAACACTCACCCTGAGATGGACAATGCCAGGGTGACCTCCAGGAAGGTGGCAACACAGAATTCACAGAATTCACAGAATGACCAGGTTGGAAGAGACCTTCAAGATCACTGAGTCCAACCCAGCCCCAACAGCTCAGCTAAACCCTGGCACCCAGAGCCACATCCAGGCTTTGTTAAACACACCCAGAGATGGGGACTCCACCACCTCCCAGCCATTCCAGAACTTTATCACCCTTTCTGTAAAAAGAATTTTCCTTGATATCCAACCTAAACTTCCCTTGGTGCAGCTGGAGGCTGTGTGCTCTGGCTGTGTCAGTGCTGCTGCAGAAAGAGCCCAGCCCCAGCTGAGCCCAGGCCCCTTTCAGGAGCTGCAGAGAGTGATGGGGGCAGCCCTGAGTCTCCTTTTCTCCAGGCTGAGCACCCCCAGCTCCCTCAGGGGTTCCTCACTGGGTTTGTGTTGCCAACGACCTGCTCCTGACCAAACCTCCCCAAAAGCCTGGCTGGAGGCTGTGGAGAAGGGGACACCACAACCAGTTCCACCCAGAACATTTGGAAAAAGAGAGTTGTGGTGAGTGAGTCCTGCAGGGCCTGAGCCTGCCAGATGGCTCTGAGGATCCTCCAGCCATTCCTCTCCTTGCTGGCTTCCAGAGGGAGCCAGACGTCCCTCCCCAAAGAGCTGAGGCACACGGGGAAGCTGAGAACCACCAAAATTTCAGAGTGTAGGGGGACGGCCAGGACAGTTTCATTACTTCCACACTGGAGCTGATGATATTTTGGTCGTGCAGTTTTGGATTTAGGCACTGAAGTCTGCCTCACTGCTAAATCCTTTTTTGGATTTGGCCTTAAAACCTTATGTTCAGCAGCATTTGTTTTATCTTCGAGACTTAGAACACAAGGAGAATTTGGCTTGACTATTTTCTTTCTTCATTCACATGAGGAATCCTGTGAATTCATGGGGATGGAAATATGATAATAATCTCTCCTTTAAATTCATCCCCATTATGGGACACTGAGGCTGCAGAGCCATGCAGAGCACAAAGGAAGAACTTCTCAGTTCAGGATGTCAAATGTGCCTCCAGATTTCTTGGGTTTCACTGCAGCACTGAACTAGACTTTTGGTAGCAGAATGTGAGCTCTTTTAAAAATAGTTTAGACAAGACATTTGGTAGAAAATGTTAAAGCATATTAACTAGTGAATAAAAACTAACACAGGAAAATGTACTTTCTAAGCTATGGAGCTGCTGCAGTCATGGCTGTGTGAGACCTGTAACTCTGTCTCAAAAGATTTAAGCAAATTATACATAATGGGCCAGCAAATTTTATATAATGAGGCCATTTCTGTTCTGTTTTATACTTTTCTTTTTAATTCATTGCATAAATGTAACAGAGCAGAAGTCGATGCTGTATGCTTATTTTATTTAAGTGTCTGTCAAAGAATAACAGAAATCAGACCAAAAAAATGCATTCCTCAAAGCAATTTGATCATAAATATTTACTGGCAGGGCTTTATTTAGTCTGCTGAAACAACAGACACGAAATTAAGAGCACCTTGTTAATTAGAAGGCTTTTGTTCAAAGCTTTGGAGTAAAATAAGTAATTCTAAATGTGCAAGTGTTTGCATTTAGTCAGTGTATATAAAAACACACAGTTTTCTCCAGCAGGGAGCTGCAATCGGAGCACGCATCCAATTGTGGCTGTTACTCCAAAGGAATCTTTACATTTTTACAAGGACGGGCAGAATATACATTTTTAGTGAATTCAAATGATTTTTGTTTTTAGAAAAACTGTCAGAGATTTTTCACCAGCGGGACAAAATAGCTGCAGTCTGTTCAGCACTTCCACAAAACGCCTCAATTTAGGGTCCTCCAGACTCATGAAGAGAGCGGCCAAAGGTAATTTGGAAGAGCTGAGTGGACAAAATCCCGCGGGAGATGTTTCTGGGGGAAAGCTAGAGCAAGTTTCTGAAGTGCAGCGGAAAGTCTCTTCAGAGAAGTGATGCTGTACAAGAGGAGAAGCACCAGATGGCAAACTGGCAGAGTGTGCTGCTCTGCCAAAACGAGCGTGTCAGGAGAAGGAGGAAAGTGGAATCAGACGAACGGAAGGAGATAAGGAGTGATTTGATTTGGAAGCACAAGAGCTGTCAGGAGATGAGGAGGAGTTTGGCTGAACTTTGTGGAAGTGAGAAGCTTCCTGCAAAGCAGAGGCAACGAGTTTGTGCTCCCTCAGTGAAAGGGAGCGCTCTGTGTGCTCCCAAGGTGGGCTGAATGTGCTCAGAATCCCAAATTATGGCTCGTAGAGGGAGAGGAAGTTCTGCTTCAGAGTGGGGTTATTCATTCTGAGTGCTCTGAAGGAACCTGGCTGAACCTGCAGCTCAGTGCAGGTGACATTACCCAAACCCTTCAAGTTAAGGAGCCAACAGTGGAAATAAATATTGCCCTGAATGCAGCAGGGTGTAAAATAAAGTATCAGTGAGGACAGGGATGGGCAATCCTGTGACAAGGGAATTAATCCTGTAAATACAAACCAGATCTTTCACTGCCCTCGTTGCTGATCCCAATGCATGGGTTAAGCCTGGCAGAGAAACAAAATCATTGAGTTTTTTGGGATTCTGCATCAATTCGGTTCTACAAAGGTGATGGCACCCGTGCCAGTTCACAGCAGCCACTCCAAGAGTCATCACCAGCACTCCCTGTCCCCCCTCCTTATCAGTCTCAGCAGCCCCTGATAAATGAGAGCATTCACACACCCACTTTATCTCACAAAACAACCTCTTCCCCATATCAGAAGGCACTGGGATTTCATAGACACATCAATGGCGCATTCACAGACATGAATAGGCATAAATAGACAGTCACAGGCTGGGCACACACGGAGCTCAGAAAAGTCAAACCAGAACATCCCAATGAGGTTTGCAGGAAGCACAGACTTAGGGTATCAAACAGCAAAAAATAATTACATGATGGTCCACTCCTAAAATCTTAAAATATGTATAAATGCAACATTTAGAAATCTATCTCCTGTTTACATTTAGAGCCACACAAACAGAATTGTTCAGGTTGGAAAAGCCCTTAAGATCATTTGGTCCAACTTAACCCAGCAGTGCCAAGCCCACCACTAACCCCTGTCCTTAAATGCCACAAAATTATATATTTTTACTCTTCCAGAGGGTAATTATTATTCTATCTGAGAGGCTTTTGGAGAAAGCTAGTAATTTGGTTTAAGAAATATAAATGTCCCTTTTGAAGTGTCATGAGATGAAAAAACTGCCTTGTAATTTCTTCTTGCAATTCTATTTTTTCTAATGAAAGTCTGTTTAGAAAGGCAGTGAGAAGACTGGTGAAAGTGTAATTGAGATTAGCAGAAGTTAACAGAAATCGTGTTTGAAATACAACAAATTCTCATTGCTGTTGTGTGTTGCTACTTACACCTGACCTTACTAAAACAGGAATTCTTACCAAAAATTCCAACCTACTTTTCTGTGATTCCCCTAATTATTTTGGCTTGATTCACACTCTGTACTTTCTCCAGTCAGTCTTTGACCTTCTGTTCTTTGCCAGCAATCCTTATTTTTTGCAGCAGCCCCTTGCTGGAGAAACTCATCCCTCCAGCACCTCTCCGGCTCCTCCCTTTCCTGCCCAAGACCTGCAGTGGCTCGGAGGGAGCTGCTCCCTGGCTGCTCTGCAGGCTCCAAGGAGCCCCTTCCCAAGGTGAATAAATACAGGAAAATGCCAGGGAGAAGAATAAAGCCAAACAGGGCTCAGCAAAAGTTCACTCCAAAGGAAAATCTCCTTTCTGCCACAAGAAATGGGAATAAACATCGACTTATGGTTTGTGTCCGTGGCTAAAACTCAGCTTAGAGGCACGGGACAAATGTTCCAAACCTGAGCTCTTGAGATTTATTCCTAAAATTCCATTTATTATTGCTGCAACTGGCAATCACAGAGCCACAACATCATGGAATCATTTGGGTTGGAAAATCCCTCTGGGATCATCGAGTCCAAGCTGTGCCTGATGCCCACCTTGTTCCTCAGACACCTCCAGGGATGGGGACTCCAAAATTCCCTGGGCAGTTCCAATGCTTTGTTAATTTACCAATTAAAAGAGCAGGATCAAACCCTCACTCAGAACCAGCCCAGTTTTCACGCTTTAAGAAATAAACTCTGGTAGATAAAATGTAAAAATATACCTTATTTTTAGTCAAAATATACCTTATTTTTAGTCAAATATATTTTGTTACAAATATATTTTTGTATTTTTAGTCAAAATATGCCTTTGTGCATCCATATTAACTACTGATTTCTCGTCCAACAATCTCCAGCTCATTTAATACATGGCATGAATGCTGTAATGTTCTTCCAAATTACATTTCACCTGGAAAACAACCCTGTGAGGCAGCAGGGAATCTTTGGGATAAATACCAGGAGGTGCAGCACTGTGGCTCCTGCTTCCCTGAAATCATTAATGTCACCGAGTCTGAAGGTGGATCTTAGCTCAGAGGAGTTTTTGAAAGGTGAAAAACCTCAAGTGTTTTTCTTAGCTCTGCTTCAGCCCATGCAAGTTCACACACAGGGAGTATCTGAGAGATCTAGAAGGGAAAAACCTTTAATCAGGATTATTACAGATGACAGAGGAAAGATTTCTTTAATTAATGGTCCTTGCTGGCAACCTGTGCCACTGTAAAATTAGCTCCAAATTTGTTCTGCCATGTTTATGGGCTCCAGTTCAAAAATCCATGGAGTGTGGAGTGTTTTACAAGCTCCTGCAGCAGCTCAGGGAAGCAGGTGGTTGGACTCAGTGTGAGGAGAAAATAAATGCAACCATTTATCTAGAACAATTTGCAAGCCACCAGGAGAGCTCAGATACCAAAGCAGGGACAACTTCAGGATATCCAGGGAGCAGCACAGCTCCAGAGGGGCTGGACTTGCACAGAAAACTGCAAAATAATTCTGCTGCCAGGGAGAAGGGAAGGGGCACTGCACACCCCCAGCCCTGCCGGGGCTGCAGCTCCCATTTACCTCTCCCAAACCTCGCGTTCCCTGCCAGATTTTTATCCAGCTCTCTGCTTTTGACATCGTTAATCAAGTCTGTCAGGAGCTCTGCAATAGTTAATTAACTAATTAATTGCTTTGCACGCCTGAGTGGAGTGGGAAGCATTGCCAAGGCTGACTTTGTTTATCACAGAATCCCCCAGAGTGGGTTAGGTTGGGAGAGACCCTAAAGCTCATCCCTGCCATGAGCAGGGACACTTCCACTGTCCCAGGCTGCTCCAAGCCCCATCCAGCCTGGCCTTGGACATTCCAGAGATCCAGGGACAGCCACAGCTGCTCTGTGCACCCTGTTCCCAGATCTCCAGGGATGCCCAAAAAATATATCTATATTTTCCTGGTGACAGGTGCTGCCAGTGTTCCCATCGCAGGCTGAACTTTTGGAGATTTAGGTTTTTCTGTTTCAAACATCACAGCCACCTGGAGCTTGTTCTCATGCTTTCCTCCAATATTCCCTTTTCAAAATGAAGCTTTTTTCCTGCCTGAAATCTACTTTGAAAAGCTAAATTTAGCCCAGCAGAGGTTCTCACCTCACTACAACTCCTCTCCCTGCTGCACAGGTGTCTTCCCAAGGATTGGGAAGTCACCAGGATGGGCCCCCAGAGCAGCTGCTGGAATCTGTGACTGCAGGAATCACTGGTACAGATGCAGGTGCAGCTGCAGAGCCATCAGGCACCACGAACGAGTCCTTCAGGGCTGATAAAACATGCACTGCATCTGTTCCACACAAGGAGGAGGCACAGAGCGAGTTCATTCCTCATTTCTCCTTTTTGCTCTTTCCTTGCAATCTTTTTTCCACTTTTCCTTTTTTTTCTAAGTCCCACTGAACTCAAAATCAATTTCCACTGATCTGCTGTTTGGTCTTCTAAGCAACTTGGTTTGATAATTTTGTTTAACTTAGATCTGCTTCAGGGCAGATTGTTCTCAGACAGCTTAAAATTCAGTCCATGAGGTTTGGGGGCTACTCCATGCTTTCTCCAAGGTGAAGCACCACATGGAAGTTGTGCTGTTGGGTTTCTGGTTTTTTGGGGTTTTTTTCCAGTAATGAAGCATTGCAGGTGAAATTGAGGAAGAAATTTTATGTATTTCCAGCCCCCTGGTGATGTCAGCCATGGAGCACCCCTGCTTTGCTCATCTTTTGTGTTTGATAGGAAAAGCTGAGCGAATTGGGATAACTCGGCCTGGAGATGAGAAGCTTTTGGGTGGCCTCATTGTGGCCTTCCAGAACCAGAAGGAGCCAACAGGAAAAATGGAGAAAAACTATTTACAAGGGCCTGGAGTGACAGGACAAGGGAGAATGGCTTCCCACAGCCAGAGGGCAGGGACAGATGGGATATTGAGAAGGAATTCCTGGCTGGGAGTGATGTCTTATCAAGGCTGTCCTGGAGCAGAGGCTGGGCAGAGTCCCAGAATAAAGCAGGGATTCATTCCAAGGATCTCCTCCATGGATCCACCTGGGGCAGCACCAGAGCCCAGCCAGGGCTGCACCCAAGATGACCCAAAATGGCCCCAAAATGCACGAGCGCTGCCGGGGTCTCTCCCTGGGATCAGTTCTGCTCCATTTGCACCTTGCAGTTCATTGTCCCATTCCAGCTTTAGCCCAGGCAGTCCCACCCTGCTTGTTTTTCTCTCTCCAGCCCACGGGGTTTGTGCTCCTGGGCTGAGGTTTGGATCATTTGTCCTTGGTGCCCAGCTGGAGCAGGAATTGTTTTGTCTCCCTGCTCTGTGCACAGAGCTCAGCAACACTGAATGTGAAGCTCAGAGCTGCTCACTAAAGCAGCTCAGAGCCTGAAACGTAGAAAAGCCAAACCTGAGGTGTCAGGAGAGTGGGGAGACCCTGGCATAGGGTGTCCAGAGCAGCTGTGGCTGCCCCTGAATCCCTGGAAGTGTCTAAAGCCAGGCTGGACAGGGCTTGGAGCAGCCTGGGACAGTGGAAGGTGTCCCTGCCCATGGCAGGGGTGGCACTGGATGAGTTTTAAGTTCCTTTCCATCCCAAACCATTCTGGGATTTTCATTAAGCTCCTCTTCTTCAGAGCTGTCACCTTTCTGCTGTGTTTTGTTTGTTTTAATTCAAGCATTTTCTGGGCAGAGGATGAGAGGAGGGAGCCACAACAGCACCTCTGGGCCTCACCATTTTTAAGATTCTTCACCTTGGATGTGTCATTTCACCCTCTATTTCCCATTTTATTCATCTCTGATCACCCCAGGAGCCATTCTCACATTGCACTGCAAACACAGCCAAGCAGCAGCGTGTGGGAGAGAAAGGTTATTTCTCTGGGATTCTGCCCTAAGCACAGAACAATATTTCTGTCACCCAAACCCCTCCCCAGGCTGCAGGGACAGCAAATTTCTTGTGTTCCAGGCCACGTTCCCTGAAGGGTATCATGGAAAAGCTCAGTGCACACCAAGCCCACCAGGTTCATTAATATTTAGTCAGTTTAATGTCCCTAACACAGCGAATGAACAAGTGGGTCATTGATCCAGCCTGGAGTGACTGCCTTGGCATAAGCAAACAACATTCAGGGCAGCACAATGCAATTTCGGGTGTGCTTCTAGGAACAAAGAGCACAGCCCATATTTCTGGGGTGGGGGCTTCCTAGGAAACTGTGACCCTGGGAACAGCCTGCCAGGTCCCATGGGCCTGCAGCTGAATGGGAGCTCCCAGAAAAGACCATCCCTGTCTTTCGGAATGCAGGAGAAGAGAACTGCCTTTGTCCAGCAGGGCCCTTTCCCACCATCAGGTCTGACCTGGCCGTGTCTCCTGCAGGAATTATACAGAGAGAACAATGAGCAGAATAAGTGAGTCAAGAATAAGACTTGCATGTGGTTGGGGGGGGGGGGGGGGGGGGGGGGTTTAACCACCTTCTTATCACAGTAGAAAAAAGTGCTTTCCTAATATATTATAAAATGAGCCTGGCAGACAAAATATCATGGAAGGGAAGCGATGATATGATTTATCTGTAATTAGAAAGACTTAAACTCACACTTTTTTTCCTGTATCTTGAAGAATAACAGAGATTGGAATCAACAACCTGGATAAAATAAAGATAGCCCTGTGCTGTCTGTAATTTTTCCTACCCCTGGGATTTGCTTCACTTCTTTCCATTCAAACCTTTGCTATGGGCTTGAGATAAATTCTTTACTTCAATAAACTCTGTTCTCTTTTCACTCAGGATTTCCATATAACCCTTTATTTTCCTACTACAGGATGAAAAAGCACCTAGATCATAGTTTGTGACTAACAATTACTCAAATCTGAAAATGTTTTCCTTTGAGGTGATGAGCGAGGGGTTTTTTCTGCATTGGGAAACAGACCAAGACCTCAGTGATTAAAAGACAAGAACCCCAGGATTAAATATGTTCTATACACAGATTTATCTATCAAACCTCTCTGCACACACGTGCACGCACTGACAACATCACTCAGCCTCACACCAGTGTGAACAAGTTTTGCAGCCAAGCCACATTCCATTAAAAGGAGTTAATTTTCTGCAGCCCCACTCAGTGTCCCCCTCCTTAGGAATTTCGTTTTCAATTAAATCCAAGCACTTTGAGATTAAAAAAAAAAAAAAAAAAAGAAACAAACAAACAAAAAAAAACCAACAACAACAAAACTTTTCAAACCTCATAGCAGCCTCCTTTCCATGGCTCACATGAAATGGCAGATTTGGGGCCCTTGTCGTGGTGATCTGAAACAAAATCTGCTGCTCTTTAGGGCCTTGGGTGGGGAAAGCAGGGCCTGAGAGCCCAAATAATGTGCTCAGGGAATTTGGCAGGATGCAAAGATGTAGGAAGAGTCAAACAGATGTAGGGGATGCCGGGCAATGCTGGACGCAGGGTCTGGTGGTTTCAACTTGATGTTGTTTTTAAACAAAATTTGCCAACAGCTTTAAGTGCCCAGAGTGTGAGAAGAGCATTCTGAGTCCAGCGTGGCAGGGAAAGAGCAGAGGAAAAAGGAGAGCACAACATGCAGCACACACTAAAGATTAAATATTGCTTCAGTTATTAATTATGTTTGGTACTTAAAGAGAAAAGGCACTTGGATCGTTTCCTTAATTCTGGTCATACTCCAGTTATTATATTCTTATGTATTTATGTTTCATTTCAAGAGAGAAAAATTGTTTTAAAACTAAAGAAATCACTTCAAAGGTTTGCAAAGATCTCTGACTTGGACTCACATGAGAGCACATCATTTGTCCAGCCCCTTATGAAAAATACTTGAAATACAAAACAAAACAAAAAGAAAAATAATAATTCCCTCAAGAAAACACATCGTTCGACTTTCAGAAAATAAGAAATGCTGCTGGCATTAAAAACCCAACATCTTTACTTGATGAAGCTCCACTTGTGCTCTGTGTTTTATAAACCACATAAATATCCCAGAGATCCTTATTCATTCCCAAATTTCAGAGCTTTCCCTTGGGTCCCAGACTATTTTCTGTGTGAAATCACCCAGGTGAGGGCTGCCTGCTCCTGGAAAGCTGGGGGTGCTTTTGTGCTGCTGTGCAGACACTCAGTGTCTGCTGTCTGCCCTGCAGTGAAAACAAACTTGGTCCCACGTTCCAAGTGGGATTTTGCCATCTGTCCCTGCGTTTGCAGGGCTATTTCCATTTCCAGCTCATACCAAACAAATTCCACCTCCAGCACCAGGAGCACTTCAAAAGGGATCATGTGCATGGGGGAACGTGCCTGGGAGTCAGGGGGACCCTGCATCTGTTCCCAGCTTTAAATCTTGTTTGGCAGCGTGGCATTGAAGGCTGCTGGAGTGGGGAGGGATCCGTGTTACCGCATCCAACCGGGCCATAAAATTCCCAAATTCCCTCACTCCACGGTTTTCCGGGCTGTGAGCACCCCACTCTCAGCTGAAGTGTGGGAAATCGTGACAGACAGGTCGTGGCTCTCTGTGCAGGGTGAAAGGGTAATAAAAAATATGCTGGTCTGAAACACCATTAGTTCCAGGAATTTTTAGTTAATGGTGGCTGAAAACGGAGAATCTCCAAGCATTTTACACACATCTGAATTCTCTAAGGGGTTTAGTGTGAAACAGATTTAAAAGGTAGGATTTTTTGTCTGGCTTTCCCCCTTTCCCAGGGCTCTCTCAGCAGTACTTCATGTGCTTGTGAACCTGAACAGAGGAAAATTAAGGGTTTTTTTAGGGATATAAAGCAAACCAGAGGCACATTTGACACATATTTAATCCCCCCATCCCTCTCTGAAGGGGGAACCTCAGCCCTTGCTTGTTCCTCCTCCCCCAAAAGCAGAGCCTGTGCAGAGCTGCCAACTCTCATTCTTTTGGAATGAGACACTCTCATTTATTGTCTCAATTTCAATCTGCCCCAGGCCCAAAATAAAGGCAGTCACCATTGATTGCAGGAGGATATTTAGAAACATTCCAATTCTTTCTCAGCCAATTAGATGACCATGAATTGGCAACTCAATAAATTTCCTGCTGGGGGTTTGGTTGCTGCACCAACACGTCCTGCTCCCTTCACCCAAAATTTCAGTTTTTGACAAAATAATACATAAAAGGGGGTGGCAGTGAGTGACAAGTGGGACAAAGGAACCCCCCTGCCCTTCAGCAAACTTAAAAATGTCCCACTGTGTAGAAGGAATGACGCAAACAATATAAAATAAAGAAGTATAAAAGACTCCTGATTATAGCTTGGAACAATTTTCCCTTTGGTCGTGCAACTCCTCAGGGAGAAAGAGCAGAACAAAACAATAAATTCAGCTACACCAGAGACACAACTTCTGCCCGTTGGAGCACTTTGATGTGCACGCAAACAAGTGCAGTGCAGATGCTTGGCTTTTCCCCTTGCCAGCAAGCTCGGAGCAGATGGGATGGAAGGAGGATTCCAAAAGGGCTGCACATAAGGACAGAGATCCCCAGAGGTGTTAATAATCCTGATTTTCCTCTGTAGGATGCTGTGCCTCAGATGTTTGATCAATAACTTCACATCTGAGCAACCTGTAGGATGCAAAGCTGGGTTGTGTTTAAAAAATGCCACCAATAAAAGCACCGGGCAGCAGCACTTAAGAAAGATCTGTGCTGGAAGACAAAGTGAATTTTGAGAGAGCACCACTTCAGCAAAATAAGTAAAAAAAAACCAAGGAAATGAATAAAAAATATTATGAAGTACAAGTGGTTTGAAAAGCAGCTCCAAATGGTCCCAGCAGCAGCAGCTGGGCGTGGAAATGTGGACACAAAGCACAAAAACTCACGTGGCTCCTCCACACACATCCCATGCAGAAGCAAGGAAATAAAGGAGCTGTTTCAGATGTTGTTCAAGCACTCTCAGCATTTTCTCTGCTATTTTAATCATGTTTACTACAGTAATGCCTGAAGAGCCAAGCATGGAGAGACTCATTTGGTGATATCGAGGCATAGTTAAGTCCCTGCTTTATTTTCTAAGCAGATGCTGCTCATGATTTTCCTGCTCATATTTGATCATTTCTTCAAATAACAGCTATAACTGAGAAAAGAATTGAGAAAACATTCTGTGACAGATTTTCATGTTCTGGATTAACTGGAAAGCATAATCTGATCCTGGAGTCACGCTGTCGAGGACTGATTTGACACATCACTCCCATCTAAGCGCTGCTTTATTTCCTGCCTGGATGGGGGAGCAAACTCTTTTAACTGGACATAATCACACATGGATGTGAGGCACTGCTGTGCCAGGGATAAATTGCATTTTGCTGCTTGTGGCACTGAGGATGCTCTCCCAAAGGCTCACTCAAAATGCAGCACAGCTAAAGAAATGCAATTTTCCAGCACATTTTGGAAGCATTGGTACACATGGGAAGTGGTCAGGAGGGTGCTCAGGGCACCAGGTGAGTTCTGCATCACACCCACCTCTCCTGGATCTTTTGGGGATTTATTCAAACTAAACTCCACTGGTGGCAGTAGCAGAGAAGATCTGATTTCAACAGATGACAAACCCTTTGCAAAAGGGTTGATACTGTGATTAAAATAGCTCTTAAAATCAACTAATTATTATTAAAAAATGAAGCCAACCCAAAAATGAGCTTAAGATTTATGTTCCATCTTCCTCAGAGCTCTTTTCCTCCAGTGCATTAATCAAGCTAAAAGCAGGGCAGGGATGGTTGTTTGCATAAGCCGAGTCAAATATATTTTAGCTGCTGCCGTTGAAAGAAAAAAGAATTATTTTGCAGGAACCGAAGCTCAAACATTATAATACATGCAAAAAAGGCAGCCCAATTAGATTCCTTTATCCCCAGCATATGGCAGAGAGGTACAAGCTATGCACTAATGTCTCTGCAGAGCTATTTTGGGATGGTATGAGGCTGCAATCTGAGAGGAGCGGTGACAGATCCACAGGCACAACTGGGTTACATTCGTCAGGGATGCGCCTGGAGAGCTCCTCCCAGCCAGGAACTTCACAGCAAGCTGCAGAAACTTCCCCAGCGCCTGTGCTCCTGAAATTTGCTGGAAAATGAGCAGGAGGAATGTTCAGTGGACAGCAAACTTCAGAGTGGGGAAGTGTGACCCGCTGGCACGGCGCAAACTGGGAGGTGACATCAGTGACAAACAGTGATGAGAGCTCCCTTTATCTCCTCACAGGCTTTCTTCCCCAGTAAAGGCTTTATGTATTCAGGTTTAAATATTCAACTTTTGCGTGCATTAATGGCTCTGCTTTAGTCTAAACTTGGTTTAAACTTTAATCAGCAGGGAGAACTCACTGAGCCCTCTCAGCATCAGTGCTGCTTCCAACACTCACAGTTTGACAGTGCAGCAGGATAAATATCTGAGGGATGGATATTCCATTTGCACAGGAGTAAACAGGTTCTTTCAGAGAGGCAGCTTCAAAGCCTTGTAAAAACCTGCAAATAAATCCGAGTTCCCCTGAAAACAGCAGCAAAATTCCCAGCGATTTCGATAGGGACAGGGGGCTGGAAATAAATGTTTGAGGTCTCTTCCAACCCCAACTGTTGGATTCCAGGATTCTTACACCCTGGAAATTCAGCAGACAAGCTCAGAGGCTGACCTATATAATCTTCAGGACAGACCTCATTTTGCTTTGACATTTTTCTTCTGGATGGAGAGGAGAGGTCAGGATCAGTAGTGGCAAGGATTCCAAGTAGGAATGGGCTTGATGGTCTTTCCTTGATGATGGACACACTGAGGGTTTTGCCTTGTGCTGTATTATCCCTTTTCCTGATTATCTTGGCAAAGACAGAACTTTCCCTGCTCCTTTGTCACTTTTTTTGAACAGGGGAAGTCACAGCCCATCGCTGTCTCCATCTCTGGTTAGGAACACATTAGGAAGCAAAATAACCAGATCCTATTTCATCCTCAAATGAAATAGGTTAAAACACATTCATGGAGTGTCATCCAGCTCACAGGAGATTGCAGGGGAGGAGAGGGGGAATATCTGCAGCTTGGGATGATCCAGTGCCAGAGGGGTGAGGGCACAGACCCCCATCCTTCCATGGCTCTGCCTGCAGTGAGGGATGGGGCACGGAACACCAACCTTTGGATCCCAGTCTGGGAGCAGGAATTGTTTACAGAACAGCTTCTGTCCCTCCCAGAGCAGCAGCTGCACTCCAGCACATCCCAGTGGGGCTGGAGAGTCCAGGGAGAAGGTGATGGCAGGTACTGAGCACCCCCTGCTCCAGCTGGGTTACACGGGAGATGGGAATATGGGATTAATGACAGTGACAGATCAAACTGCACAACAGCTCAGAAACAGAAAAAAGACATAAATCCTGTTTGCTCCTATTAAATAACTGGATAATTATTCTGTCTGGAGAACTTTATCCCTAGGGGGAAGCCCCTATCAGCCCAGGTGCCCCACACTGCACCATGAGCCTTTCTGGGATTTGTAAGCAAACAGCAAAACCAGTTCAAATGTGAATTGCTGCTTCGTGTGTGAGCTCAGAGAAACAGAACTGCTCTTTTCCTTGTAAATGCAAACCCAGCTTTATCTGTTATTGATGCCAAGGAGTCGCTATCTGCGCATCCGTTTGATAAAAACATCACAACTTTAATTGCTAAATAATCTTGTACAAGGCAGGGTTATTCCGAGTGCCGAGCTCTCTCTCTCACTTCAGCTCCTCAGAGGGTACTTTCTGGAAGGATTTGCATGGCAGTCAAAGCATGCAAAAATTTATAAATACCAACACAGATGCCAACATGTCGGGAGAAATGTAGTTATAGCATTTGAAAGCTAGGAAGAAATTAATGTTGATCCTGATTGGAACAGTCACTGTATTTGCAGTGTCTGGAGATATTTATTTTTTTTTTTAATTTAAAAAAATAAAACAACAACAACAACATAAATTCTGTTTGTAGAAAATCCTCCATGTCCCAAACTCCATTTCTTGGCCCCAACATGACAGTGTTACAGGAAGAGAAGAACAGTTTATTTAAAACAGTTCCAGGATTTAAGGCTGAGCTGACATAACTAATTTTTCCATCCAAACATTGCTGGCTCCAACACAGGCATCAGCTCCAAATCAGCCATCCTGGAAGTTGAGCCCATGCTAAGAGCAGACAGAACTCATGTTCCTGCTGGTGGGATTGCACAAATCACCACAGGCTGAGCAAAAGCAGAGCCTCTCCCCAGGATCCTCTCCCCAAAACCTCCTGGTGTGGCTGTTTCAGATTTTAAATCATTCCTGGAGCACCTGAGGCAGTGGAAACTCCCTGGTGTATAAGCAAAACTCTGTCTGAGAGTGCAAGTGGAAGGAAAGGGAAATTTTCTGCACAGCAATGCTCCCAAAAGATTTAAAATACTTCATGCCTACTACTTAATTAATTTCCTAACAGAGCACTTAGTGCTGGGGAGAGGGATGAAGGGATAAGGAATGAAGCTACAGGATTTACTCACAGCCCAAGGCAAACTATGAAGAGTCTCCTATGCGGTGCAACAAAATCCAGCATCAGGCTAAAACAAACTCTTTAGATGGGATTTGGGAAGGAATTGTTCCCTGTGAAGGTGGGCAGGCCCTGGCACAGGTGCCCAGAGAAGCTGTGGCTGCCCCTGGATCCCTGGAACTGTCCCAGGTTAGGCTGGATGGGGCTTGGAGCAGCCTGGGATGGTGGAAGATATCCCTGCCCATGGCAGGGGGTTGGAAATGGATGAATTTAAAGGTCCCTTTCAACCCAAACCATTCAAGGATTACACAGACTTTGATTTCAGCATTTCTAAACCCTTCCTCGTGTCACCACAAAGCAGTTCACCAATGTTAGGAAGACTGCATGGAGAGAAACAGAATAGCACATCTGGGAAAAGAAATGGGAATGCTGACCCCCAGTTCCTTCCCAGACAGGTGAGAAACAGAATAGCAAATCTGGGAAAAGAAATGGGAATGCTGACCCCCAGTTCCTTCCCAGACAGGTGAAGTCCTCCTTGTTGGCAGTGGGAATGTCCCCATTAGTGCTGGCACACCCATGGCAACACTGCAAGAAAAGCATTCCCAGACTGGGGTAAAAATCAGCCAGATCTGCCTCCCACAGCCATCTCAGCCACGGGGGGACAGGAGTTTGCCTTTTGTCATTAATTTAATGCCATTGCCTTTTCCCCTCACTTCAGTGCCATGGTGTGCAGGGAGCAGGGACAGCTGAGCCACAGCAGTGTCAGGACACATTAGGGCTCGTCAGGGCTGCTCAGACTAAAGCCTTCAGGACTTGGTTTTGCTGGCAAAGGTGAAAACTTAGTTTAGCTTCTAATGACTTCTCATCCATCCAATAGAATCTCCTGGGTTAAACAGGAAAATAAAAAAAAGAAAAAAAAAAACACAAAAAAACAACCAAACAACCAAACAACCAACCAACCAAAAAAAAAAAAAACCAACAACAAAAAAACCCCAACAAAATGGCAAACACAAAAATTTCAGAGTTTCTCACTTTCTCCATTTCATCTTTGCTGTCAGTGCAGTCCCTCTACCATCTTAAACCCAGCTTTGATGAAATGAGCTAAAGGTGACTCTGATGCAGTGGATTAAAGAAAAACTATCACAATCTCTCTGTTTTCAGTTTCAGGTGTGTTGGAAAACCTGTAAGTTTAGGTGTAAATACTTTAAAACCATTCTGATAAACAGATTTAGGTGACACATTCTGCAGGGCAGGCAGAGACAGAGCCTCTATTTTCTCTCTCATGTTAGGGAGAATTGTTAAAAAGCTAAATTAAAAAAAAATGCTGATAAATAGCTTAAATTGGATTTGATCTTAGCCAAAGGTGGAGATCAGACCTTTGAAATGGGAATTGCATTTATAATTTGCCCTGGGTTTGGACAGCTCCATGGGGATGGGGATGGATGGGGACATGGAATCCAAGAGAGTCACCAGGGACAGTCCCAAGTTGGGCTGAAATGGGGTCCTGGGCCATGGGCAGGAGCTGGAGCGAACATGGCCCCTCTAGAAATTTCTTTTAATAAAAACCTTTATGAGAACTAAAATGCCTTTCCCTGGCTCCTGCCAAACAGGGTCTCTGGGCAGCCCCTCAGCACCAAGCGGTGCCACCAAGAGCTTGTTCAGCAACTCAGTTTGTCCAAAACCATGACAATCTACAGACCCTTTCTAAATGAAAAAGGCAAATAAGCCCAGGGATTTCTGATAAATGTGTTCCAAAAGGCATCCATAAAGATCACAGCTTCACATTTTCACCAATACATCAATTGCTGTGTTTAAATTTAAAAAGCATGTGAGGTAATGGAGTCTACATCTTACTTGAGGATGTGTCCAAACAGAAATGAGCTTTGCTATGCAATAGCAAGGGGTTATATATTGATTTTGGAGGCCAAGCTCTCCATGCTTCATCCAAACATCACATATTTCACAAAGGGCTTAATGCTACTTACATTGCATTAGGGACGGACAAGCCTTTTTGGGCAAAACGTGCCAAAGCTGAAACAAATTCCAGGTCTGAGAAAAGTTTGGTCACTTCTTACCACTCACATTCCTTGCCTGTGTCCAGTTCCAGGTGGAATCCAGAGCAGTGAAATCCTGGGAAGGTCTCTGCTTGGATGACCAGAAGCAGGAAGCCACAAGTCACAGAGCTCAGCTTGGTCCCGAGCCTGAGCTTCAGAGAGTATTTGGGTCCAGAGCCATTCTTGGGTGACAGCTCTGTAAACATCTTGAGCAAACACATCTTAGGAAGTGCTCAGCCCCTTCTGGCTGCCCTGGGAAGTTGAGTGACTTTGAAAAGGCAGCCAAAGTTTTGGGATCGTGTCCATGTCACAGAAGTTTGCAGCAGAGATCTGCTGGATGAAGTCCATCCTCATGATCGCACAGTGCTTCCCTTTAAAGAGCATCATCACACCCCTGAGCCACTGAACATTCACTTGCTGCCAAACACTCAAAGGCACACACTCCAACCCTAAAAAGGAATCAGAAAATCTCGCCGCCCCGCTCGCTTCGTTTCCCCAAATGTTATTTTTTGATGGAGCTCTTTGAAGCTCAGCTTTTCCCCGGAACATCCTGGAGGACAGAGAGTGTCAGAGCAGCCCATCCACACATCTGATTGTCAGCTCCTGACTCTGAACCCAGAGCTTGGTGCAGCGTGGCCATGAGATCCCTGCTGTCCCCTAAATAAAGTTCCCATCTCAATAGTTCAAAGCCACGGTGCCATATGCTAAATGACACGAATAGCTGCTTCATCTTTATAATTAACTTCAACTCTCTTGACTTGTCTGCCTGCTTGGTGGTGTTTGGCTGCTTCTCCCCAGCTTGGTGTGATCAGAACTGTGCAAATCTATTTGGAAATTTCTCCTTCACCAAGGTCATCCCCACTCAGGACCAGGCAGGAGAAAGGCCCATGGCACTGACCTCACTTGCTTCCCCTCCTCACTTGGAATTCTCTCCTTCCCTGACACCCTGGGTTTCATCTCCATAAGCCAGTCCATAATCCATCTCAATGGCTCTTCTCCTGAGCTATTTTTAATCTTAAAAAGCCCCATCAGGCTGTGGTGTCACAGGCAGTCTCCTGCTCCTTTGAAACAAGGACTGAAATAAAGCAGCTCTTCCCTTCTTATGTTGATAATTGTTGGTATTTTCAAAGACATTTGGGGGGATTTGTTATTTATTTATGGGTTTTTCCCCTTCCTCCCTTTCACTCCAGTGAAGCCACACACAAATATCTGATTTCTGCCTTTTACTCTTTCAAAAAACCACAGAATCCCAGCACGGTTTGGGTTGAAAAGAACCTTAAAGCCTCTCCAGTGACCCTGTCATGAGCAAGGACACCTTCCACAATTCCAGGCTTCTCCAAGCCCTGTCCAACCCGGCCTTGGGCACTGCCAGGGATCCAGGGGCAGCCCCAGCTGCTCTGGCAATCCCAGCCCAGCCAGGAATTCCCAGTTCCCAATGTCCCATCCATCCCTGCCCTCTGGCAGTGGGAGCCATTCCCTGGCTCCTGTCCCTCCATCCCTTGTCCCCAGTCCCTCTCCAGCTCTCCTGGAGCCCCTTCAGGCCCTGGAAAGGTCTCCTGGAGCCTTCCCTTCTCCTGGGGAACATTCCCAGCTCTCCCAGCCTGGCTCCAGAGGGGCTCCAGCCCTGCAGCAGCTCCATGGAACCCTCTGGATTCTCTCCAGCAGCTCCAGGTCCTGCTGATGCTGGACCCAGGTTTGGGGGCAGCTCTCCTCTATTTGTGCTATTTCACCTTCCTGCTCCCCCTGAGCTGAACCTGCTGCTGGGGAACCCCAAGTTCTCCTCTCCCCATGGCTCTGCCTTCAGCTCCTTCATGGATCACCGCCAATTCTCTCAAAAAACATTGATATTTTTCCTGCTTTATCTGCTCGTTCATCAGGAGTTCCTCAGGACAAGGCAGTCCCCAAAACCACGTTGGATTTAGCATTCCCTCCCTTCCCTTCAATCCTTTAAAGCTTTTTCACTGAAAATATCCATTTCCAAGTCACACAGTCTTCCATTTTATCATTTTGTGTGAACAAACTACATTTCTGGTTTTCTCTTGCTCTCTCCCCCCACTTTCCCTTATGTCCTCATTCCCCATGCCTGAACTTCCTCCTCTTTTTCAGCAGCAAATGTGAGGAAAAGGGGGAAAAGAGGTGAAGTGGAGGCAAAACCAAACATTTGGAATATTTTTCCTGTGAAGGCACAAATATAAAGGCATTCTCCCCATTCAGCAAGAACAACAGAAGGAAAAGCAATTGAAAATATTCAAGAATTGTCACAATTTCCTCATTTTTAACCATCCCTAGAAAATAAACGGGAGCTATTCAGCCATGAGTACATTTCACTGAAGTGACACTTAACAATCCAAAAATATGGCATTTCATTTTGCATTTCTCTCTGAGCAGGGGATAATTTCATCTGTGGCTGCTGCAACAGCTGCACTGCTCCCCAAAATTTCCTTGTTTGAGAAGAAATTTTCCTTGAAATTTTTGAGATGAATTTTCCTTCTTTGAGATGAAAAAGAGGGTGAAAAATCATCCTGGATACAGGTTTTGGGTGTGTTTTTTCCTTTGGTTTAAAGTCAGACTTTCACATTAAAAATATTATGAAAATTAATTTTCACAGCCAAATGATATCCAAATTGAAATGCCATTTTCTTTATCCATCTGAGGCCAAAGATGGATTCTGTTGCCACAAAACTGGAATCTCTTGCTTCCCACAGCTGGGAAATCACCTGGGGAGTGCTGGACACTGACAATTCCTGCTGACTCCACATTTGGAGGTCAAGATCCAAGTTTAATCAATCCACTGAAAACAATGACTGGATCCAAATCCAGCTGCTGCTCTGCCAGGGAAAAGAATCATTTCACCTATTCCACAGTGGGATTTATAGAATATTAAATCCTCCTCTTTTGTTTCAGTCACTTTTGCCAGGAAAGGAGGGAAAAACAGGGAAAATCTCAGTGCAGGCACAGCATCTCACTGGCACAGCCAAGGAGGGACTTGTGGGGTGAATCATGGAATTATTGAGTTTGGAAAAGACCTTTTAGATCCTCTAATCCAACCAGTATAAAACATTCATCCATTTAACCATTAAAATGGACCATGATTTCTTCTGGTTCTTGGATACGAGATGAGGTGGAAGGGGCTGGAAAGGGGAACCCCACAAAATCTCCCTTGGCTTGAAGAACTTCAAGGTTCATCTCAAGGTCTTTTACAGGGAAAAAAAAAATAAAGAAAAAACTGCATTTCTAAATTAAACCAAAAAAAATCACCTAAGGAATCAAATTTTCTCTGTATTCTCTAATAAACTGTATGTGGTGTAAACAGCAGTCTCAGAGCAGCAAGGCAGAAAGGTTCAGCACAATCTGCAACGTGTGTGCTGGAAAATATCCCCTTTAACTCTGCAAAACATTATCTTTTAATGGCACGAGAGATCAGCCATAAAGTTTCGCTTTAACCTTGTTTCCCTTCCATGCGATTTTTTATTTACTTAGATAATATTAAATATTTGATGCCATAAAATGTGTTCCTGACCCAACAGATCTTTAAATATCTCCTTTTTCTGACCGATATCTGTGTCTCTGTGTGCTGGCCAAGTTCAAACCCAGTCTAAACAACTTCCTGGCTTCACAGTGCATTAAAACAGCTGCCAGCCCCGTGCTTTTTTGCTCTATTTCACAGTTCCAACTGCTCCAAAAGCATTAAATTTCCACTCATGTTTAGTAACAGGGACGTAAATACAAAAATGTTCCATAGTACGGAGACATCCCCATATTTTTTGGTCCCTTATTGTTTAAACACTTCGCTAAACAGAGCAATACATTCAATTTCCAGTAGAATACGACAGGAACGTGCATTATTTTTGAGTGAGGGTATAACTTGACATGATATTTAAGCAAAGATGGCTGCATGAAGATTATTTCCTGGAAATCAATATTCCACGGGGGAGAGCTGATGTCTCAAGTACATGGGAGAGTCATTGACTCCAGCTGCCTGTGACGTGGAAAATAGTCTACATGGAGGCTGTTGGGGCTGGAAATGAAAAGTATGGGAATATGGATTTTTATATGCATTATGGAGTTCACAATTGCAACACTCTGCCTGAGACAATCCCAGGAAATTAATGTCCTGTGTATTGCACACATCACTGCAAATCTATTCCACAGAATCACAGGATCATTAAGGTTCGGAAAGAGCTCCAAGGTCATCCAGCCCCAGCTCTGCCCAATGCCCACCTTGTCCCCAGCCCAGGGCTCTGAGTGCCACATCCAGGAATTCCTGGGACACCTCCAAGGATGGGCACCCCAAACCTCCCTTTTTCCAAAGCATGACCACCCTTTCCATGGGGAAATTCCTGCTGCTCTGCACCCTGAGCTGCCCTGGGCCAGCCTGAGCCCGTTCCCTCTGCTCCTGTCCCCGTTCCCTGGGATGATCCCAAATCCCCCCGGCTGTCTCCTCCTGGCAGGGAATTCCAGAGAGGGAAAAGATCCCTGGGGAACCTCCTGTGCTCCAGGCCGAGCCCCTGCCTGGCTCCCTCAGGGATTCTCCAGCCCCTTCCCGGCTCCCTCAGGGATTCTCCGGCCCCTGCCCGGCTCCCTCAGGGATTCTCCAGCCCCTGCCCGGGCTCCCTCAGGGATTCTCCAGCCCCTTCCCAGCTCCCTCAGGGATTTTACGGCCCCTTCCCGGCTCCCTCAGGGATTCTCCAGCCCCTTCCCGGCTCCCTCAGGGATTCTCCAGCCCTTTCCCAGCTCTGTTCCCTTTGGGGTCTTTCCTGCTATGAGGGGAAAATCAAAAAGTGGGAGAAAATGTGAGGGGAAAAAAGTGCCAGCCCCGGGGCCTCTTGCTCACCTGGGCACCCCTGGGCTTGTGCCCAGCCACTGTCACCAGCACCCCCAGGGCCTTTCCCAGCTTTCCATCCCCTCTGCCCCAGCCTGGAGCTGCAGGGGGTTGTTGTGACCCAAAGGCAGGACCCGGCACTCGGCCTTGTACCTCATCCCATGGCTCCAGCTCATCCAGATCCCTCTGCAGAGCCTCCAGCCCTCATCCCATGATTCCAGCCTGTCCACATCCCTCTGCAGAACCACCTGCTCTCATCCCACAGTTCCAGCCTGTCCACATCCCTCTGCAGAACCTCCTGCCCTCATCCCATGATTCCAGCCTGTCCACATCCCTTTGCAGAACCTCCTGCTCTCATCCCATGATTCCAACCTGTCCACATCCCTCTGCAGAACCTCCTGCCCTCATCCCATGATTCCAGCCTGTCCACATCCCTCTGCAGAACCTCCTGCCCTCATCCCACAGTTCCAGCCTGTCCACATCCCTCTGCAGAACCTCCTGCCCTCATCCCACAGTTCCAGCCTGTCCACATCCCTTTGCAGAACCTCCTGCCCTCATCCCATGATTCCAGCCTGTCCACATCCCTCTGCAGAACCTCCTGCCCTCATCCCATGGTTCCAGCCTGTCCACATCCCTCTGCAGAACCTCCTGCCCTCATCCCATGGTTCCAGCCTGTCCACATCCCTCTGCAGAACCACCTGCCCTCATCCCATGGCTCCAGCCTGTCCACATCCCTCTGCAGAACCTCCTGCCCTCATCCCATGATTCCAGCCTGTCCACATCCCTCTGCAGAACCTCCTGCCCTCATCCCATGGCTCCAGCCTGTCCACATCCCTCTGCAGAGCCTCCTGCCCTCATCCCACAGTTCCAGCCTGTCCACATCCCTGTGCAGAACCTCCTGCCCTCATCCCATGGTTCCAGCCTGTCCACATCCTTCTGCAGAACCTCCTGCCCTCATCCCATGATTTCAGCCTGTCCACATCCCTCTGCAGAACCTCCTGCCCTCATCCCATGATTCCAGCCTGTCCACATCCCTCTGCAGAACTTCCTGCCCTCCAGCAGCGCAAAACTCTCACCCATCTTGGTGTCAACAGCAAATTTCCTGAGAGTTCCTCAATCCTCTAGTCCACATCATCAATGAAGACAATAAACAGGGCTGGCCACGGGCCCTGGGGACACCCCTGGTGATGGGACACCAGCTGGATGTGGCACCACTCCCCAGGCCCAGCCAACAGCCATTTCTCAACCAAGGGAAGATTGACCCTGTCCAAGCATGGCCTGCAGTTCCTCCAGGAGATGTGGGAGATGTGTCCAAGGCCATGCTGAAGTCCAGGTGAACTCATCCCCAGCCTTTCCCTCCTCCACCAGCCAGGTCACCTGGCCATGGAAGGAGCCCATGAATGCTACATCTCAATCAGCCCTATTTCCATAAGATATTGGTGATGTTTGCCAGTATTATTTCCATGAGGTGGGAGCCTAAAATAGAGCAGTGGGTGTAGGCAAATTCCAGGGATGTTCTGCTCAGCGCTGCTTGCATCACAGCTGGAAGAGAGGATGAGGCAGTGGCTGGGTCCCAGAGTCAGGAATGTGACAGAACGGCCCAAGGCCAGCTCTGAATTACACGCTAATTTTTTTTCTTTTTGTTAATTACAAACGTTTCTGTATTGGGAAAGTGGGACGCGGTTAATGTGTAATTAACTCGTTTGGGCAAGTCCCAGCCCTCTGCTGAAAACTCCACCTCCTTTTATCTGATCCATCCACACCCTTGAGTGCCTGCAACGCTGCATGGGATGCGTGGGATTGCTCTGATGGCAAATTCCCAACTTTACATAATGTAAACAAAACAGCTCCCTTCAGCAACTCCTTGCCACCCCTGTAAAATTGCTTCAAGACCCAGGAGTGCAAGAAAATTCAAGCTGTGGCCTATAAGGCAGAGGAAAAGAAATTAAATCACTTTTAAAAGAAGGTCTCTGGGGTGAGGGCAACACCAAAGCAGAGAAATTCCAAGAAAGTGATTTTGTGCTGTTCAAAAAAACCCAAAAAACTCAACCAGCTGAACCCAAAGCTCCCCAGTGCCAGGGGCAGTGCTGGGAAGTCTGAACCCACAGCTGGTTCACCACCAGTGGAAATAACATTTGCCCCTTGCTCTCCAGCCGAGCAGGAAATTGCACTTGGGAATCTGAAAGTTTTTAAGATGCCTTAAAAATGTAATTAGTTGTTCAGGATGCCGGCAAGGATCCTCCACGCTCAGAAATGGAGATTTGCAAAGGCAGAAGTCCAGAAATCCTGGGCACAAAGCTAATTTAATGTCTCCCTGACCACTGAGCAGCCCCAGCACTGGGACAGCAGAGGCAATAACAAAATTCCAGAGAGGATCCATCTGCTGAAGGGCTGAAAATGAGGGATACTCCCTGTGCTAAGCCAGGCTGCCTTTAATTAGTGAGGTGTTAAGGCACCTGAGTAGCAAACACAGTCACATCTCCTGGCTCTTCCCAGAGGTGAAACTGAGGGGATTCCAGTCCTTCCCCCCCCATTTCCAGCTAAAGGAGGGTGAAGCAGCTCCTTCCTCATTAAACCAGGCAAGAGCAGATGGCTGGAGCTGGGTTTGGGGACACTCTGAGTGACAGCAGGGGGACAGATCTGAAGAGCAAGCCCTGGGGTGTGCAGGAGGGCACAAAGGGCTCCGTGCAGCAGCTGGAGATGGTTTGGTGGGAAGGACACGAGGTTTCCTGCAAACGGGAGCTGGCTTGCTGTGCTAAACCTCTCCCAGGCAGCCTGTGCTGCTCTGATCCCAGCAGAAACATCGGGAGGAGCCCCTGGAATGTCCAAATGGCAAAAGGAGATGTCCCCAGCTGATCACCCCTCGCACAGGATCGCTCCCTGGTACTGCTTCCATGTTTTCGTGTCGCCGCTCTGGCACTCTGAACATTTGTCTTTGGCACTTCAGATATTTCTGACTGCTTTCTCAGCCCCTAGTGCTGGAAGAATTTTACCTAAAAAGTGAAGAGAAATTCATTTTTCCTTTCCTTTTTTAACTTTCCATAGTCTTGGCAGCAAACTGTGTCATGATGATGTTGGCAACAACATATTTGTGGCAGAAGGAAGAAAGAGAATCATAAAATATATGAAAGAAAAAGTTGACATTTTAATGAAATACCTTGTAACTTCTTGGAAAAAAGTTATTAAAATGCAGTCAGTTTATAGCTGTTTGTACAGATAGGAGGAGGAGGAGACTTGCTCCTGAGGCCTGTAATAAAAATCGCTTGTTACCCAAAAGCAATAATGGCTAGAAATTATTTTCAAAATTCATTACTGGAGAGAATTTTAGATTTGGGACATTCTGGGCTTTTCTGAGTGCTTGAAGATTGCTGGCACATGCCTGAGGTTTGGGAGAGCAGCCTGCCATGTTCCTCAGAAGAGGGAGCAGAATGATGGAGCATCTCCTGCTCCTTCCCGACGGCTACCAGAGCTGGCACTGGCTGCTCACTCAGCTCCAAAGGAGAGAGTTTATCTCAAACGCTGCTCTGCCAGCCCCTGGAACTAGAGAATATCCTGAGCTGGAAGGGACCCACAGGATCATCAACCAACTCCAGTTTCTGCCAGTATTCCCAGCCCCTGCAAAGGTTCTGCCTGCCTTTGGAGAAGGAAGGATGCAGCTCTGAGCACACTCCAGCCTAGGGATTCCTCCTTATTTGTCTTCCTTCCTTCCTTCCTTCCTTCCATTGCATCCAACCTCTGGAACCTATTCTAACATGTCACAAATCCCAGGAGAAGCCTCTTGTTGCAAAGCAAGGTGGCTCTGGCACCAGCTGCACCAGCTGAGGACAACAGAGCATCCACACCTGGATGTTCATCACAGAACAAGAGCATTCCCAGACATGGATATATGGAAAGAGTGGAGCACTGGCAGAGCTTTACTCCCATCTTTTTTTTCCCCCACACTGGGCTGTATGTAAAAATAAAGGGCAAAGAGTGATCACTGAACTGTCAAATACATGGGACAGTCACTAATTAATGTTCAAAGCAGGACCCCAGGAGCTCCCTGCACCATAAAGGTATTTCCAGGCCCCAACAAACCTGCTTGGTTTGGTGCCTCCTGTCTCACCTTTCCAAAATGAATTGCAGGTAAATCTTGGAAAAATTGCACTTCCCATCCATTTTGCCTACAGATGTAGGAAGGACAGCTGTTGCATTTCTGGATGGATTCTGACATTTTGATTTAATTCCAAGCCAAATAATCTCCCTGCTGTGTTTAACCAGACTCCATGATGAAGAGCTGAGACATTTCTTACACAGTCTGATATCATAAAGCAAAAAAGGAGTTCCAAATGGAAGAGTCATTTCATTAGTAGAATAGTAAGGACTGAAAAAATTCTGTAAGAATACAAACTGAAAATTCTGCCCCTCTCCAGAATGAACCCCCAGCCTCTGCCCTTCCTTGCAGCAGCACTCACAGCTGTGTAACACAGATCAGGAGCTGATGTGCTAAATGCAAACCTGACAGGAAACAGAGAGGAACCTGCAATCAAAGAGGAGTTTGCTGCAGGATCAGCTGCCTGACCCATCCCACAGCTCCTGGGCAGGCACGTGAGCCCGGCCACAGCTGCTCCCACTGCCACTTAAGGCCACTCTCATTATGTTTAATGAGCTTCAGTTCCAGCTCTGGCAGAGCCCTGGCAGTCTGTGCTGGGTCACACAATTCCCAGGTTCTCTGGGCATCCCACCAGGGCAGGAGAACTGGCTGTGACTTAGGACCAGCGCTGCTGGTGGGGCTCCTCCCTGAGAGCTCTGGTTGAGGCAAGGAGGGGCTACAGGGGATCAGATCCTGTAGAAAGTTTTCTGCCTCCCCAAACCGGGTCTGGGTTTAAAGTTCTGCAGGGCAGTGACTGTCCCTCAGTGTGTGTTTGCTCAGGGGGGAGGAGAAAATGTCCCCAGCCTCACCTGGGATAGCAGAACTCTGGACAGATCAGCTTCTGCCATGAGACACTGATGCGCAGCTTAATCATGGAATGGTTTGGGCTAGGAGAGATTTTAGAGCTTATCTCATGGCAGGGCACCTTCCACTACCCCAGGTTGCTCCAAGCCCCATCCAACCTGGCCTTGGACATTTCCAGGGGCAGCCACAGCTTCTCTGAACCCATCTTTCAGTTTTATGATATAGGAGATAGCAGTTCCAAAAATTATCCTTAAAGATTTCCAGGACAATGCTTCATCCCCACAAGCAGAGCAATGGAACACCAGACATATAAATACTCCAGAGTAGGATAAAATATTCTATACTCTGGAGCAGCAAAGTGCCCACCCAGCACAGATACACTTATGGGATTCTGGGGATTGTGTTCCTGCCTGGAGCCATAAAAGCAGAACAGAAATAGAGCACAAAAAGCAGAACCCAGATCAATTATTGGCCCTGCAGAATCCAGGCTGCTTTGGCAGATCAGCTGAAAATCTCACAGCCTGGAAAAAGGCCTCAGTAACCAAATAAATTTTCCTTTATTGGCAGCTACTGATAAAGATTTCAAGCACTGGGCTGGATAGAGGGAATTTAAATGCACATTGACAATTAAAACTCTGGGTCACCAACACACTGTGCTAATGCCAGTTTGGAAAGGCTTATGTTATTTTTGTGTCATTTGTGTTCTGTTCAAGAACTTTCTTATTAATTATCCCACAAACTTCAGTTAATAATCAATTCATGCCACAATTATCGTATCAGTTCTACTGCCTAATTAAAAACTGGTGAGTGATTGGAATTCCAATATGGTGATGCAGGCACAGACTGCAATCCTAAACAAATACGAGTGTGAAGTTACTGAACAAAAGATTATCTAAGCTTTAATATCAACTGGCAAAACTCTTTCCCTCTGGATCATTAACTTCCTGCCCTATTATTACATACAAATGCCCAATTTCTGCTAATTCCCAACGCTAATTCCTTTTAATCATTATTTTGTATATATTGTGTTAAGGCTTTTCGCTTGTTTACATTTGCATAATTATAGCAATTGTCTTCTAAGCTTCACTCTGCTGAAATCATTCTAATTTGGGATTTAGCCCATTTTTAAAGATTAGTTGACTTGTGTGGAGCAACATATCTGGGCTCGGTGCTGCCTGGATCCCGTGTGAGTCAGAGCAAGCACAAGGAGCAGTTTGGAAGGCCCAGAAAGAGACAAAGTGGAATATCCACGTGTAATGTTCAGCAAAGATGTGAGTACAACACAGCAAAAAGAGCTTCTCTGGGATAACCTTTCCCTGATGGATGTGGGACTATCACTCACAAAACACCAGGCCAGCAGTTCTGATGCCCCTGAGGAGCTGCTCCTCTGAGGAACTCCTACTTCCACCTGCTCCTGCTTGGAAAGCATTTGGTGCTTTGCCCCTCTCTGCTCAGAGGACCCCTTGAGTGCCAGGTGCAGTTTTGGGCACCCCAAGATAAGAATGATGTTAAACTATCAGAGAGGGTCCAAAGGAGGGCACTGAAGGTGGTGAGGGGCTGAGGGCTCTGGGTCTGCTCAGCTGGAGGAGCCTGAGACCCATCCCAGCTCCAGCTTCCTGGGGAGGGGCAGAGCAGGGTGATCAGTGACCCAGGGAATGGCTGGAGCTGTGCCAGGGAGGGTCAGGTTGGATTTCAGGAAAGGTTCTTCCCCCAGAGGGTGCTGGGCACTGCCCAGGCTCCCCAGGGAATGACCACATTCCCAAGAGCTCCAGGAGCGTTTGGGCAACACTCCCAGGGATGCCCAGGGTGGGATTGTTGGGGTGCAGGGCCAGGAGCAGGCTGAATGATCCTTGCTCTCCCTTCCAACTCAGCATATTCTGATTTTTTTTCCTTGTGTTCCCACTAAAGCAGCTCCAGCCCGGAGCCGTCCCCAGGCTCCAGCAGGGAACAGCAGCGAGGACTCATCTCTCTCCTCATCCATGGCCTTATCTTGCTTTAGTGCTCCTGTTATGCCTTGATCATCCATCAGCCTGACTGCTTCCCTGGCAAGCTTCCTGCCTCTGATCTGCTCAGAAAACTTTTTGTTAGTAGCTTTTCCATATCCAGTAAGTGCTCGGAATCTGCTTGGCTTCCCTTTCGCTTTTAAATTGAGAGGCTGCATTTTTTTTTCCTTTAAAAAAAAAAAACACCAAACCCAAACCAAACCTAATAACTCCTTTGTATGTCAGTTTATATTTTCTTTTTGGCATATCTTCCTGAAAATAATTATGTTGTGCATATTTGTGTTGAGTAGTAAAATAAGTTGTTGCCCTTAAAGCATCTAAGCCGCCTACAAACATATTCTCCTCTTAGCTGCTCCTTTAATTTCCTTTTAATTATCTTCCTCGTTATTAGGCAGTTCCTCTGTAGGTGCATTGATTTTTTAATGTATCTTTTTCCCCTCCTACAAGGATCCTCACTGTTGTGATGACTCCAGGCTGGCTTTTTCACACACTGGTTGAAGTGGATGGAGAGCTGAAGTACCTGAGGAATTCTCCATCCTTGTGCCAAGTGTTTTATTGTCACAAAGTGTCTGTGGAAGGAGCACCAGGCTGTGGCACTGTCAGCCTCAGCAGGGTTGACCCAGCTCACCCTTCCTGGGCTTTTTGTCATCCCTGTGGCTGTTTTATCACCAGGACCTTGAATTCTCCCACTGCTGGGGACTGATGTCTTGAGTTTTGGCCATTATTATGTTATTTATTTCTATTATTATATTTCTGTTCTTGGACTTCCATGATCCTTCCACCTCAGGATATTCTCTGATTCTCAGATTCTGTTCCCTGAGCTTTCAGACCTGTGCTGGTCACATCAAAGCACTCCCAGGGCTGGGGCTGATCCCGTTGTGTGTCCCCAGGTTTGTCACAAACATTTCACATTCTCGACCATTTCCAACCTGGGCTTCACCTGACTTTCTTCCAGAATAAAACTTCCATGGCTTCTTCTTTCCAGGATGCTTTATCCTGAACTTTGTCCACATCTCCTGGCTTCCTTTCACTTCACCCTCTTATCTGTGTAATTATTAGTGCTGGGAGAGCAGAGCTCCTCTCTGCTGTAGGTTATCTATATTTCAAAAGCTTCCCATCCCAATACCTTCCAGAGCCTTTTCTCTGCTTTCTGCCTCTCTCTCCCTGCCCTTTGAAGCTTCTCAGCTCCCTTTCATGTGCTGCCAATCCAACTTTCCTCCTTCCATACCTATGCTCTGAAATATGCTGCTGTACACACGCAGATGAGATAATCTGCAGCTTATTAAAAGCAGAGCTATCAAAAGACCATCAGCAGCGCTCAATAACACAAGGCAGGGGCCCTCAAATTTTATGCAAAGGAGATATTAAGAAGTTGTTCCTTTGAGAAAAGGGATGAACTGATGTTAGGGTTGTGATCTGTTCTGTGTAGGGTGTGATTTAGGATAAAAACACAAAACAGGGTGATAGCTTAAGGATGAAACCCCTTCTTGGTGCCTAAAAATTCCTAGACATGTAAATAGGCATTTTCTCCATGATCTCTCCTAGAAATAAGTATCATTTTCCCTTCCCATGCTGTAACAAACTGAAGCATTAAACTCTGTGGTGTTTGTGTCCTGGCTGTGTTTCCTTTGCTTTTCCAAAATAAATGAAAAATGATTGTTGCCCATTTAAGTTACCTGTTCCATGCCCAAACATCTGCTAGATGGTTTAGCCTATCAGAGATAGGCCAAAAAAATGAGGCTATATCCACTTAAAGTTTATTTTAGCTTATTTCAGGAGAAGAGCAAAAAGGGGAATTAACTCTTTGCTGGCTGCCCATGTCTAGAGTGAGTAAATCAAAGTAAGGCTCTTCACAGCCCAGACAAACCCTGCATGTTCCCTCCATGTGTCACAACACCTTTTAAAGCAACTTTAAATGTAGGTCCTCTGATAAGCATAATTTCACTTATCTGGGACTCAGAGGCAGGAGGAGGAAAGAAAAAAAAAGAGACTCAACTCTTTTTGCATACAAAACAGTCCTCAATAATTTTTTCAAAACAAAACATCAAATGAGTCGGTTCCCTCAGATGTTGCAGATAAATGCAGTTGTCACCCTGCCAGTGTGGGAGGATCTTCTCCCCAAGCCTGAGCAGCAGCAGCAGCAGCAGCAGCAGCAGGGGCTGGGTCCTTTGCAGGCTCTGTTTGTGTGCACCGGCTGATCTGGGGCTCTGGCCCCTTTCTTCTGTCCCTGCAGCCCCAGAGGGCACCAACCTCTCCAAGCTTCTCATCTGTCACTCACCCAGCAGTTTTGCTCCTCTTCAGCTTCAGGCAGTGGCAATTTGTGTAGGTGAGGGAGGGAGGGAACCCTCTCATGGATTTCTGGTTTAAATCAGGATATTTGGGGAGTGGCTGAGGTGGTTGATAAGGGGTGGAGGACCAGGAAGGGCTCCAGGCACAGGACAGGCACATGTCCCACACAGGCCCAGAGCTGGAGATCCTTTCCATATGAAAAAAAAATGAGCCAAATAATTTGTTCTTTTTGATTTTTTTCCATATGAATGAACAAAAGCAAAATTCAGTGGCGTAGGATGTGCAGTGAAGCTGTGGCTGCTCCATCCTGGAATGTCCAAAGCCAGGTTGGACAGGGCTTGGAGCATCCTGGGATAGTGGAAGGTGTCCCTGCCCATGGCAGGGAGTGGAAAAAGATGATCTTTCAGGTCCCTTCCAACCCAAACATCATTCTGTGAAAAATTTCTATGAAATGCTGTCAAAAATTCACACTTCAAAATCAGAAAAATATAAAATAGTCATTAATTTCATTTCTTTTTCAGTTTTCCCCAGCTCTAAGGCTGAGTTCTAGGAATTATCTCTATGATTCCAGCAGAAGTCTTTGCCTCATGATCAGAAAATGATTTCTGAAAGAAGGATATAATGATGCAAATGAATCAATTTGCAAAAGGTCTGCTCTGATATGGAACATACATAAAATATACATGAGCTACCCTGAATAGCAACTGTGCAGTTAGGGAAGCAATAAGTGTAATTATCATCCTGGATTACTTAAAATACAAAATGGCATCAAATTCCAGTAGCCAATACAAATGCAATGACAATTTTGGTTGCACATAATACTTTTTTGCCTTTGAATGGGAGATAACAGATAAATGCAAAATGCAAATCATCTTGGTATGAAGTAAATTCTGATTTAAATATGATCTGTGGGACTGCAGCTCTTTCTGCTTTTAGATTTTAGGGAACAGTTCACTGTCCTGCTTTTGGGGGAGAAAGAGAAAGGAAATAAGTTCAGGATTAATTCGTATTGATTTTTGTTAGATCTCAATTTTGAAATTTATTTGGAACAATTACAACAATTACCAGGACAAGTAATTAAATAGAAAATCAGAATATCAGACTGGTTTGGGATGGAAGAGACCTTGAAACCCTTCTGGGGGGCTGTGATTTTGGGATTAAGGACAATGCTCACCACAGCTGCCTCATAGCTGCCCCTTTCAATGAGGATTCCCAGAAAATAATGACCTGGCCAACATCAATAATTAACAGATCATGGAAAGATGCTAAAATTCCATCAGAAAGCAGGATTTGCTCTGTGTCTCACATTCCAAGTGCACAAGCTGTATCCTAAGGATGGCTATTGCTGGAGATAAATATTATGATCTTTAATTATTATTTGCTGCACACCTCTGCAGCTATAACATCTGCTTAGTTTGTGCCTCCGTGGGGTCCCTCTGAGCTGGGGAGAAAATATCCCTGTGGTTTTCATTATTTGAGATAAAACTCCACCTCTCAAACAGGAATCCTAGAGAATTCCAGAGCTGGCTGGTGTCTGGAAGCAGAAGCATGCACAGGTCACAGAAAGCAAATCTGGGGGGTTTGTGTCAGCTCAAAAAGCCACAGAGAACTCCCAGCTCTGCAGGACTTTTGTCCCCAGCCTCAGTTCAAAAGAGGATCCATGCTCAGGCTGGAACAGTTGCACAGATTTGAAGCCATCAGGCTGCTCTCAATTTAGGAAAGTTCTGCCCCTCCCACCTCAAAGTAAAGTATGAGGAATCACAGACTGTGAAAACGGGAAGGATTTGAGATGGGTAACTGCAAGTCTTGAGTTTCTGAAATGCAGCAGCACAAGCTTGTGTTAAGTGAGGTTTTTGGAGCCGTGGGGAAATCAGCCTTATCCACAGGGTCCCAGATTTCTGGATTTTGACCTTTGGAATGATGGACAAATTGGGATATTCCCTTTAACCACTTGCCCTGCCTATGGTCACTCAGAAATCCCAGCCTGGCAGTGTGCACAGAATGTGCCCCTGAACCCCAGCTCCTCACACCAGACCCACTGAACTTTCCACCTACACAAAGTTTGTGCTCAGCATCCTCAGAAATCCAACCAAGATTTCAGGAAGTTTTGAGAGGATTAAACATGGATCCTGCTGTGCTGGGAAGTGATGGGCAGCCCTATCCAGAGTCCCAGATTTCTGGATATTGACCTTTGGGATGATGGACAAACTGGGATATTCCCTTTAACCACTGCCCTGCCCATGGGTCACTCAGCGATTCCACCCTGGGAATGTGCACAGAGACCTTTCCAGCTGTGTCCCTGAACCCCAGCTCCTCGCTGAACTTCCCACCAACACCAAGTTTGTGCTCAGCATCCCCAGAAATCCAACCAAGATTTCAGGAAGTTTTGAGAGGATTAAACGTGGATCCTACTGTGCTGGGAGGTGATGGCAGCCCTATCCACAGAGCCCCAGATTTCTGGATATTATCCTTTGGAATGATGGATGGATTATTCCCTTTAACCACTGCCCTGCCCATGGTCACTCAGCGATTCCACCCTGGGAATGTGCACAGAGACCTTTCCAGCTGTGCCCCTGAACCCCAGCTCCTCGCTGAACTTCCCACCTACACCAAGATTGTGCTCAGCTGTAGCCATGATATTTTCTGGAAAATCCTTTTCTTAGGATTTTTCCTCCTGAGAAGCTGAGAGGCCTCAGGAACAAAATGTAACCAATGGTTATCTGCTGCTGTGGGATGCAACAGGTGCAGCTGGGACTGGTCTCATGTGGTTGTTTCTAATTAATGGCCAATCACAGCCCAGCTGGCTCGGACTCTCTGTCCAAGACACAAGATTTTATTATCATTCCATTCCTTTTCTGTTCTTAGCTAGCCTTCTGATGAAATCCTTTCTTCTATTCTTTAAGTATAGTTTTAATATAATATATATCATAAAACACATGGAGTCAGACCCTCGTCTCTTCCTTCATCCTGGGACCCCTGCAAACACCACCACACTCAGCATCCCTAGAAATCCAAGCAAGATTTCAGGAAGTTTTGAGAGGATTAAAAGTGGATCCTGCTGTGCTGGGAGGTGATGGGCAGCCCAGCAGGGAACATTCCTCAAAGGGATGGTTTTGTCCTAGAAAGCAAATCCCTCCTTGGCACAGTGGGCTTTAATCAGCCCTGTTCAGTTTAGGATTTGAACAGAAAAGCAGCAGCTTGGCCCTTCCACACACAGACAGAACAATTCAGGAATGCAGCAGGATCATTTCTTAGGGATTTCTGCTGTTGTTCTTTCTCCTCGTGCCCGTGTCTCAGCAACATTGAAACCCCAACGGGGAAAGGATGAAATTCATTAAATGCCTTGTATAAATCATGGATTGTTTGGCTCCCTGGCTGACTAAGAAGTTAAAAAATAAATGAGTGTGCTTTGGCAGCTCTGCATGTGGGTATCACCTAGTTCTGAATAATATTTACATGATTTAAGAACGGGCCAGTCCCTTGAACTGAAACTGTGAGTTTAGTGTTGAATTAAAGAGGACCAGAAATAATTAATGCAGACATCCTGAAACAACAGGATGAAGGGCTAATCCTGCTATACTTGGAATTACAAAAAACTAAATCATTTTATGTAGCTGTCAAACCAGTTTACTCGAGGGGTGAAAGAAATGCTGATTTTTTTTTTTTTCAGTTCTACACTTTTCATTTGAATATAGGTCAGAGGTTTGAGTGCTGAGTAGCAGGGGATCAGAAAACCAGTTGTTTTCTAGGAGAAAATTCAAGCAGTAGGAAAGGTTAGAAAAATTCCTTGATTGTCTATTCTCAACTCTAACATCTGGAATGCAAAAGCACTGAAAACACAGAATTTGGAAATTCTTTTTTTGTGGTGTTTCTCTCTTCAGCGTTAACTCAAACATTATTTGGGTTCCTACTTCTTCCCAAGACTTCCTAGGTAACTTTGGGAATATATGGAGCATATTTCCTGCCCTTCTGTCAGCACTTCCGAAATTCCCACTCTCTCTGGGCCATTGTGCAGCTCCTGCTCATGCTGATATTGCAAGCTCAGGCCTGTGCATGGTTGTTGTCATTAGAGGAAATATTTTCCAGCAGCTACATGATGGGTTGGGTCGCGATGCTCCATCCTGGAAATGTTCCAGGCCAGGCTGGATGGGGCTTGGAGCAACCTGGGAGAATGGAAGGAGTCCCTGCCCTGGCACAGGGGTGGATTGGGATGGGCTTTAAGGTCCCTTCCAACCCAAACCTGTCTGGGATTCTCAGCTGGACGGGAATGTTCTGTTAAATATATTTTTATTTAAAGAAAATAGAAAAAAAAATAGAAAAATTGAAAGAAAAAAAATTAATTTTGCATGACACAGAGATTTTTCTGATTGGGCCAACAATTCCAATTCCCAACTTGTTTTATCTTGGAAAATAAACCATTTTCAGCCAGAAAAGGAGCCAGTGTTTTGTTCTCAGTCATTTCTCTGCAGGCTGCTCCCCTCCCAAATCATCCCTGAGACTCGAAACTTGAATTTTCTGCCCAAATTCTCTGCACTCTGATAAACTTGTGCAAGGTGGGTTCCAGCCACAAAGCTGAACATTTGTTCTGCCACGGCCAGTGGCTCATTTGGGATGGGAGTATCCAACCCCACCACCAAGTGGGACATTTTTCACCCAGGAACACGAAATGTAAACTCCCTGCACGTGTGTGGAGCCATCTGGCACCAGAGCTGCAGCTGGAACACGCAGAAGGAGCCAATTGTCATCACCTGAGCTGCCAACTTGCAGCAAAAAAAAACCCCAGTCAGGCTCTTTCCAGGCAGCAGGAATATTTGTGTGCTATGGGGAAGGGAAAACAGAACGAGAAATCTCTGAGGAAAGCCTAAAACAGGAAATTAAGAAAGCCCCTTTAACGATGCACGTGGGGTGGAAAGGAGAGAAGGCAGGACTCAGCACATAAAGCTCTTTCATGAAATTGGGAACAGGCTGGTGATGGAAAGAATAAAAACATGGCTTGTGCTGGGAATGGCAAAATGGAGCAGGGAGCTATAACCCAAAGTCTCACCATGCCATAATTCAGGTGTTGCAGCTGCAGTTTGCCTAAAAAAAAAGTGAATTCCTGGCTAAAGGAGAGGATGATTTCCAATTTTCTTGCAAGAGCTGTTGGGTGCAAGAGAGGCTTTGTCAGGTTTGTGTAATCACAAAGATAAGCACCTGTTACCTGGGGAAATGCAACAATTTCCTACCACCAGGGCATTCCACACTCACTGAAAGGAGCAGCAAAAGGCAAAGAAAAAGTGAAGAATGAACGTGGTAGCTCAGGGCTCCTTGAGCTGCTGGTAAAAAAAAATTGGGAAATACCAGATTGGCTTTGTGTAAATGAGGAAATGGAGACAAACCCAGAAAATGAGGCTATTTTTGCCTCATCAAACAAACCGACAGCAAGAGGAAAGGAGATTGCTAGAAGATACATTTTTTAAAGTGCTGTTTATGTTTCTGGCCCTCTGAAATGATCCCCTTTGATTTATTGGTGCAGGATCTATTGCTGCAGCAGCTGAAGTGATGATAATAGGCCAGGAAAAATGTTGATCCTGTTATTTGGTGATGGATTGAGGCCCCACGGACCCAGCACGGGGATTTGTCAATGTGAACTTTGCAAATGATGCTCCTGGAGGTCTGTGAGCAAAGGGAACTGGAGGAGAACTGCCAGCACCTCCCACTGCTGAGGTGCACGAGGGCTCCTTCAGAGGGATGCTTCAATTAAGGACGATTAATTGCAATGGAGTGGTCACTGCAGTCATCCTGGCCTGAAATTCCTTATAATCCCAACACCACCATTCCACCAGTTCCCAGGGTTTTATTTACCAATCAATTGACACAGCGATGTGATTTTTCCAGCTACCTATTCTCCCAGTTTATTTCATGTCCTGAAAATATTTGGCACCTTTACATCCCTCAAAGGGAAATTCCTTGATCTGCGTAAATACTTTTGTGTCCTAAATGTTGCACAAAGAAAGAGCTTGGCAAACACTGGTAAAGAAATACTTTTAGCAAAGAAAGATGTCTTGCCACCCACTGATCCAGCCCATGGAGTGGCACCTGCATTTTTTCAGTTCATGTGGTTGCAAAACTTTTCACTAAAGCTACAGAAATGAAAAGAAACCAATGTCAAAGCGCCGTGTTTACCAAGCAAAGTATTGCAGCCACGTGACAATCCTTGAGGACTCGGGAGCCAAGGCGCTTGTCAATCTGCATTTCTGGAATTTCTGCCCCTTCTTCTCAATTATGGAGCAGGGCTTTAACACACAGAGCCCGTGCCACTGCTGGTGGTGCTCACTCCACTGAGCAGCAGAGCCAACCCCCGGCTCCCACACTCCCGTCACGGCGTGTGAACCTCAGCTGTTGTTTTTATTGATGCTGGCAGACAAAGGGATAAAAATAATCATCAGAAGTGCTACAACAAGACAACAAATAAAGGATTTGATAATTGTGGGTAGAGCTGTCAGATGGATGTTGGAGCTGCCAACAGATGAATGTTGTGTTGTGGTGCGCAGGGACCCTTCGCGTGTTGTCAGACTTTGCAACAATGAAGAGTCAAACAAAATAATCAGGCAACAGAAAAGGGATTTCTAACTGCTCCTCTGGTGCTTTGGTTTGAAATTCTGAGTCCCTGAAAGACAAGGCTGGGGTATTTCCTGGGTGTCACAGACCCCCACCACTGACCTGTGCAAATCACTCCCTCCATCAGAAGGCAGGGAAATGTTTGGACGCAAGCTCAGGTCCCAGAAGCAAAAGCAGGAATTGCTCCTTCCTCAGCTGAGGGGTCCTGCTGGGCTGCAGGAGTGAAGCTCATCCACGGATTTGTGCTGCTGAAGCGCAGAGCTCCCAGTCCTGCCCTTCCCTCCCTTCCCTGCAGCCTCCTGGACGTCTCCCATGAACCAGGTCAGCACGAGCCAGTGGAGAGCTCAGAAGAAAAGAGTTCTCTGCCAGGTTAAAACCACAAGAGAAGGATCTGACAAGGGCTGGGGCAGGGAAGGTGCAGGGAGGAAGAGAAGAAAGCAGGACCTTTCCTTCCTGAGGGGACAAGCTGCAGGAGTCACATTCCCTTAACCTGGGCAGCCCATGGGGCTGACCTGACCTGCTCCAACACATCTCAGCCAAGCCCTGCCTGTGGTTGCAACTCAGGTGTCTCTAAATGGTGTTCAGTGCACAGTAAAGGCATCATCTGATGGGGAGAAATTCCACTGACCCATCTTCACCCACACCCTTGGACACCCCAGGCGTCCCTACCCACAACAGGGGTTGGAACAAGAAGAACCCTGAGGTCCCCTGTGACCCAGCCAGTCTGGGATTCTCTGATTCTCTGATTTTCTGATTTGTGTCCCAGCTGATGAGAAAGACAAATATATTTCACCTCCTTAAAAGGAGCAATCCTTAAAGCACCAGGAGTTTCTAAGCAATGACAAATGGATTAGCAGGACGAACAGCAGAAAGCCCCAAGATGGATTTTCTGGGATGGGAAGGAGAATTGGAGAATCAGCAGAAATTATTCCATACCTCAACTAAAATTTGACATTCAGGTAACTAAACCAGAGCAATCAAGTTATGCTGTGAAAACTAAGGCAGAGGATCTCCTTCTGCTCTGCGATTTTGGCTCCCCAAATGCCCTCCCAGGTGCCCAGGGAAAAGCATTCCAAGTGCCCTGTGGGGTCACACTGGGCTGCATTTGGACAGCAGAAACACCAGGACACAGCTCAGGCAAACAACAGGCAGCACTTCCCTGGATTCCCAAGGATTGTCACCCTGGGGAGGGAACACCTCAGCCTCTCAGAAATCCCCTGGTCACTTCCAGCACCTAAAGGTCCCTGCGCAGAAGGTCAAACTCAGGCTGCTGACCCCAAAAATCCCCCATTAGCGCCCTTAAACTGCTCCAGAGTTACTCCATGATTTTCCTAGGCACCGATAGGAATCTCCTGCTTCTATTTTGGAAAAAAACAAATGAAAATAACACAGAATTCATTTGAAAGGAAAAGCAGCCCCCATTTCCATATTACCTGCCATGCAGGAAGTAACTGGTTTTTACTGCAGGGAGCTGGGAGCCTGAGGATAAATAAACAAATAGGCACAAGGAAAGAGAGGAGATGAAACACCCAGGGCTTGCTGGATATACATCCAAATTATTTAAAGGAGGCGCCAGGGGAGGCTCTGCCTTTGAGCTGGAGCACAATTAGCTGGGAGATGAGTGGCACCTCAATTCCTGAGCTGGGGTTACCCAAGGCAGGCACGAGGATCCTCCCTGCTCCCGTCCCCGCAGCCTCCCGGCGGCATCTCGCAGGCATCTGCATCCCTTCCCCTGCCAAAACCCCTTGGCACTGCTCTGCAAATCAATGGCAAGGAAAGGCTCCAAGGAAGGAGCAGAGAGGGTGGGAGGAACCCGAGGTGAACAGCAGAAGATGAAAGAAAAATGGGACTGAGGAACGGCTGCGATAAGAAAAAGTCCGGGAGAAACTAAAGAGGCTTTGCAGGTGTCTTGTGAGGCTTCTCCCACGGGCAGAAATCTCCCTGCTGGCTTCTCCCCGGGGATTGTTTTGTTGTTTTGGGTTTAGGTTTGGGGATTTTTCAGGTTTTGGGGAGGCAGAGCTCGTGGGGTTGCAGGCAGCAGAAAGGAAAGCAGCAATTTTTGAGTGATCTGCGAAGAAAAGGGGGATCTGCGGGCTCAGTCTCGAGGGTGATGGAAACAGGGGTGGCCTGAGCCACTCCTGACACCTGTCACCCATGGAATCATGGAATATCCTCCTCAGACCTCTCACTTAAGGAACCATGGAATATCCTACAAGGATCATCAAAGTCCAACTCCACTACTTTCCTCCTTCACCCCTCACAAATCCCAGGCTTTTTGTCATTAAAGCAGGGCCTGGCCCCTTGATGCTGTTCGGGTTCCTTACAGACCACGTTATCTGCAAATTAACAGAGGTATTTGGCTCTTTAAATTGGCTTTATCATTGAAAAATGGAACACTTCTGGATCCACTGAATTTTAGATTTTAAATTTTAGATTTTATGCCAAGAACTGAAAAGTTCTTCGCTCTCATCTGGAGGTCAGGTGGTAACCCACATGTTCATACTGTGCTACACGCTTGCCTGAGAAGAATTAAAAAGATAAACCTTGATATACATGAGGGTAAAGCATCCAATATTTTTTTAAAGATCTGCCCCGATCCCTTTGGGATGTGGAACTTCAGAGCCTACTTTGGCAAAATTTTAATCACAGAATGCCAGACTGCGCTGGGTTGGAAGGGACATTAACAATTATCCAGTGCCACCCTTGCCATGCCAGGGACACCTCCCACTGTCCCAGGGTGCTCCAAGCCCGGTCCAGCCTGGCCTTGGGCACTGCCAGGGATCCAGGGGCAGCCCCAGCTGCTCTGGCAATTCCAGCCCAGCCAGGAATTCCCAGTTCCCAATGTCCCATCCATGCCTGCCCTCTGGCAGTGGGAGCCATTCCCTGGCTCCTGTCCCTCCATCCCTTGTCCCCAGCCCCTCTCCAGCTCTCCTGGAGCCCCTTCAGGCCCTGCCAGGAGCTTTAAGGTCACCCCAGAGCCTTCTGTTCTCCAGGCTGCACAATCCCAAATCTCTCATCCTTCCTAAGTACATGCAAAAACATTTCCCTTGCCTGCTTTGTACCAAAAATATCCCAGAGCAGCAAGGGCACCATTGCTCCACCTAAAGCTGTGAGAAGCTCTGCTGCCCTGTGAACCCAGCCAGAGCCAGGCAGGTCTGACTCCTCCTGCCCAAGCTGCCACTGGGCGCAATTAATGAGCACTAATTGATCATTCCATGGCGGGCTGGCCAATCCCAATGGCTCCAGTTCCTTCCAAACCACGCCAGGATTCCCCTTGCGCTGCTGCAGAGCCAGGCCTTGACACAATGATTTACCGCCAGTGCCAGTCACTGTCTGCTGTGGGGCTGCCTGGACATCCTCTCCTTCAGAGTGACTGATACCCTGCAGCACCGACAGCACAACAAACAACTCCTCCAGACAGCGAGAAAATATCCTGACAATTCGGTGCCTTTAACCCCTGCAGCTCCAGCACCTTCCCAGGGCCCTCCTGGGATTTGCTGCGCAGCGCAGGGGAAGGACAGCAGGGAGATGCCAGCTTGGGAACACGCGCTCTGGGAGTTGGGAAGTTGGGAAATTCGTTCAGAGCTGCAAAAAGAAAAAAAAAAAAAAAAAAGAAAGAAAGAAAAAAACCCAACCAAATCGCCCCCACCGAAAAAAAAAAACACCAAAAAAACCCACAAAAACAAATAAAAAAAAACACAACCAAAAAAAAAAACCTAAAATCCCCAAAAACCCACCAAAGAAAAACCACAAAAAATAAACCAAAAAAATAAAAAGCACACACACACATACACACAAAAAAAAAAAAAAGGGAAAAAAACCACAACCCAAAAAAAAAATATAACCTCACAACTTTTCAACTTGACTCCTGAGTCGCCATGGAGGGGAAGCATGGAAGATTTCTGACAATTTTTTTTTTGAGTTTGCTTCAGGCTTTTAATGTTCTCAAATTGAAATTAGACGAAAATCTGAGGATTTAAGTATTTCCTTAGGCATTTATTTAATTTAATTACTTTATTCAATGCTAAATATATTTTTTCCCAGTGAAATTGCAATTCCAGTCAATAATGTTTTGTTCTGTGTGATATATGGAGGTCTTGTAGTGAAAGGACAATGGGGAACGGATTCCCACTGCCAGAGGGCAGGGATGGGTGGGATATTGGGAATTGGGAATTCCTGGCTGGGAAGGTGGGGAGGTCCTGGAATGGAGCTCCCAGATTTGCTGAGGCTGCCCCTGGATCCCTGGAAGTGTCCAAGGCCAGGCTGGATGGGCTTGGAGCAGCCTGGGACAGTGGGAAGTGTCCCTGCCCATGGCAGAGGTGGCACTGGATAATTGTTAATGTCCCTTCCAACCCAAACATTCTGGGATTCTGTGACAATTTCCTTCATCCAGCCCAAGCCTCGGTCTCCTGTCCCATGGCTCCATCTCCAGCAGGATCCATTTATGGATAGAGCAGAGGGGAGGGAATTGCACTGGTTGTGTTTTGGGACTCTGGCCAGGTCCTGTCCTAAACAAGCAGGGGTAACAAGCAGCCTGTGTGGGTTTTACAGAGTGCTGGGAGTTTTCAGTCTTCAGGGAAAACAATTATTTGGTGGAACAGAGCTCTCCCCTCATTTTCCTGGCCAGAAGTTGCACTTTTAAACCATCCCAGCCATCCATGTAGAACCAAAGGCATCAAAGCATAAACACAAAGTGGACCAGCTTGCAGAGCATTTGGTCCCTAATTTTTATTTCCCTACCACTATTGGTAATTTTTTTTTTATCCTTCCTAACACTGATTTCTAATTTCCTGCCTCTGGGACCCTGAGGTGTGCTGGAACTGCAGGAGAAGCTGTGCTGAGTTCCACAATGCCTTGATCCCAGCTCTCCATCTTGCCTCTGCTATCCATGGGTAAAGCCAATGGAAGGTGCAGAGAGCCTGAACAGTGCCAGGGAAAGAAATGTGCTGCTAATTGGCTTTAGGCTGCAGCAGGGAAACCTCTCTAGATCTCCCTCTAGGCAAAGAGGAAAAAGGAATATTAGATCAAAACTGAGCTGAACATGTACAAGCTGGTGCTGTGGCTAATGCTGGAGGATGGCAGAGGTTCAGACTGCGTGAGGAGAGAGATTCCAACCCACTTTGAAATCTTTCAGGGGAAGCCTTCAGTTTTAGCCTATAAACACTCCCAGTGACAACCCACAGACAAGCCAGAAGATTAGGAGAACACAAGTAGGGTAATTAATCTCACACAGACACCAAAGCTCTGCAAGAATTTAGAAAATTAATGATTTGTTCGTGTTGATGTGGCCTCCTTCCCTTGCTCCAGTTTTCCCAAAACTTGGGCATCGAACACGCTTTGCAAATCATTTTAACCAACAAGCTGCTGCAAACCAGGCACAGGAAAAGTAAAAGAAAAACAATGCAGGGGCCACAGAGGTGGATTTGGGAGGAATAATTAGAAGCATTTCAATTAAATACACATAGTGAAGCCAAGCAATACCTATGGGCAATATATCTGTCAACGCACACGTGAAGGATGTAAACAGAAAGAATGGAAAGGGAAGATTTAGTGCAGCTCGCTGGGCATAGCTGGGAGTGGTGTGATTAAATTAAGAAAGATAATTCAGGTTGAATTTGAAGAACAACTTCCTGACAGTGAAAGGTTTCAGCTTCAAATACACTCCCAACCAAGCAGTTAATCCCCACTCTTTAAAACATGACTGGGCAGGAGCCCTCGTACCTGCACACTGGGGAACAGGGGAGCTTCTGCCAGAAGATGGATTGGGAAACGAAATAAGCCTCTAATTTCTTTAATGTCTGTGAATCTCCCAGTGGGGACAAGAAAACAGAGAGAAAAAGAGCCAGGTGGGAAGCAGAGAGGCAGACCCATCCTAAAGTCAGAGTTCACTGGATTTCTTGGAGAAAATCATTTAGTGTTACTGTAAAAGAAACAAAAAGTGGTGCCAGGCAGAGGGGGTGAAAGTGCTGGAGTGGAGCTCATCATGACCACGGCAATTTGTGATCAGAGAGCCATGGAATGGGTTAGATTGGAAAAGTCCTCTAAGATGAGTGAGCCCCAGCGTTCCCCAGCAGTGCCAGGGCCACCGCTGTCCCTGTCCCCAAGGGACACACATTCATGGCTTTGGACACCCCGCCTCTTCCCTGGGCAGCTGTGCCAATGCCTGACCACCCTTCCAGCAAAGAAAGTGCTCCCAGGATCCCATCTGAGCCTCCCCAGGCACAACCTGAGGCCATTCCCTCTCATCCTGAGGATATGGTTTCCCTCAAGGTTTCCAAGCAGCTGTGCCTCAGTCCATGGCAGCACCTCTCTGGTGTTGCACCTATTTTCCTCTTCCAGCGAGCCTCAGACTTGGTTTGAACAGCTCAACTTAGTGAAGACTCAGCCTCAGCCTCACTCTTCCAGAGCCAATCCAGCAGGGATGTGTGGATCCCTCCTCCTCCCCCCTCCATCCTCCAGCCAGCTTCTCCCCATCCCCTCCCCATCCTCTCCCCACCACCATCACAAAAAAAAAAAAAAAAAAAAAAAAAAAAAAGAAGGTATGAGACTTGCTAAGTCTCATTATCCTGCCACACAAATTAAATCAACTAAGGAGAGGCAAACTGAAGAGCTTTGCCCAAGGTTACAATCATATTCAGAGGCAAAGCCAAGACTAGAGCTAGAATCTTGCTTTCTCCTGGAATGTTTAGACTACAGCTCCTGCAGCAAATGCTTTCACACTTTATAGTGTTTACTAACTTCATAATGTCTGTTCACACACTGCTCTGCCTGGAGCAGCTACACCAGAGGGAATTTAATCAATGGGAAATAAATGTCATTATTAGGAATTGGGTAAGGCAGCACTTAAGGGACAGTTGGGCAGATTCTGTTGTTTCAGGAGAAGGCCAACAGTTTTGGTATTGCTGTAAGGGTGGAAAAAACCCCACAGGGATTATTCAGGCTTCACTTGGAAGTCTTGGAAGTGCAAATCACCATCCATCATCTTTATGGTGCATCACATCACCTGAGGTATGAAGTAATCATCTAAAAATGCACTGCCTGACACGGCCATGGTTGCAATCAATAACCTCCACAATTGGAGAACGTAAAGGAAAATCTTTTATTCTACTGCTGCCTTGTTTTTATACAGAGGGCTCCATTATCAGCATGGCAGGACTCACCTGACAGGGGTTGAAAACATCATTTTAGAAATAAAAAAAATTATTGGCTCTGGATTAACTCTGGAATATCAAAGATGGTTCAAAGCTCACTGCTCTCCATGTCTGCACGTAGTGTTTGCCAAGTCCTTGTTTGTAGAGATGCATTAAAAAATGTATGGGAAAAGGGAAATCAATGCCGTGTTCCTGTACCACCAACCCAGGGATCTCAAGTGCCAGTTGGAGGTGATTCCAGCCAGCAGAGCCTGGGAAAAAAAATGGGAACTGCACAGGCTGGAACAGCTAAGGCTGCAACCTAAACCTAGGGGTTTGTCTCTGCAATTCAGCTCACACAACTGGGGCTGCCTCCCCAGGGGAATCTCAGGAACTGGGTTTGGAAGGACACAAAACATCACTTTAACCACCCGTGTTCCATGCAGGATCCCGGGAACATCGTGGGCAAACATCCAGCATTCCAAAGGTTCATCACTGAACTGCCACAGACTGGTTCTTAGGGGGGAAAATGAAAATACATAGAAAATTTTCTCCGCATAGGAGTTACACACAGGCACGTCAGGCTGTGCATGTAAGTTGAAACCACACCTATCTGAGTTAAATGCTATATATTACATTTTATATTCTAATTATGTGAGTACATGATGCCTGAGTGCTGTGTTTTTTAGGGAAGGGCCCTCCCCTGCTGCTTTTGGAGAACTGGGGCAGGCAGGACATGGGTGGGGTTGTGCTACAGGGCTGCACAGAGCATGAAAACATGGATTGGGGCTGGGATCTGAAGCCCTGGCTCTCCTTTCACCTGTTTCTCTTTCTGATGGTAAGAGGCACTTCACAGAACCACAGAATTATTGAATAATGGATTATTCTGAGTGGGAATGGGCCTATAAGGAAGGGACACCTCCCACCACCCCAGACTGCTCCTGGAAATCATCATCCCAGGAAATTTCTGTCTCAGAATGGTGTTTCCCTACTGTAACTTTTTCACACGTGATCAGACTCTCTCTCTCTCTTTCTCTCAGTCTCATTCTTTTTTCACTCTTGCAAAATACTCCCAGCTTCAATTGCAGTGTTTGGAGCCAACACGTCTGGCTGGAGCTGCTCTGTCATTCAGAGTCTTATTATGCAAATAAAACATAGACAAGCTGTAAGTTCCAATTGAATCCAAACACCCCGGAGCATCCAATAAATGGAGACATCTAAAAAACAGAACTCCATGGATGGCACACATTTGTCATCCAGCTGAGAAATCTGAGATAGGGAGATGAATAAGAGCAAATTTACAAATGTCAAGAAGCTTCAGGATCCTTTCCCCCGTTTCTGTTGCTTCAGGGAAGAGTTGAGACCCAGGAATACAAAAAAATCCCCTCATGGAATGGCAAGCTGTGTTTGCACTTCTTTCTCTCCCTGGAAGCTGATCTGGGGAACAAGGGGCTTCACTTGGGAGTTGTTATTTTTGCAAATATTTCTTGGGTTCCTAAATCAGGGATGAGCAACTTTAACAGACTCCTTCCAAACTGCACTTCAGCTGCTTTACAAAAAGAATTTTAAAAATTTAACAAAAAAAGAGAGACAAAAGTCAAATATTAAACATTTTCTTAATGCTTTGAAAGTAGGAGTATCATTAGATCATGGACTGAGGCCTGTGCTAGAATAACCAATATTTTAAACAAATAATGAGAGCCACAAAATATTAATTAAGGTTAATGCACAATGGAAGAGGTTCTAATTAATATTTACAATTTGGCAATAGCCTGTTGTTAATATTGAAAATATTAACAAGGAAATCACCAGTTTCTAATTGGAAATATTGAAGAGATAAAAAGGTCTACAAACAGCAAAAGACACTGATATTCCTACCAATTTAAGGAAAAGTCAAACTGAATTTCTGGATCTGTTTGCCCTCTTTACAGAATTTCTATCATCACAGCAGATCTGAAATGGGTATTTAACAATTTAAAGTTTGAAAAGCAACATTTTCATGCTGTAACAGGCTTGGAACTGGCTGGGATGTGCCACCAGTACAGACCAGTCCCTAAATCCCATCAATCCCAGTCCAATGGGATCCCCTGGGGTGCTGTGGATATCCAGGAGGCTCTCAGAGGGTAAGGAGTGCTGCTGATAGTCTGGCTGCCATGAAATGAGTGTTTATGGAGATTTCCAGCTGGTTTTGGATCAAATTCAGTGAATCCCTGGATGGAGAGGATGGAATATTTTTGCCCTGTCCAGAGGCTGAACAGCAGCGGGGATGAGCAAGGCAGGACCGACCCAAGAGAACTGAAAGAATTCCTGCAAATTCAGGGATTCCTTCATCCCTAACATGTACTGACTGTGGGATTGTCGTTGACTGTGGCATTCACATTCTCTGGAAAAATCCCTTCACCCAGGATTTTTCTCCTGCGAAGCTGAGAAGCCTCAGAGAAAAGGGAAACAATAAATATCTGCTTTGCTTCTCCTGTGTTTTGCTCACACGTGGAATGCGTTTGGAGATTGTTTACCCACAGGTGGCTGTTTCATTGGATTCTGGTGTGAGTTGTTTTGTCTCATTGGCAATCAGGGCCAAGATGTGTTGAGAGAGTCACGAGTTTTCATTATTGTCTTTTTAGCCTTCTGTAAGTGTCCTTTTGTAGTGAATCAATTCCTTTTTTCTGAACGCATCTTGCAAAATAAATACCCTGACTTATCCTTTAGTGTAGTATAGCATGGTATTCTTTAATATAATATAGTATCATAAAATAATAAATTAGCCTTCTAAGAACATGGAGTCAGATTCACCATTTCTTCCTTCATCGAGACACCCTGCAAATGCAACAGTTGACCACTCCAAAGGTCTCTCCATCTGCCCCAGTCCCAGTGGAGCTGGCAGGGTCCCCCAGGACAGAGGTTCCTCCCCTGTGCTCCCCCAGGGATCAAAGCACCTCCCCACAAAACTCCTCTACATTAGCTCACCCCTGCTGGTCAGAGCAACGCTCTAAATTATTAAAAACACGAAGAATTCCAAGCTCCATCCCCTCAGCTGCCACAATAAATCAGCCGGGCCCCGAGTGGCTGAGCAGCCTCAGCTCAGCTTACAGCAGATGAGAGCAGGGCTTTGTCTCCATTTCCTCCAGCGCCTGCGAGGCTGCTCCCACTGGAAATCTCACAGGGCACCAATTAGCTGAGGGAATTTTTTCACACATTTTGTTGTCAGCGCTGTCACGTTTCCCCAGGTCGTCCTTGGCTTCCTACAACTGCCAAATGAGGGCTGTGATATAAATACAGAGGGGAGATAAAATCAGATTCCGAGATTATTCGCCGTCTCCAGTGGTTTTTCCCTCTGCAACAAGGCTGCTGATATCCCCTCACCAGGGCTCGTGTGCATTTCACTGGCAGCAGTGACCTCAGGAACAGGTGGTGCCTTGGATCACTACTGAAACAAGTATCCATAACAATAATTTCAAAACACAATTTATTTTTTTTTCCCAAGCATATTCCACATGCAAAGAGGCAGAAGGGAAGTGTCTTGTGTTTACTTTTACTGGAAAAGCGTGATGGACTGGTCCTGACATCACTTTGTTTTGCAGAGGCTCAGCTCAGATGTAATTACAGTGACAAAGAGAGCTCCCCTCCCTCGGATGGGTGCCACAGCAGTGCCAGGGAATTCAGGGATGCCTGCACTCAGCCAAAAGGGTTTTATAGATTCCAGAGCAGCCTGAGCCTGCACCAGGGCAAGGCCTGGGGAGATCCCAAAAGGTGTCAGCACTGGCAATGCCTTCACACTGTTGCTTCGTACTCAACCAGAGAGCAGGATATCTCATCAGTCACTTATTAAAAAAAAAAAAAATTAAACAACCAGTGGCCAAGTAAAATTCTGTTGTAAAATTCTGTAGTAAAATGCTGTAGTAAAATTCTGCTCGTAGCAGAAAGTGGCATTGCAACAAATATAAATTGTTGCTTTTGAAAACAGCAAATTTAAGCAAATTTAATCACTTTTAAGAAGAAGAAGAATGGGACTGAAACAAGTTTCGGCTGGAGCATCCCAGAGAAGACCACCCACATCCCCCTCAAGAGAGGAAGATCCCTTCCCTTCCTCCTCTTACACAGAGTTCAGTCTCTTCCCCCAAGCAGCAAACAGCCTCAGGTTGCACCAAGAGGGGTTTAGATTGGATATTAGGGGAAATTCCTTCATGGAAAGGTCTGTCCAGCTCTCCACAGCTGCCCAGGTCGGGGGGGGGGGGGGGGACTCCCCATCCCTGGAGGGGTTTCAAAGCCCTGTGGATGTGGCACTTGGGGACATGGTGGCCTTGGCTGTGCTGGGGACTCGATGCTCTTGGAGGGTTTTTCCACCCTAAACCATTCCACGTGCTCTTCCTCTGCCTCTTCCCAGGAGCCATGAGTTTTGGCACGACAGGGAACATTTATTACTCTGTGATTGCACAGTCCCCAGCAAGCAGAGACCTCCTTCTGGACAAGCTGGAGGTTGTTGGAATAAAAGGATCATTAAGGAATTAGGACAGCATAAGAACTCAGCTGGGGGCTCACTGAGGTGTGGCTTCATGCTGGCAACCTTTGGTTTAGTATTAGATTGTCCCATTATCTTCACAGAATGTCAAATAAGGCCTTTGAGACAAAAATGTACCAAAAAACTTGGGAAAAAAAGGTGTAAAATGCTGAATAAAAAATCATTAAAATGTGAGGTTTGAAATATTCTGATTTCACCACCATCTCATTTAATGAACTCGGAGCATTTCCCAAAGGCCCTGGTGAATTTTATCTCCCTGACATCCTCCAGCCACTAAAAGCCCTCCCTGGAATTGACAAAACTTGAACTCCAGTGTATCCCAAATTGGCTCCTTGATGGTTTCGCCTATTGTGTAGAGGAGAGCCCTGAGCTTTTAGGCTTTCTCTCTCTTTCATTATATTTTTTTTCCCCAAGAATGCTGACTTTCATGAATATTAAATCCCATTTCCCAAAAGCAGCTATTTATTGAGCCTGTTTGCCCTTTATTACCCGAAAAACAGAAAGCTTGTATTTCTCCTTGCTGTGTAAAGATGCTTCCCAAGTAATCCAAGACGCTACTTTCATGTTTGTTCAATAAGTATTTCAAGATGTTGCTATTTTGATAATGTGCTGACTGATACATAATTCACAGCGATGCAAAGTTTAATAATATCTCCCAACTCTGAGGGAAAAGGAGCTCTCTGTGCTGAGCCCAGCTCTGGAGCAAAGAGTTTTTCTGGTTTGTTTGGTGAAAGGAACCAGAGCCGCTGTTCCCCAATGCGCTTCCTCCACCAAAGGAGGAAATAAATCAAAACAAAAACAAAAACAAAGCAAAATAAATCACTGGATTCCTGAGCTCACACACACACCTCCTGCAGGGGAGGAGGATGGAATGATAATCCCTCATGAAGGAGATCCCTGCCCTTCTCGCTGAGGAAGAAATTGCTCAAACACCATTCCACCCACCAATCCTTTCACTGATTATTTGTCCATCAGGAAGGATTTGAACCAGGAATTCTGACCTGACCTCCACAAGGAAATGAATGAAAGGATGAGAATTATGGATGACCATGTCATTTCCTGGGTTCCTTGGAGTCTGCGCGCTCAGAAATGTTTGCCTTTAGACACCTGTTCTGGGGTTTAAACCTGCTGGAAATTTTCACAGATCCACAGAATCCCAAAATGGTTTGGGTTGGAAAGACCTTAAAGTTCATCTCAACTATAAAGTTGGCCATCAACTTTGCAGTTTTACCCCCTGCCATCGGCAGGGACACTTCCATTATCCCAGGGTGCTCCAAGTCCTGCCCAACCTGGCCTTGGACACTTCCAGGGAGAGGAAGTCAACAACCTCCTTTTTTGCTAATGAAAGATAGAAATTTGCTAATGAAACATAAAAAAGGATTTATCTGCCTTTAAATACCTGACATTAAATACATCCTAATAAAATATCCCCTATTGCCTCAGTTTCTGGGATTTTCAGGCATTCAGAGCCCTCATGCATTTTTTCTCCCAGTCTGATAGGGAGGTATCTCTCTCTCCATTTAAAATACAACAAGCAGAAATTTGGGAAATCTGCCCCTTCCACAAAATCAGAACATTTGACAGACAAGGTCCAATTTCTGCCAAGCACAACCAGAAACCCAGGTGGATTTCTGAAGGAAACCTCCCTCATCTCCAACCATCTCATCCTGGAGACCCCTTAGCCATCAGGCAGGATGGCAGTGTGAGAATAATCCAGATTTCAGCATCTGATGCTGTCCCACAAGAAGAACAAAACACTTGGAGAAAAAGTAAAAACTTGTGTGACACTGGAACACTGTGTGAACACCTGAACCTCATCCCACCAGCAAGGTCACACCCTTCCCAGCAGAAACCCTTGGAGAAAAAACCTAAAAACTTGTGTGACACTGGAACATGGTGTGAGCACCTGGACCTTGCTCCACCAGCCGAAAACCTTGAAGAAAAAAACCAAAAACTCGTGGGACACTGGAACATGGTGTGAGCACCTGAATCTCATCCCACCACCAAGGTCACACCCTTCTCAGCAGAAACCCTTGAAGAGAAAAACCAAAAATCTGTGTGACACTGGAACATGGTGTGAGCACCTGAACCTCAACCCACCAGAGAGGTCACACCCTTCCCAGCTGAACCCCTTGGATAAAAAACCTAAAAACTTGTGTGACACTGGAACATGGTGTGAGCGCCCGGACCTTTCTCCACCAGCAAGGTCGCACCCTTCCCAACAGAAACCCTTGAAGAAAAAAACCAAAAACTTGTGTGACACTGGAACATGGTGTGAGCACCTGATTCTCATCCCACCAGCGAGGTCACACCCTTCCCAATGGAAACCCTTGGAGAAAAAAACAAAAACTTGTGTGACACTGGAACATGGTGTGAGCGCCTGGACCTTGCTCCACCAGCGAGGTCACACCCTTTTCAGCAGAAACCCTTGGAGAAAAAAACCAAAAACTTGTGTGACACTGGAACATGGTGTGAGCACCTGAACATCATCCCACCAGTGAGGTCACACCCTTCTCAGCAGAAACCCTTGAAGAGAAAAACCAAAAATCTGTGTGACACTGGAACATGGTGTGAGCACCTGAACCTCAACCCACCAGCGAGGTCACAACCTTCCCAGCTGAACCCCTTGGATAAAAAACCTAAAAACTTGTGTGACACTGGAACATGGTGTGAGCACCTGGACCTTGCCCCACCAGTGGAAGCCCTTGGAGAAAAAAACCAAAAATTTGTGTGACACTGGAACATGGTGTGAGCGCCTGGACCTTGCCCCAGCAGTGGAAGCCCTTGGAGATAAAATCAAAAACTTGTGTGACACTGGAACATGAGCAACTGAACCTCATCCCACCAGCAAGGTCACACCCTTCCCAGCAGAAACCCTTGGATACAAAACCTAAAAATTTGTGTGACACTGGAACATGGTGTGAGCGCCTGGACCTTGCCCCACCAGCAGAAACCCTTGAAGAAAAAACCAAAAACTTGTGTGACACTAGAACATGGTGTGAGCACCTGAATCTCATCCCACCAGCAAGGTCACACCCTTCCCAGCAGAAATCCCACCAGATCAGGGCAGGACTTCCTCCTTGTCCTGCCCGAGCTGTGTCCCAGCCGTGTTTGGAGCGCCGGCTCGGGGCGGGATGCGGGAGAGACACCATGTTCCCGGCTCGGCGGTGCCAGCGCGCGGCTTTTGCCTCCCTGCTCCAGCCAGGGAGCCCCATCTGTGCCTGGGAGTCCCATCTGTCAGGCGGAGATGATTCCTCCTGCGGATCCTGGTGCTCGGAGCCGCGGGAAAGGCAGCGCGGGGAAGAGGAAGGAATGACGAAGGCGTTTCGAACACACGGCGATCTTTCCGCTCAGGGTGTTTGTTTTGCAGGATGTGTTTGGAAAAAAAGGAATTGATTCATTTGTAAGGTGGAGGTAGGGGGAGAAATAAAGAGGTGAAACTCCAGTCTCGCTGCTTTCCTTGTTTCTGTCCACAGTTCATCTCATCCTGCTTTCAAGGGCCTGGGGTGTCTTGGCATTTACCCTCAGATTAAATCTATTTCTTCATGAGTAGAGCAATAAATCAAGATGGGCTTTACCTGCTGCTCCAGCACTTTTCTCCTCATTCCAATTGCCTCACCCTCCAACTGCCTTTTATCAATCTCACTAAAACAGACCTTAAATGAAACAGAACTTGGACAACTTCACAAAAGGATCCCTTCCTCTACCCATTTACGTGCAAATTACTTTACCTCACTAGCACCATTGTTTGTAGGGTTACAAATCCAATTTACACACCACCATGGGTTTGCAATTACTACAAATGCTGCAGTCAATGGAAAGTATGGAAATTTGGATTGTAAATGACGAAAAATTTCACTTCTGTAGGGGCGGTGAAGCAGTGGAACAGGCTGCCCAGGAAAGTGGTGGAGTTGCCACTGAACAGGCTGCCCAGGAAAGTGGTGGAGTTGCCACCCCCAGAAGTGTTAAAAAAAGTGTGGATGTGGCTCTTGGGGACACAGGTTAGTGGTGGCCCTTGGCAGTGCTGGGGGAATGGTTGGATTCAATGGGAGTCCAACCTCCAACCAATTAGAGGTTTTTTTCCAACCTGAACCATTCCATGATTTTAATTTAGACAAGCAAAAAAATCTGTTCAGTCAAAACAATTTTTTGTTTTCACATCTTAAACTCATGGCATGTAATGGACCCTCTGTAAACTGCCAATTGTTCCATAATTACCAAAACATTCCAGTCTCCAACACTCCTCACCCAGGAGCCCTCAGGAACTCCTCTATGGTACCAATCTCTCCCCAGCTGTACATTATGAGTGAGCAAGATGTAACAAATTAAAGAGTGGTTTGAGAACATTAAAATGCCAAACATATTGAAAAATGCTAAACAAAAAATCGGCGTCTTCTGCCTCTCTGCATGAATCACTGCCAACAACTACAACCTGATCTGTAACAGCAGAAAATTACAATCAGGAAAAAGGAAAACAAAAAAACCTGCCTTGAATGAGCGAGCCCCGCTCTCGCTCTGCTGCTACGCCAAGGAGCACATTAAAAATGGAAATGGGACTAGCAGAAGGACAGGGTCATGAGGAAAACAAATGGGGACAGAGCCTTCAATCATTCACAGAACAAATATTCCCGTGTCACAACTCAAGGGAAGCTCATTTTCCAGCCATTCCAGTAATCAGCTACACAAAACAAGCCATACTTTATACCGAAAACTGTGTAAAATTACCTAATTCTCCCATTATAGACAGGAGGATCTATGTATAGCACGGAAGGAACGAGCCCTGGGTGCCCTTACCAGACTGTGCTCCGTTGGCAGTGTTGTGTGGGATAAATCTCTCCTCCTCAGAGCTCTCTCCCCGCTTCCTGTGCTTCTCTTATGCAATGCACACTAAAATAGGAGAGTTTTGCTTGCCCTTTCCCAGCTGTCTTCCCCCAAAAACTCTGAAGGATTGGGTAATGCCCCAAACCTCACTAAGAGCAAACAGCTGGAATTGGGAAGGTTTATGCCCCACTGCGGGGATGCAGTGATGGGGGGGGTGGTGCTGCTCTCCTGGCCATGAGTGCAGAGGGATGGGACCGGGAAAGGGCAGGGATGGAGCTGCTCCTCTATGGCAAACAAAAATTCCAAACCCCATGGATGGGATTTCCAGCCTGGGAAGAGCCCAAAGCTTTCACTGAAAGCCTGAAATGGTTTGTGTAAAGACAGGCCTGTGGCAACAGCAGAGCTGAACTAAGCCAAGCCGAATCTTGGGCCAACATCTGAGCACATTTTAACTTAAATATGAATGCTGATGTCTGGGGAAGAGAAAGCTCCAGGGAGAACTTAGAGCTCCTTGCAGGGCCTAAAGGGGGTCCAGGAGAGCTGGAGAGAGACTGGGAACAAGGGATGGAGGGACAGAACATGGGGAAAGGCATTAATTGTCACTCTTTGTCACTCAGAAGCCAGTCCCTTTGTCCTGTCACTCCATGCCCTTGGAAACTCTTCTCTTTGCCTTTGACTAAGCAAAATGCTGTCTCACTGCACAGCACCACGTCCTTACGATTATCCCAAGGAAGAGACTGTGAATGTGCAGCTTGGGGCATCCAATCCCATCAAAGGTGAAGAATTCTTGGCTAATTTAGGAAGACAGCACTTTGGGTGCTGAGCAGCAGAGTGTACCCAGGACAGACTGCAGCCAGGACACACGGCCAGAATGAACAAACAGCAGCCTGTTGTGGAGAACTGCAAATAAGGATGGACTTCAAGGTGCCTAAATCATAATTCTCTTTCTATTCCCAGAACCTACTGGGCATTGCTGCTGTGAGGGATAAGGATCTACAGGATTCACTGGACATTTTAATCTTGGAGCCATGGCTGTGTGTTAATGCTTGTCCTGCTATTCAGCTCTTGCCCCAAAATTAGGTGCTCTCCAGCCTCTCATAAAGCTCATTGACACAACTCAGTGGTTTAAACCAGTCTTATACAAAGACTAGATCAAAATCTTCAGTGAGGCAGGATGGAAATCTGCTCCATGGAGACCTGTGATTGCTTCAAGGAAGATGACGAGGAGCACAAGACTTTGGATTTAGGGAAAAAAAAATTCACTTTGTATAGTGAATTTCCTGTCTTGTTTTCCTTTCCCATTTTTATTACTTAGTAAGCATTCAGGAAAAACTGGATCTTTGCTTTTGAGATATTCTGCACCTGCTGTCTCGCCTACAAAAACGCTGTTTTCAATTCAAAGCAATAAAACACTGCAATTAATCTAAATCACATCATTACGGTTGGAGCCGAGACTCACAAAATTGGCTCCCTCTACCTCGGCGTGCACCACTTATCTTATTTTCCCAAATATTTTCCAAACCCATTTTGCTGTTCTTTCCTCTTGGAATGTGGTGGGTATTTGATTGTTGGTGTGCTATCCATTTGGGATTGGATGCCCCAGAGCATGTAGGGCATGGATCCTGGATGCACAGGTTGGGATAGAGACACATCCCTGTGTCCAGGAGAGCTCCAGCTGGAAAATTAAAGCTGGGAGAAATACCAAGGGAACTAAATTCCTATGAAAAAATGCTCCAAAAGATGTTGCAGAGACCTCCAGACATTAGTGGGCTCCTGGTGATGCTGATCATCACATCCAAGAGCTCCATAGAAAATCTCCATCATGTCAGAAACTCAACAACCACCCACAGGGAATGCTCAGGAATGGGCTGGGATAAAAGGCCACACATTGCCATGCCATGCCTGGGCAGCCAAGTGCTCTCTCCACAGGAAAGTTCTGTGCCACTGATGCCTCAGGTTTGGCTTTTCTGTGTTTCAGGCTCTGTGCTGCTTTAGTGAGCAGCTCTGAGCTTCACATTCAGTGCTGCTGAGCTCCCTGCACAGAGCAGGGAGACAAAACAATTCCTGCTCCAGCTGGGCACCAAGGACAAATGATCCAAACCTCAGCCCAGGAGCACAAACCCCGTGGGCTGGAGAGAGAAAAACAAGCAGGGTGGGAGTGCCTGGGCTAAAGCTGGAATGGGACACTGAACTGCAAGGTGCAAATGGAGCAGAACTGATCCCAGGGAGAGACCCCGGCAGCGCTCGTGCATTTTGGGGCCATTTTGGGTCATCTTGGGTGCAGCCCTGGCTGGGCTCTGGTGCTGCCCCAGGTGGATCCATGGAGGAGATCCTTGGAATGAATCCCTGCTTTATTCTGGAGCTCTGTCCATCTCCTGTTCTAGGTCAGCATTCACAAAGCATCACCACAAACCCAAAATAGGAGGAGTTGTACCCAAAGAGTTGATCTTGTGATCATATTCCACAATACCTCATGTATTGTTACCTCATATTCCATTTAAAATCCATATGCCAAATAAAACGAACTTTTTTACCATCTTCTTGGTAATCCCACATCAAAATCTAGTCAGAGATAACTTTCACTAGTATTTGCTAATTCTGGAATTCCATGGATGGTATTTTTGGGTTTTTTTCAATAAATTAATTTATTGACTGCCATATTCTCCGTTCTTGAAGCAATTCTTACAAATTCTGCTTCTTGCTGTTAATAAGATACAAAAGGATGGACAAAAAATACACAATGACAGAAAAGAAAGATGAAAAGGTCTCCCAGGAATTTCCACTTCACTTCCCAAGAAGGAATTCTCTCCAGAGCTTTCCAGAGCCACAGTGGAAGGACATTCCACCTGAAGTGACACAAATAAGTAGGGAACAAAGATGCAACTCGTGGCTACCAGAGGAATGAATCATTCCTTTTATCAGATTTCCTATCCATCATTCCTTTTTTTTATCAGATTTCCTGTCCTTATTTTGAATAAACTTTTCCAATTGCCTGGACTCAAACACACAGACAAATTTTTATTCTGGCATTAGGAATGAAGAAGTTGGAAGTTTGTATTAATGAGCTTGAAAGCAGAAGCAAGAGAAAGACTGTTCAGTGCAAGATCCATTGAGTAATGTCCAAGGAAGATAATTTAATTCCTCTTCTTCTTAGTCCATGCAGGACAGGGCACAACTGTGCCAAAAAAAAATTTACTTTTATTAAATAATTATCAACTGAAAGTTGAAATGTGCTCTGTGGCAAAGATCCCCCACAAATAAGCAACGTTTTTCAGACTTCACCTTTTGAATAGTCTTAAAAGCCTCTGAATTCCATCCTTTGGTATCTCCCAAAAGTCCTCAGGTGGCAGCGCCAATTTATCCATGCTTTTGGATCCCAGGCTTTTGTTACACTCCTCCCACCACCAGGACAATCCTTCTACTCCTTATTTCCAGCACCTTCTTAGGTCTCTTCCCTGGGCCCAATCCATCCTTGTGCTGTGTTTCCCATAAGGAATGGGGAGAGCAGGATGATTTCCAGTTTGGGTATAAAAAGCTGTGAGGAATAAGGAAGTTGCTGTCCATATCCTGCCAGAGAGGGGTATAAATAAAGTGCTGAGGTGTAAGGGATGAGCCACCTCGGCCACACAGAGGAAATGAGCTCCTCTCACTTGCACATATTTCTCAAATGGCTCCTCCTGACACTTTTGCTGAGACCACCAGAGGTGTTTTATGTCATTATATGCTCATTTTCTCTCCACTTTCTTCCTTTAATGACATCAAGACTCTTCCGTTTCCTCTGTTGTCCAGATTAATATCTTTCCCTGCTATCTCAGGTCTCTGAACCAAGCTTCTCCTGCTCCAAGGAGATCCCAGGAAAGAACAGACTGTTTAAACCCCAAATTTCCATTTTTCCATTGAAACCTGAATTTTTTCTCCAAACAGTTAAACAGTTTGTGGATTTCTTTTGGGGTAAAATATGTTGTAGAAGCCAAAACTTTAAAAAGAAGCCTTTAGCTTCTTTTGTAGAGTTTGCAGGAGATATTATGGAAGCGTAATCTGGGGATTTGCTTCAGGAAATATCCTAACTAATTTTTTCCTCAGATCCTTACATCATCAAAAACAAGAAATCACAGAGTCACAGAATGATTTGTGTTGGAAGGGGCCTTAAAACTCATCCAGTCCCACCCCAGCCATGGGCAGAGAAACCTTCCAGCTCCAAGCTCCATCCAACCTGGCCTTGGACATTCCAGGGATCCAGGGGCAGCCCCAGCTGCTCTGGCAATTCCAGCCCAGCCAGGAATTCCCAGTTCCCAATGTCCCGTCCATGCCTGCCCTCTGGCAGTGGGAGCCATTCCCTGGCTCCTGTCCCTCCATCCCTTGTCCCCAGCCCCTCTCCAGCTCTCCTGGAGCCCCTTCAGGCCCTGCCAGGGGCTCTGAGCTCTGCCTGGAGCCTTCCCTTCTCCAGGTGAGCATTCCCAGCTCTCCCATTTCTTGTTAAAATCAAGATCAAGAGCAGAAATAGGAGGAGAAGAAAATTAAATAAATGAAATACTTTTGAAAGAATAAAAGCAACCAATTGAAAAAAATGGCCTCCACACCAAAAACCAAACCGACCCAAAAACATAAAACAAGGAAGGGAATTATTCCCACCATCAGTTTAGAAAGTTATGAGTGACACTCGGATATGGGATGGGTTTGGGTTTTCCTCTGTTGCAAAAAGGCCTTTCCAGAAAGCCCAAGTGCTCTTTGCCACATTTCTTGGAAAACAACAGCTGTGTTTATCCCAGTAGCAGGATCCTGATGACTTGATGATAGGCTAATCTGCTGGAATTCCAAGTGTGACTGTCCTGCAGGAATCTTTGCCCAGCACCACACAATTGCCCCTGGATGACACAAATCCTTGGAGAGACTTCCTGGATGACACAAATCCTTGGAGATACTTCTGGCCAGTCTGGAAGGTTTCCCTTATCCTGGTTAGTTCCCTGAATTTCTTGCAGCACTCACTGTATTTTTCAGGGGTTTTTCGGAATAATTCCCTCATGCATCAATGTCAGGAGGTAATTCCACAACATAAACAATTTCCGTGCCGTGCACCCCGAGCAGAGGGACGGAGGCAGGACATTGAATTATAATGGCAACAAGCTCAGCATCCAGGAAATCAGGGATATAAATCCAGCAGGACTGGCAGTGCTCTCCATGGAACAATACAGACACAGTGCCTCAGCAGGCAGTTTACAGAATATATCAAATGATCCAGGAGGAAAGCAGCCATATGAAGGCAGCTGAATTAATGCCACGGAGGCAAGGAAGGATCTTGCAGAAAAGTGCCAGATCTGTGGCTGCTCCGTGCCGGAGGGGATGCCCAGAAAAATCACAAATTCATGTTTACTCAGCACTTCTCCTAAAAAGGGGAAACTATGAGTAAATAGCATTTTCTCCACTCCTCTGTCCTGGGTTACTGAATAATATTTAAATATAAGCTATATATAATATAGCTTATATTTAATTATATTAAATTGTTTAATTTATTATTAAATATATTTAAATATGTTAACATAGTATTATTATATGTTGTAAATATATTATATATTATATAAATATAATATAATGGACATAAAGACTACAAGGCCAGGTTGGGCAAGGCTTGGAGCAGCCTGGGACAGTGGAAGGTGTCCCTGTCATGGCAGGGGTGGAATGGGATGGGTTGTAAGATTCCTTCCAATCCAAACCAGACTGGGATTCTGGATTCTGTGAAATCAGCTGGGATTGGGAATGGGGAGTGAGGTAGAAAAGGAACAGGGACAGTGGGATGAGGGGTTAGGGTGGCCCCGTTGGGCACCACAGCCAATGCCATGGGAATGCACAGAGGGGCAGGGAGGGATGCAGGACACACAGGGAACCAGGCAATATTTCCACATTCCAAACCCCAAACACCATTTCAAACCCCTTTTTTAAATCCACAGCACATTCAGATCCACTCCCAGGCCAAAGGCCTCTTAGTTTCCTTAGCTGCAATTTAGGTAATTTGGGAAAACGTTCATTTATTCAGAATTTATTGCAGAGCTGTTCCCTGATCTTTCCACCTGCATTACTGCTTCCTACAAAAATGCAGCTCTCCACTGATACATTAAAAACCCTTTGGGGAGCAGCAAAGATCCCCTGAGCACAGCCAAAAACAGGACTGCAAGGCAGTGAAGGAGGAGATGTTCAGAGTTTCCAGCTCCACGTTTAATGTGATATCTCCACCCTCAGCCACCAAGAGGTCTGGGAACAGAGCAGATCCCCTGCTTCAAGACCAGACAGCAGTGAGATAAAAATCCGAACTAAAGTGGCCCTGGGCCCAGAGCCCATGAGAATAATGATGGATCACAGCCCTTTGGAGCACGTGCACCTCAGCTTTGCTCAGTTACAGCTTCTCCTCCTGGCCTGCCCCACACCTTTATCTGCTCCACATTTTACACACCACAGAGTTTATTACTGATGAGGCCACTGCACAATTCTGAAAAGGCCAATACATCATCTCCTCCATGTAAGGAATACATGATCTCTCTATAAAGCCATTTGCTCTTTGTTTAGTGATGCTCAGTAATGATTTCTTGCCTCCTTCTAAGGTCATTGATAGAAACATCTAGAACCAACCTCAAAGTCTCCCTGCCAGGAATTTATTTCTCAGTTATCATCTCTTTAAGCTCCCCTTTGAAATCAGACAGTTGCCAGCTCAAATTATTTAATATGTGCCAGGTAATGATTTATAGTTCTTAATCAAATAAGCCCCAGTTCAAATCTTTTTTTTTTAAAGTTTAGGTTTATTCCAGGCTCTTTTTCAGCCTAACCTGCACTCTCAGAAAAATTAAAAATAGAATAAAAGATCAGGTTGGCTTGATCCTCTCCAATTCCAAAACACCCTATTGACTGGCCATTTACTGCTCCCATTTATTCCTTTATTCATACCATTTTATAGCCCTTCCTATTATTTTTTTCTCTGAACTCAGGAAGCAATTTCATCTCTGCTTTTGTCTGTAAGTAGGTATTTAATTACATAGCCCAAATCTGCATAGAAATAGAGCCACTTAATCATCTCCTTGCCCATCTTCAAGACATAACTCAGATTGTTTTACACTGAATCCCCAACCAATGAAGCATTTTAAAGAAAAGCTGGTACATTCTTGTTTTCCAATATTACAGACTGGTCCTTATCTTACCTCTCCTAGAACAACAACAAAATTAATCCTAAATACCCTTAAAAATCTAACCAAGTGGTGATTCAGGAAAAAGAGATTGATTTATGTGTAGCTGTACATAAATACAATCCAATCAATGCAGATGGTTCTCTCCAAGTGTATTATCAGTGCTGATGGACTGAATAAAATCGGTGTCATTTTCCCTCACATGACTGAAATCCTCTTGGCTGGAAAATTAACCACAAGTAGCGTCTTTGAGCTCTCCAGATTGAAAAATAGGCAAGATATTCCTTTTGCTTTTCAAATATACAGCCAAAAGAAGCTCAAACATTTACATAACCAAACTATGAAACACCTCAGCTCTTAAAAATCAATAAGATGCCCTTAAATCAATTAGAAAATTTCCATCCTTGTGGTGCAAAGTGGGTCTTAAAATTTCTAGAAAGTGATTATTTTAATAGTTATATCACTGCTCCCCATAGAGCTGACTCTTCACACCCCCAGAAATAGGATAATTTCTGCATTTTCCTGTTTCTTTCTGAATCCACCACACATTCCCAGGGTTTAGCTCCATCAGCTCCCAGCTCTGCTCCAGCCCAAAGCCAAGCCAGGCTCGGCCGCCTCCACCTGCACAAAGTTCTTCATTCTCTCTCTGGAAGAGCCATGCAGATAATTAGATACTTTCCTATCCTCTCTCTAATTAAAATGCAGCATGACCTTAATGCCATGGTGAGCGCTCTCAGTTCATTGCTCATCTCTCAAGCCATGCTCCCCATCCATTTTTTCTATTCCCAGCCTATTCAGGAGCTCTCTCCAGGCGCTCTGCAGGGATGGAGGTCTCCAGCTGAATTGCTGCTTCTTCTGAGAGCTGAGCTGAGACTCCGAGAGCTTTTCCTCCTCACCCCCAGATCCCTTCCTACACAGGAAACTCTACAACTGGCCCAGCCACATTTTGTTTCCAAGGGAATTAATCCTTACACCATCTCAGGCCCTTGCCATCATTAATAAACCAAGGCTCAGGTGGGATTTTACCTGTGGTGGAGTTTGCAGCAGCTCCAGGAGCTAAAGGGGTTGTTGGAGGGACCACAGAACCTCTCCAGAACCAGCAGGGATGTGAACAAAGCTTCCACAGAACCCTGGGGGGTTTTTTTGTTTTGTTGGTTTTTTTGTTTGTTTGTTTGTTTGTTTGTTTTGGTTTGGTTTTGGGGTTTTTTGGGGGTTTTTTTGCAAGCTTAACATCAACATTCCTGTTCTTCAGGAAGGTTTATAAAAAATAACTTTTTTTTTTTTTAAACAAGGGCAGATAGTGATACAAGAGGGAACAACTTTAATTTAAAAGTGGAGATATTTAGATGAGAAATTAGGAAGAAATTTATCACTGGGAGGGTAGGGAGGCCCTGGCGCAGGGTGCCCAGAGCAGCTGGGGCTGCCCCTGGATCCCTGGAAGTGTCCAAGGCCAGGCTGGAATAACCTGGGATAGTGGAAGGTGTCCCTGCCCATGGCAGGGGTGGCACTGGATGAGCTTTAAGGTCCCTTCCAATTCAAACCATCCTGATAGTTTTATTCTACACCTCCCAAAACATTATTTTTCACCTTGCTACTAAACACCAACAGAAAGTCACACCAAGGGAGCAGCAGCCCAGCTCCCAGAATGGGAAGATTCAAAAAGCAAATATGAAACTCTTCCAACATCAGAGTTTAAAGGCCAATTGGTGTTTCTTAATGTCATCAAGGTCTGGGCTTCTGCTGCTCCTGGAGAAAGCCTGGCTGGCTGAACTGACATCTCTGCTCAAGGCCTTTTGCAGCATTGTGAAATGAGAATAACCAGTAATACAATGTATATTTATACTATAATTTCGATCATTAAATAAAATGTCACTGCATACACACAGCTGCTTTTTGGAGAGCAACAGTAATTTCCTGCTTTTCAATGACTTGAACAAATGTGGTGAGTTTTATTTAAAAGTCTTTTTGCTTGTTTCTTAATTGGTGAATTCTTGTGCCAAAGCACCCAAACAATTTGGAGAATTGCAAGAGAAAACTGAATTAACTTTCAATCACTCAGTGGCACAATATGCCTGTAGGAGTTGGAAAAGCACAAAGGCAGGCAGTAATCTCCTGGTTTCCTTCCTGCTGGTGATCCTGGGCTGCCTTGGAGAGGGTTCTTGCACTTCAGGTGGAACAGCTGACAAGAGCCCAAGAGTTATCTGTGCATCCTCTTAGAGGTGATGAAATCAGATTGTCACTGCCAGAACAGACTTTCCCACATTGTTGTATTTTTATAACCCTAAAGCACCTGTTTTCTTTGCAGAAAGGAAAAAAAAAATCCTTTATGGAAAGTGATGACACTGAAAAAAAAAAAAAAGGGAAGCATTTCCTAGTGGTCCTGGCCCAGCAGGAATTCCCCAGGAATGGGGATGAAGCAGAGATTGAAACTGTCAGGACTAAATTATGTCCTAAGCATCCAGAGCCACCTGAAATTTATAAAACCCACAAGTTTGGGTTTTAAGTCTGAATAAGACAAGAGTATCTACTAACATTCAAAAATTTAATAATTAAATTATTACCCTTAATTTAATTGCCTTCTCCCTGTTTCCCATGGAAGGCTTGGCTCTGGGTTAACATCCCTAAGAGGTGACTTTCACTCCCTAGGAAGATTTACATTTGATCACCAGAATAGTACAAAGGATTTCACACAAATCCTCCTAATTTACTGTGCATACATCACTGCCATCACTCTTCAAAAGAACTATTTTGTCTGCTACTTGCAGCACTCTTCAGCTCACACACACACACACACACAGATATATGTATTTATGTATGGGAAATACGCGGAGTTCCTCACCAGCTTCCTAAAAATACAGCTCATTCAAATAAAGCTGCTCCTGTGGGAAATGCACAGATATTTGGGAAAGGCAGAGAGGAGGGAGATTCAATCATGGTTTTATTTATAACTATTAAATTTGGACATTTGAGAAGGGCTGTCCAGTGCAGGTGACAACTGGCAGTGGAGGCAGTTGTGGAAATGGTTTGAGTTTTGTTTATTGGTTTTTGAAATTTCAAAATGCAACATTCTCAAAATCTGAAAGATCTCCTATCTTTTGGTACTGGATTCATTTATAGGCCAGTCAGTGAAATCTGGATTTGAATAAGAAAACAATCCTAATGAATACTGACAAGAATGTTACAGATCTGTCTTGGCAAGGAGACCAAGGGCTTGGACAGGAAGTGTGACAAGCCACTTATTTCCTATAATATTTTGTTAGTGAGATCATTGGCAACAAAAAGGCTCCAATTAATTAAAACCTGGTGCATGTGCTGAAACTCTAGGTCGAGCTTATCACAAAATCCATCTGAGCAGAAAAACAAGCAAGGAATTGAGACCCTGAGCCCTTTCCTCAGTGACACATCAGATTTCTATTGTCATTATTTGTGCCCTTCCTTATTCTGATTCTTCAGTCATCCAGTGAGGCCCTGAATAAAATAAATAACCTTATTAATTATGTACAGACAGGTTTTGTTGATTTCATTAATATGTATTGAATTCTGTGTCTCCACGTAAGGTCAGAATGAAGAAAGAATTTCTTTATTATTATTATTATTATTATTATTTCTCTTCTGGGAGTTTGTCCCAGTGATGTGAGGGGGAGATATGTCCATGCACACATTCCCACCCATATTCCCATATGGATGGACAGGCCAGCCACAGCATGTTTCCAGCATCTGGTTAACAACACCCAAAATTATCAGTCAAAATGCAAATAATGAAAGCAATGTGGAAATACCCATCCTTTTTGGGACAAAATTTAACATTTTTACCATTAATTTACTGTTACCAACATGCCACCAAACATGACCTGGCCCATTGGAACTTTGAGGTTGGAACTGGATGAAATTTAAGGTCCCCTTCCAACCCAAACCATCCCATGACTCTGATTCCATGGACACATCAATAGGAGCAAAAAAGAACCTTCAACTGCCATGCTCAGTCCTGCACAAAGGAGGTGAAAAAGCTGACAAAGTCCATTTTTCCAGCTTCTAATCCTGTTAAATGCTGCTCCTCCCTATCACTGTGGTTTGGAGGAGAGAAAGGAAAAGAAGGAGAGGGAGAGGGAGATCCACCCCCTGAATTTCTCCTCTTCTCTTCTCTTCTCTTCTCTTCTCTTCTCTTCTCTTCTCTTCTCTTCTCTTCTCTTCTCTTCTCTTCTCTTCTCTTCTCTTCTCTTCTCTTCTCTTCTCTTCTCTTCTCTTCTCTTCTCTTCTCTTCTCTTCTCTTCTCTTCTTTCTCCCAGCTATAATTTATTAAGCAAACCACCTGGCACCAGCAGACAAACTCCAGGTCTCTGTTTCTCCATTACCACTCGGGGGAGAAAGTCTCCAAGACGAGCACAAAGGTAAAGGGATCGATAGGGGAGGAAGAGGAGGAGGGCAGCTCAACCACCCTGGTGTCCCTCTCTGCCCCCAAAGCTGCTCCATTTCATCTCTCCCTCGTAGCTGTGCCTAATCTGGTCCCCACACAGGTGTTCCCAGGCTGTTCTGAGCTCGCCTGGAGTGACCTGAGTCTGGTTTTAATTGCTTAACAAAGGTAATTTTATTAGCCAGATAAAGATATAGGAACAGTAATAAGCTGGCTTCGAAATATCAAGAGCCTTTCAAGATTGGATTTTTAGTTAGCTTGCTGCTCTTTCTTTAGGATCTAATTGATTTTCTTGACATCTCTTTAGCCTGGCATCCTGCCTGCCTAAGTACTTTATCTGACCTTCAGGCTCTTTGCCAGGTATTGATCCAATCCCTCCCGTGGCTGGGCTGGAGCTGCTCTCCCAACTTTGATAAGGGCTAAAACGTCCCCAGCTCCAGCCAGACAGGAACTCAGCGGCCACCAAATTTCTCTCATCCTGCTCTGCCTCTCTCCTCACTCTGAGCAACGCTGAAATCAGATCCTAAGCAGGCCATATGTGCTTGTATTCCGAATTTCTCTTCCAGGAAATATTTTAGCAAAAAAATACATCCCAAAGCGAAAGTGTTTAGATAGAATTCTCAACTAAGAGCTAAAATAAAGCTTTTCTGAAATAGAAGCAAACTTGAGCTGTTAAATAAAATATCAAAACAAAAAAAAAAAGGGGGGGGGGAAAGGAAGTTGGATTTTTCAGTAGCATCTCATGCCCCCGAATACATGAAAATATTTTGGACATTTCCAAACCTTAAAGGAAAGTAAAAGGATAGGGTTTTTTTCATCTCTAATAACACTTCCAAGACAGCATTTTATTATAAATTACTAATGGCAAAGCACAACACAAAAGGCAAATGGGAAATAAAGATTGAACGTAAAACTTGCTAAATTATTGCAACAAAAGTCAAGGTTGAGTTTTCCCAGATCCCACTTTCCTCGTGCAAGGCCTTGTAGCCACGTTTTTAGAGCCATTAAGATAAGATTGCTATCAGCTGTTTCCTCCAGAAGTTTTATTGTGGAACGGCTACAGCACCAGGAAGAAGGCAGCACGTGGATCCTGCCCTGGATGGAGACTCCTGAATTCATTTATGTCTGCAGCTCATTGAAATGGCAGCACACAACAAAAGGTTTTGGGACTTGGAGCTCCCCAGGAGCAGCAGCCAAAGCTCTGAGATGGACAAGGGAGTTTGCAGGCTCCAAAGAATTGTTCAGATTTGGCCAGCAGAGTTTTTTAAACTTTTTTGGTTGGTTTGATACCCAGAAATGCAGTGAGGAGCCGTGGTTTTGGGAGGAAACTCAAGACTCAGGAAGCAGTGCCTGAATCCTAACGCTGACCTGAAATGCTCTTCCCAACAATGGAATATTTCCATCTCCCTAAAATACTGACAATGATTTCTGCAGGTAAATACACTAAAAATTGTATTCAAGGACTTGTTAGACAGCAAAACAAATACCATGGACAGACAAGAGTCATGGTGGGAAATGCCCAGTATGGGGAAAACTGCCCTGGATGCAAAATATTCACTAAAATATTCTGTATTTATATGCTCTTTAAACCTGCTCAAAACAATTAAAATAGATCCAATTTCAAAAGCTAGGTTTATCAGCCCCCATGATTAGGGATTAGCAGGAGAGTAAATGGAAGTAAATCCACTTGAATCCTAAATTCTTGTAAAGAATAGGGGTTTTTTTTCTCTTCTTCTAAGAGACAGTAAACTGCACTGAGGGAAAACTTCAGCAGGGAAAATCAGGCATTTTTCAAGTGATGAGGAAAATGGTACAAACAGCCCATGCCATTAAAAGCCTTTTTCAATCTACCTTGGTCGCATCTTGCCCTCAGATGTTTCGGAGCCATTCTCCTTCTCACCTGCCCTCAAAATGTTCTGTCGCCAGAACATTGCTCCTACCAACCTGGAAAGAGGCTTCAAAAGTCCTCTCAATTTATCAAGGCTATCCAGGGGGATAACTGAAGTTACAATTAAGATTTTGTGGACTGATGCACTATTGAAGTCCATTTGGCCTCCCTCCCACGAGTGCCAAGCTGCTCCATACGGGAGCAGGACAGGAAGACGCCGCGCAGACGCTTTGGCACGGCCCCAGCAGAGCATCAGATCCTGCAGAGAGCCTCTGGGAGCTTTGACTGAGGCTGGCTGAGGTCCTGGATCGTAAAACAAATGCATCTGACAGGGAAGTGAGCACTGAAGTCAGGGGGATCAGCAGAACTGGAGCACTGATGGATGGGGCTCCTCATCTCACAGGGACCGAGCTCAAGGCTCCCCTGCGCATCCCAGTTCCCTCCTGCTGCAGGAAATCCCTGCTGGGCTCCCTCAAATTCTGCTCAGCTGGATGAGTTGGAGATAAGGAAGGTGAGGAAGGATCCTGCTGCAGCTCTAAGGGCCCACTGCTCCACCTGGATGGGGAAAATCCCATAGGAATTACCATAGGAATGGTGCCCAAGCAGGAGCTCAGCTGGATGTCACCCGACCCCCCCCCCACCCAATTTCACAAAGGGCTGTTGCAGTGCCCACTGCTCCACCTGAAAAAGGAAAATCCCACAGAAATTGCCATGGGATTGGTCCCCAAGCAGGAGCTCAGCTGGATGTGATGCCCTCAAATTTCACAAAGAACTGCTGAAGGGCCCACAGCTCCACCTGGAAAATGAAAATACCACAGGAATTGCCATGGGAATGGTCCCCAGGCGGAAGCTCAGCTGGATGTGATCCCCCCTAGACTTCACAAAGAGCTGTTGAAGTGCCCACTGCTCTCCCTTAAAAATGAAAATCCCACAGAAATTGCCATGGGATTGGTGTCCAGGCAGGAGCTCAGCTGGTTGTGACCTCCCCCAGTTTCACAAAGAGCTGTTGAAGTGCCCACTGCTCTATCTGAAAAATGAAAATCCCACAGAAATTGCCATAAGAATGGTGCAGGCAGGAGCTCAGCTGGATGTGATGTCCCCAGATTTCACAAAAGGCTGTTGAAGTGCCCACTGATCCACCTGGAAAATGAAAATCCCACAGGGATTGCCATAAGAATGGTGCAGGCAGGAGCTCAGCTGGATGTGATGTCCCCAGATTTCACAAAAGGCTGTTGAAGTGCCCACTGATCCACCTGGAAAATGAAAATCCCACAGGGATTGCCATGGGAATGGTGCAGGCTGGAGCTCAGCTGGCTGTGACCTCTCCCAGTTTCACAAAGGGCTGTTGAATACCCACTGCTCCACCTGGAAGGGGAAAATCCCATAGGAACTACCATGGGATTGGTCCCCAGGCAGGAGCTCAGCTGGATGTGACCCTCCAGCCTCCCCTGGGAGCAGCCAAGGAATTAGGGGTGGAGAGGGAGGGATGAAAATGTAAAGGCTGTTCTGAAAAGTGGGCAGCAGTGACTGTAGCCCAGGAGAAATCTGGGTTAGGGAACGTGGTTAAGTGGGACATGGGGCCAGCAGGGGTGGGAGAGATGTGCAGAATCTGCTCTCCTTATCTTTAGGGAAGGACTAATTTGCTTTAGTTGCAATCAGCCTTTTTCCCTTGTAGGTGCTGACATTTCACCCACATTTCTCCATTTCTGTGGGGATATTGTGGATTTGCAGCCAGTGATTTTGCTTTATTATTATTGTTACTGACACCAGCTGAATCAACCAGATTCTCCAGAAACTTCACTAGGGCTGGAAAATTTCTTTATCATCAATGACCATGATATTTAGTGCCAAACCTTTTTTCTCTCCTTTCATCGTGAGGTATAAGTTTTTCTGAGCTTTTACTAAATTGTTTCCCTGAGAGGTTTGAGAACTTAGAGCCTATTTAGTTGTTAAATTTCTATTTCACAAACTTGTTCTAAAATGGCTTTTTTCCTCTCTCTGATAATGTTTTACCTTTGGTTTAGTGAATTTTTAAGTATAGGCTGAACGTGCTTTTTAGCAGAGATATCACTTAAGGGAACTTAATGGAATAAAACTTAAAATTTGGTTATTATCTCTACATCATAAAAACGTGGAGTGAATTTTCAAGCTGAATTTTCTGTTCTTAGACAATCTGCTCCTATTTCCAATTATTTATCTGCTCTGAAACATTCCTGACTTTGCAGATTTCATTCTTATTGGGATCCCACCCTGCCTCAATTCCATGTTACCACAAACCCTCTTAGAGCAACACAATTTCCTGATCTGATATATTTTAATACCTGTTTTTTCTGTATTTCTTCATTCCTGATTTTATTTATTTCTCATTTTCAGGATCTTTTACACTGATGTTTCCCAGAACTTGGAATTTCCTACACAGTTTATTTTCAGTGAAGGTCACAACTTACACAAAACCTCCCAAACAGATGATTTAAAACACAAGTATCTGGCACCCACATTTGAATGTAGAACAAGATTTGAGGTGAAACTCATCCAGTTGAGTCTGTAATGACACCATTCCCCTTTTCCACAGGATGGGATATTGGGATAATGTTTATCCAGCTTCAAAAGAAACAAAAATCACTCAAACACAGCTACTATTTAAGAGGACTGGAAAGAATTAAAATATAAAACATTTTCAGGACCTACCATAGATTTAAATATTATAATTTTTAGTCAAAATAAAAACAGCAACAATGCCACGGATGCACTTTTGAAATCCAACACAAACCCAAGCAAAATTCCTGATTAATTTTGGCAGGAGCAGAAGTTTACTACGCAGAAAAGGAAGCAGCTGAATATCACTATGAGGATACAATTAATAACTTGATTACATCCTCACTTCTTTAGAATCTGGCTCAGATTGGGCTGAAAGCATCCTGTAAAACCACAATGGGATTTTTCCACATTATCCAGTGCTGACCCTTGAGGTGCCTTGGCCTTGGGTTGACTGGAAGGATGTTCCAGATTAGATGAGATTTATTGAAAAGCCTGTTCAGCTCCTGCTTCTCTTGCAGCATCCTCAAAATACATGTCTATATCTCTTTCACGGTGACTGAATTTCTCCCCAAAGAGAGTTTGATCCATAAAAGCGCTGCTTTAATCATCATTGACTTAATGATTCCTTTGCAATGTCAATTAAACGGGATGAAAAATTAAACCATTTACAGAACACGAGGACCTTTTAAATTACACATTTCAAAAATATTATTTAAAATTCGAGTTATATAATCCTTTTAGAACTGTCAAAGAATAATGCTGCTCTAACATTTGACTCATTACTCATGCCAATGCTTGTTGGAACTCAGAGAGTTGGCAGATATTTAAATACCAAACTCAGTAGAAATGAAGAAATTAGCAGGGTGCAACAGCAGAATGAGCTGGTGCTCTGCAGGAGGGGGGCACACACCATGCAGGTGACAAAGCCTCTTAAACATTGCATTTTACACTGCTAATGTCACAGTAAAGCCCCTAATTATAGAAAAACTCCATATTTCTGTAAATTAAATCATATACCCAGCGTGGGTTTCTACTTTTGTTCCTGGAAAACACGGTGAGCCATTTAGCTGGGAATATTTCTCCTCCTTTCAGCTGTCTTTTTCCCTCTCCATCCTTCCTTCCCCACACCCACACCTCTGAATTGGGGTTTTACTCTCAACTCGTTCATTTAATTCTCTCAGAAAGTTCCCTCCATCCTGCTGACTGCCTGGAGCAGCTCTGCAATTCCACATTTTCCACTCCAATGTGCAGGGGAGCATTTTACCTCAGCACCCAGCAGCAGCAGGGAGAGCCATCGCCTCTCTCTCCTTGCTGCTGCCTCTCTGATGGGAAAGGGGGTGAGATGATCTATCAGGGACCTGTAGGAATGTGGGATTTCCCCTGCAGGGAAACACATCCAAATCAGCCCAAAATCACACAAGAAAGGCTCCTTTGGCCTCTCCCCACCCAGCTCCAGCTCACGGGGGCTGTCATGTGAGTATCAGGGGGAGCCTTGTCATGAAGGGAACCAAAGAAAACCCCACAGCTACGCTGGGAATAAAGGGCACCATTCATGGAGCTGCTCCTCTTCCCAACAGCCATCATGCAATCCCATGCAGGAATTAGCAGGAGGCACTAAAAGAAGGGCAGGCAGCCAAATTGCCAGGATAATTTCCGTCCATCGGTGCCGCCAGGGAGTTCTGCCAGGGTAAAGTTCCATGGCACCACCAAAACCCACCCAGACCTGTTAAATCATCAATGCCCTCTGGAAATGATTCTTCTCCTTGCCTCACTCCACCTTTTATGTTCATGGATTCATTTGGAAGTACAAAAAATACACAGGAAAAGCAGAGAGGCCCAAGAATAAAGGAAAACCCCAAACCAAATAGTCCTAAAAACTCCCAATGGACAAAATTCCCTCTTAATAAACAGATTCCTTCAAAGCCCCTCACTTGTGCCGGTCTATCAGCCCGGGATGCTGGTTGTCACTAATTTAGGAAGTGCCAGTGGGTTGGGACTGATGTAGAATCATGGAATATTCTGAGCTGGCAGGGATCCACCAGGATCATCCAGTCCTGCTCCCAGCCCTGCCCAGCACACCCCAACAATCCCACCCTGTCCCTGAGAGTGTTGGATCCACCAGGATCATCCAGTCCTGCTCCTGGCCCTGCCCAGGACACCCCAACAATCCCACCCTGTCCCTGAGAGCGCTGTCCTAACTCCCCTGGAGCTCTGGCAACCTTGGGAATGTGACCATTCCCTGAGAGCCTGTCCAGTGCCCCAGCACCCTCTGGGGGAAACACCTTTCCCTCATTTAGGACATAAATCCCTGAGATATCTCCTAAGCACACAGGAGAGAGCAACACAAATACTTTGGAATTTGTTTTCAGCTTCATTTTCCCAAAACCAGACTTTTTTACCTTCTGCACATGCTGTGAAACATTAGCAATGAAGAGCACTGCTCCAAAGTTCTCAAGCTGGAGAAACATTTTTGTTGTTGCTGAATGAACACTCAGTATTTTTGGTCTCTTGGCGCCAGAGGACCCCCAGGTACCTCCTAGGTGGGATTCATTTCCACAGGGAGTTCCACTAAAGCAGATAATTCTTCTTTACTCAGCCACAAGGAGTTCACAAACCATTCTTCTCCATCACCTCAAACCTTTCAGTCTGATAATCCAAATCCAAAAGCAACAAGATCATGAGAGACCATGAAAGAAAGGATGAGCTGTGTTAACCACAGATTATTTCTTATTAGCCATTAATACCATTTTTTCCCCCCTGCAATTTTCCCAAGACAAGATGCTGGATCTTCCTAAGACACTAAAAAGATAAAATGAAATAAAACCCACTCGATATTACACCCAGCTGGGGAGGAGTACAAAAGGCAGCTCAGCACAGGGAAGGTATCACCAAGAATTTAAGCTTTTTATTTTTATAAGCAGAATCAGGAAGGTTAAATGAGGGGAAGCCTCCAAACAGTGCTGAAAATAATTTCAGAACTCTCCCAGCCGTATTTAAACAAGAGGATGGTAACAAGTTATTTCTCAGCAAGGAGTGATAGTGATTTCTGATGTTATCACAATTATTGAGCCATTACTAGCAGATAAGCCAATATATTGCTCCTTGTTGCTCTGTGCATCATCCTGCTGTGTAACAGCCACTTATTTATATATTCCTCACAAACAGCATTGGTATTTAGCAGCTCATTTTTTTCCCCAGTGTTCTCAAACCCTGCTACGTGCTGAGCTCCCATCTGAGTAGCCACAACCAAAACCCATTTTCACAGGAAAATTCAGCAAGTTATTTGTAACTGTGGGGCAATATCCACAACTATAATTACCATTCTTTAAGGAGAGAAAGAACAGAAAGAAATAAATATCACCCTAATTATTTCCTAGCCCAACAGTGGATTTTGCAAGAAGATGGTTATTTTAAACAAGGGGAGCATCTTGCAGCAGAACTTTATTATTATGAGTGCTAATCATGCATCCTGCCACCCTCTGGGAGGTGAAACACCTCCAGGAGAGGTTTAAAACAGGAGGTGTGTGATGTCTCAGCTGCTCACAGAGCAGCCTCTTGGTTTAAATTGCTGATGTGGCTGGGTTTGATCCATGATCCCAGTCCTGAGAGAAGCACATTTCCCTTCTGCCAGTCCTGCCATGGCCTCGTGAGCCCTGGCAGCAGAACAGAGCAGGTTCCTGGGGCCAGGAGACCCAAGGAGCTCTGAGCAGGAACGGGTTTGTCAAAGCTCTTGTGCACCAGCAGCTTGAAAGGGTTTGTTGTGCTGTCTGAAACAAAGGCAGCTCAGAGCAGCACCTCTGAAATTCAACTCTTATCAGAGTGGTGCTGCAAACACATCCCAGCGTTCACACCATGGCAGCTCCATCCTGCACCCAGGGGCATTTCTGGACAGCTTTCCACAGCAGTTTCTTGGAGGCTGTTCCTGAATGGCTGAGGTGCATTTCATTAAGGGATTTCCATGGTGCACTTCATGTTTTGGAGGAGGCACAGGATGAAAAGTGTTTTACAAGAAATAATTACTTTTAGACATAATGTGACAGCTGGGAATAGGCACTGCCATCCAGCAAAGGACCAAGGGACCCTGCCCCTGTGCCCAGCCCTGGGGACACCTCTGGCTGCTGTGTCCAGCTCTGGCTCCTCAGCACAGCAGGGACAGGATCTCCTGGAGCTGAGCAAGGGCCTGGAGCATCTCTGTGCCCAGGAGAGGTTGAGGGAGCTGGGGCTGCTCAGCCTGGAGAGGAGCCCCAGGGAGAGAGAGGGGCCTCAGCCCTGGCTGTCCCTGGGTGTCCCTGGGTGTCCCTGGGTGTCTCTGGCTGTCCCTGGCTGTCCCTGGGTGTCTCTGGCTGTCCCTGGCTGTCCCTGGGTGTCCCTGGGTGTCTCTGGGTGTCTCTGGGTGTCTCTGGGTGTCCCTGGCTGTCCCTGGCTGTCTCTGGGTGTCCCTGGCTGTCCCTGGGTGTCCCTGGGTGTCTCTGGCTGTCCCTGGCTGTCCCTGGGTGTCTCTGGGTGTCCCTGGCTGTCCCTGGCTGTCTCTGGGTGTCCCTGGCTGTCCCTGGCTGTCCCTGGGTGTCCCTGGGTGTCTCTGGGTGTCTCTGGGTGTCTCTGGCTGTCCCTGGCTGTCCCTGGGTGTCTCTGGGTGTCCCTGGCTGTCCCTGGCTGTCTCTGGGTGTCCCTGGCTGTCCCTGGCTGTCCCTGGGTGTCCCTGGGTGTCTCTGGGTGTCTCTGGGTGTCCCTGGGTGTCCCTGGGTGTCTCTGGGTGTCTCTGGCTGTCTCTGGGTGTCCCTGGGTGTCTCTGGGTGTCCCTGGGTCTCCCTGGGTGTCTCTGGGTGTCCCTGGGTGTCTCTGGGTGTCCCTGGGTGTCCCTGTGTGCAGGAGGGGCAGAGCAGGGCCAGGCTCTGCTCTGGGACCCAGCAATGGCACCAGAGGAACAGGCGCAGACTGATCTCAGCAATTCCCCTGGCACAGCAGGCAGAACTTCTGCCCTGGAGAGGGACCAAGCTGGAACAGAGCTCAGAGAGGCTGTGGAGTCCCAGATGCTGTCTGGACACAATCCTGAGCCACGGTGGTCCCTTCCAGCCTGGCCCATCCCGGGATTCTGTGACCCAGCAGCTCAGAGGGGCAGCCCCAAAGGTGGTCAGCGTGAAGCTGCTCCATGAGTGGAACATCCTGAGGGAAGGGCTGGAGAGGAGCTGGATACCCAGGGAGGTGTCCAGGAGAGGAGCACGGGATGTCCAGGGGAGGCCAGGCTGGGAGCAGAGCCCCTCCAGCAGCACCTGGAGCTCCCAAAATCAGAAGAGGTCTTCAGTGCCCAGAGCCACTAACCCCAAGAGTGGGATAATGGGACAGGGAATAGGGAATTGCTTCCCAGGGGCAGTAGCACTGACAACAAACTCTTCTCTAGCTCAGGAATGATCATCAGCACTCGGGTCTGACCAAGCTGAACCCAGCCTTTCTCTGCCTGTGAAACACTGGAGGGTTTTTTCCCCCATCTGTTTTAATTAATCTCATTAGATATGAATTAAGAGAATATTGCTGAAGGAAATATGTGGGCTTTTGTTCAGTTCCAATAAAACCTTTCTATTCTCTGGGTTAAATATTTCCAAGCCAAATATTTGGTGGGGGAAGATACATAAAGCCTCCCTCCCATTCCAATTGTCAATACAAACACTCTTTTTTCCCAGAGTTAATGGAATTAATGTCACTTGCTCAGTCAAGGGGCATTGCAAAGCCTGGGTCTTATCTGTGACGTGCACAGATAAACAGATTTACAAGGCAGGAGCTCCCATGGCACCTTGTCTTTCAAGGTCACAAGTTACACTGCAGAGGAGCCCATTCCAAGACACCCTCACAAATATTCCTAAATCAAAGCTAACAGAACAGGTTGATCTATGTATTCACAGAGCCTATGGACATGCCCAAAATATCAGCTGGGATAATTCTATTTTAAACTGCATTTAAATCCTGCCTGTTTTGCCACACCTCTGTCTGCCAGAAAGTGCATCAAACAATCAAACAATTCCTTTGTCTAAAGTTATAATCACTTCTTTTTCTAGGATTCAAATGAAAATCCGAGCAGAAAGAATTAAACCTAATACTCCTTCTGTTGGTTAAATTAAACTGCATCTAAAGCATGAAACCAATGGTTCATATATCTGATTTGTTCCTGCAGTGAACGAAAAGAATGATTTCTGTCAGGGAGCAAGATCCTATACGAAATATAAGTGTGCAACAGCACAAGCACTGTCAGGCTCTGCTCTGCCTCAGAAACCCTTGCCCTTCCCTCAGTGAGCTGCTTACGAGACACAAAAAAATGAGATTAACAAATAACTGGGAGATAATGCCAGTAAGGCATCCTGGAAGACTTTTCCATCATTTGTATGATAATGAGCACCTGCCTGTGGAGCTGTATTTCTCCTGGACATTTGCAGCAACTTCAACCAACAGAAAGAAAAAGAAACCAATTTTGTGGCCATCTATGTGGAGTGCCTTAGACTGAGGAGCTACAACTCAATTTTCTAAACCAGTTTAAAAACTCTATTACGGCAAATTTCCTTGTTAAAAATAAATAAATAACCCAGCATGTATAAGCTGAAGGCCTTTTACAAGCTCTTAAAAACTGTGCTATGGGCTAGATCTTAGATTAATGTTTGTGATGCACACTGAAAACCTGTAAAGCATTTATGTAATTGCTGAGCATTATTATTTTTATTACTGCAACAGATGGAACCAATCCATCTTCATAGATAATATCTCATAAATGATTCATTATTATTCCTTTAACCTAAAGTCTTTTATATTTTGCAGATCCATGAGAAATAACTGTTAGGAGGCTCCATGCATAAAATAGTACATAAACTACCTAATGTCTTGCAAATGTAGTGGCCTTGCTGATATTCAGGCCTTTTAATGTTCACATGGCTGCTGTTCCTCTCCCAGTCTGCTGCTCCTCCTCATCTTCCAGCACAGCTTCCCAGGTGATGGAAAATATCACAGCAAACCAGGGCTAAATGGCAAATGTGGGCCAGAAAAACACAAAATATCTCCAAAAAAAAAAATGCACAGAAGAGGTTTATAATGTGGCACTGTTGGCTTTGATTGCTGAAGCACCAGAGCTCTGTGATCGCACTGCCCATTCTCCTTTGGCCCAGTAACTTTTGGGCCAATTTTAATCCAATCAGAAAGCCAGGTAGAGGTCTCCCAGATATCATCTCCCATCAGCCTAATGAGGACTGATGGCTGGCAAAGGGCACAAATTGGTGCTGGCACTGGGAAAAAGGTTTAAATGGGAGCTCATCTGTCCCCCCCAGGCCACACAGACACTCAGACAGAGCAGATGCCACCTCCTGCCCACCCCAGAGCTGACAGACAGGCCACTGGAGATGCTCTGAATGGGGAAGAGCTTGTCTAGAAATGTATTAAAGCTTGGCACAAGCAAAATAATCGTAATGATACCAGTGAGTGATGAGCCCAGCATTTTAAATGTGAAAAAAGCAGATTTACACATCAAAAAAAAAAAAAAAAAAGTGGCTTGGATTGTTAGAAGAAAACACAGAGAGAGAAGTTAAACCTACAACATCTAAGTTATTATTTTGATACTGACCTTGGAAGAATCAATGGCTTAAACAATTCCCAGAGCCCAGTCTGAAGCAGTGGGCCAAATAATCCATGGGATGGTTTGGAGCACACTCAGTGTGCTCCTCACACACAGAACAATTATCCAGTGTAACAGGAAAAACTCATTGCAAGTGATGAGCCCTGGTGTGATAGCTGAAATATTTATGGGCTTTATCAATGAAAAAATAAATGTTCTCCATGTAATACAGACACTTTGGATGGGAACTAAAGGTTATGCTGCTCGCTTTTGCTCCATGAAAGAAAGATTTTGGTGATCTTTTCCAACCTAAACAATTCCATGATTGAAAAGCCCAGCTCTTTCTAACTCCTTGACTCATTCCACAACTAAAAGCCACAGCACCGGGAGCTTTCACCTGCTCCTCTACCTGTTAATTCTTCCCACCTTCACTAAGAGAAGAAAATAATTTTCAATTCCATTAAAGTGCCAACCTTTAAAACCTCCTCCTCACCCCACTTCGTACAGAGGAGTTTTATTCATCATTAACACATATTTACTTTTGCTGGAGAGATGAGCTTGGAGGCTAAAAGAGTGGAACTTTGCCACCAGGCACTTTGACATTTGCTCTCTTGTAAAAATGTTGTAAGGAGTTACTATTCCCCTTGGAAACCACATGAAAGCATCTCTTGAACAAGTGGAGCTATCTCTGACTTGAAAAGTCCCATGTGATCCCAGCCATCCCACTGCAAACCAGTTTCCAACCCATTCTGACTCACAAAAAAATAGTGAGCTGCCTTGAAAACTCGCCTCTAAAAATCTAAATCCATCTCCAATTTTCATCAAAATTCATGCAAAAACACAGTTTTCAATCCCTCAAAAAAAGAAAGTCAAGTGAAGAGTAATGTGTTTTCTAAGCAGCTTCAAATTCCAGGTTGGAATGAGGGAGTGTGGAGCCAGATCCTCCTTTGGTCAAAGTCTTGGGATGACAATGCCCTCCTAAAAATACTTCCCAAAGAAGAATCCGACAAAGGGCAGGGTTGAGGCAACCCAGTAAAAATCAAATCCTTAAATCCTTCATTTCTGATTAAGCTGTTCAATATTCCACCAGAAGAACTGGCTTTTATCAATTGACCTCTTCAAAACAATTCCTTTCCCGTTCCTCTTTTCACATAAAAGATGCATTCCCTATAAATTCCCCATTCTTTTTGTGAATGCCTCAGTTAAACACCACGAGCTCCATTTCACTCCAGACCCTTAAATGAAATGACTTTGCTGTAAGCAGGAGAACAGAATTTCCTCTCATTCCAGACAATCCCTCTCATGAAGGGAAGTTTAAAAAATCCCTTACAACTGGCACCAGGTGACTTTCAACAAGGTGGGTTTGATGAGTTATTAAACCAAGCCCTGCCTATGAGGACAATGTGCCAGCAGAACTCCACTTTTCTCAGTATTTTCCATGTTTCCCAGTGTTTTCCATGTTTTCCATGTTTTTCTTGTGCTCAGCTGTCCTTGTGAAGACTCAAGTGGCTCTGTTACCAGTCTGGCCGGAGTGTGCACATTTTAATTTTATTACTTAGATAATTCTTTTCTTTTAATTTTGCTACTTAGATAATTCTTTTCTTTTAAGAGGTTTTAAACACAACTCCCAACTGTTCAACATAACGAGGTTTCATTTACAAACTTCTAACAAGCATGAGGGCAGAGAGAAAAGAAAAATCCCAGCTTTAAAACACACATTATTTTACAGCGAGGGAGAGAACAGCAAGCACTCATCTGAGGTGATTGGTTAGGATGACAGCTCTGCAGTGAAATATATTTTCATTTCAGGAGCCCCACAGCTATTTTGAATTTAATTGCATGGAAGACCACCAGGATTTCTTTCTCAAACACAAACCCAAAGCCAATCAGCAAAGAAACAACTCTTACGTGCAGGAAACCAATCTTTCTGAAGCCTACCACCAAAGAAACAATTATTACGTGCAGGAAACCAATCTGAGATGTTGAAATGGGTTAAAAGGAACCAAAAAGGCAAAATAATGAAGGGAAGTGTGACTTTCAAGAGTGCACCAAACCGGGGTAAAAGGAGAAGTTTTAAATTAATTTATTAGCAGGGGGGCAGTTGTACAGGAATAATGTTCCCACATGGTCAGGGAGAGGTGGAACAATGGCAAAGGAGGGGCCTTCCCTTCTTTTTGTATCCCTGAGGAGCAGAAATAAGATTTAAAACACCTCTGAAGGTGCCCAGCATTGTCTTACCTTGCTGGAGGTGAGCTCAGGGATGTGGAGGGCACCAGGTTCAGAGAAACTTGCAGCTGCCAAGAGAGAGAGAAAATGGGAATTACATTTTCCAGGTAAATTGGGGCGTGTTTCAAAGCAGAATAATGTAAAAAAAGATATGAGATTGTAAATTAATTCTGCAACATCTAACGCAGAAAATGTTCCCCCTGCTGGGTCACGTTACAGGACACTGAATATTTGATAATTTGGGAGCAGGGAATGGCTGGAGAAATGGGAAAGAGTGGGATAAAGACAGGTAATGAAGGGTGGGTCTGCAGATAACCCACTCCAGAGAAAACGTGTGAAATTAGAATTGCTGAACTAGGGGGAAGGAAACACAAGTTACTAAATTGTGCTACTCTGACACTTCCCATTCTCAGAGAGCACATGAATCACGGAGAAGGCTGAATATTTGTCACAGCTGTGATTTCAGCATCAAAAAGAAATAATTTTAGCTCCGATTTTAGGGGAGTTTCCAGAAAATCTGTCAGTTCAGCCAACCGGATCCTAAACTTCTCCATGATCTTCTGCAAGGGGAGCTTTCTTTGGGGTCAGACCCACAAAGGAACTCTTGAAACCACCGTGGTGACCACACATGGTCAAGGGCCTTGGCGGCTTCGTGGACCACCCTGAGGTGTGACAAGCTGCATTTTGATAACTTTGGCTGCTTTCAAACCGATTTGTGAGCTGAATATTTTTAATTGCAAAGACGAAGATCCGCCAGCAATACAAAAATATCAAAATGCTGAACCGCAGCTTTTCGGTTTGGATGGTAAAAAATGATGCCCTTAAGTTTTCTGCTCTCCAAAGCATGGGGTTTTATTCTTGGCAGTGACAAAACTCCAGTTCCACCCGCAGTCCTGACTCACTGGGAGTGTTTGGGAGGGGAAGTGGCCTAGCTCCACGAGCCTGCACTAAGAGCTATAGCTGGCAGCAAAAAGGAATGGTTTATATTCCAAAAAAAAAATAGGATTCTGGAGTAAACAAACTATTTGCAAGTACGGATTGGATTTTATAGCAGAGCAGAGGAGATATGAAACTTGGAAAGTATTTAAAAGCTCAAAGCAAAATATTTTATGTGAAACAAAATGTTGCATTCAATTCAAAGTTAATAGTTTCTGCTGGGAAAAAAATGCCAACAATTCTGATTTTATTTTTCAAAGAGAATTTCTCTATATTGCTCTTACAAACCCTGCCAAACACAGGCACACACATGAGTTTATCCAAATTTTAACCCCCATGAGTCCAGGCTGACTTCCCACATTTATTGAAGCATGAGCTGATGCAAACACTTGTATTTTCCCAGATTCCTGCTACCACCCAAACCTGAAAAATGGTTTTTAAGTCATTCTAAAATGTCAAGAAAGCGATTTTGATGGGGGTTAAATCAACCCAAGGTGAGCTGCAGTGGAAGGGAGGTGTCCTGCTGGCTCCCTCCTTTGCTGGGCTGCCCACACTCCACTTCTCCTCTCCTACCTTTGGCAACTGTCTCACTTTGTGGTGAATCAGTGCAGCAAACGAGGCAGAAAAGAACCAACTCTCCCAAAAACAGAGAGTTGTCTGCTTTGAGTTGAGCTCCCTGAACCAGCTCCTCACAGGGCAAACGAGCTCTGGGATCACATGGCTTGGGCAGCAGGAGGAAAAAAAGATGATTCTGTGATATCTGTGTAATGTTTTTACATCAGCTGAGTTTGGAGTTGTCTTGTAGAGAATCTAAGACCTTACGGCACCCTTCTGTTTCAGATCTCTCCTTTCAGGTACCAATCATCTGGTTTTACGCCCATTGAGAGAAGGAAAAAATCCCCAAATCTACCCACAATTTGAAATTTTCTCAAAAGCAATTACAAGGCAATTCATGCAGTTGTTTCTGGAATACAAAGGAGGCTAAGACTATTCTCAAATGTCTTTTTTGCAACAGCTCATAGACTTTCCTTTTTTTCTCTGTGAACCTTTATTATTGGAGCTCTCCTTCTCAGGCCCTGTGCACTCAGTGTTTTATGGGTAAAGCCTCAGATTTTTGCTGCAGGCTCATGTTCCAGCCCCACTGGAGGCTCAGCTGGCACTACAAGACATCCCCAGCTCCCATTCCCACAGCAAACTGCTCAGGGAACGGGATTAAAACTCCTAATATCCCCCAGGATGACTCTCAGGCACATCCTTGGGGACAGATCCATCAGCTGCTTCACAGCTTGTGTTTAGCAAATACATTTTTTCCTGTGGAAATCCTGCCTAACAGGTTAAAAGGGGATTTTCCTTCTTTTTTTTCACTCTATAACTCACAGCAAAAGCTGAAGTGTGATGGTAGAAATAGCTAAAGCTGACCTGAAACCCCCCCCCCAGTCCTCCTTTTCATCCCCAGCACCTTCCCTGCAGCATGGGGAACTCGGGATCAGACCAAGAGCCCCTCTTTGGAAAGCTCAGCCTGAAGGGAGGAGAGAAAATCCCTGCTCAGCCTCATCCCCGAGCTGATCCACTGGATCCCCATCCCAGGGGAGGTGTGGGAGTGTGGGAGGAGGTGGGAGGACAGGTCTGGCCCCTTCCACACTTTCAGGAGCTGCAGGGATGAGCTGGTCCGAGACAAGAACGTTCACAGGAAACCTTCCGCCTAAAATAGGCGTTGTTCTTCTACACCTCCCACTGAACAGTGGGTACAAGCCAGGAATACAGACTTTGGAAGCGGATTCCGAAGAGCTCTGAGGAATGCATCAAAAAGTCCATATGGTTTTGCCAAATCAAGTGTGCAGAAACTCGGGTAAATTTAGCCGAGCGCTGAGGAGCTAAAATTTGTCTCGTTTGACCCAAGTGGAAGGAACAGAGTCATGAGGCTCTTAGACACAAATCCATCTGACTGAATCAGCTCGGGGAGGGCAGAAATTGATGAGTAACACGTTATTTCATGTGTGGAAACAAAGGGACACCTCGGCTCCCAGAGGAGCGCCGAGGAACAGGAAAGCAATCCCCAGACAGGTCTAAGTAATGCGACTTTCTCCAACATATTTAGGTGGTGAAATTCCGAGTGACAAGCGCTTGGCGCTCCGACAGCTGGGCCCACGGCTCCCAGGTTTTCCTCCTGTAGTTCCAAAGAGTGAAAGCTTTGTTTGAAATGGAGGTGGAAATTCTTACAATGAGACAGGAGGTGAAAGCTCTGAGGAGAGTGACGCGTTGCTCATTGTAAAAATCACCGCTGCTCCGAAGAGTGAGGTGCCAAGAAAAGAAGGAGAGGCTTCCCAAGGCTCCCAACACCATCCTGTTTCCATCTGCACTGGGATAGCTCAGCCTGGCACTGCTCATGCCATGCCCCTGGAGCACCCTGCAGATTTCCCAGCCATATCCCAAGAACACCTCTCTGGAGCCTTTGGAGGCTGTGCTCAAGGTCAGGCTCAACTCCACGAAATTCCAGTGGCCGAAATTTTCCATGCACAAACTTACAGGAGTAAGTCTTGACTAGGAGCTTCTCCCTCACCTCAAATCCTGGGCTCAGTTTTAGGTCTCTTATGGCAAGAAGGACATTGAGGGGCTGGAGAGTGTCCAGGGAAGGGAATGGAGCTGGGAAGGGGCTGGAGCCCCAAAATCAACTGAGGGAGCTGGGAAGGGGCTCAGCCTGGAGCAAAGGAGGATCTAAAAGGGAAAAGCTCTGCATCAAAGCCTTCCTCAGACTCCCCTCACTTTTTTTTCCCCTCACATTTTCTCCCACTTTTTGATTTTCCCCTCATGGCAGGAGAGACCCTGAAGGGAACAAACCTGGGAAAGGCCTGGAGAATCCCTGAGGGAGCTGGGAATGGGCTGGAGAATTCCTGAGGGAGCTGTGAAGGGGCTCAACCTGGAGAAAGGAGGATCCAGGAGAGAAAAGCTCTGCAGCAGAACCTTCCCCAAACTTCCCGCACTTTTTTTCCCCTCATGTTTTCTCCCACTTTTTGGTTTTTCCCTCATAGCAAGGGAGACCCTGAGGGGCTGGAGCGGGGCCAGGGAAGGAACGGGGCTGGGAAGGGGCTGGAGAATCCCTGAGGGAGCCGGGAAGGGGCTGGAGAATCCCTGAGGGAGCCGGGCAGGGGCTGGAGAATCCCTGAGGGAGCCGGGAAGGGGCTGGAGAATCCCTGAGGGAGCCGGGAAGGGGCTGGAGAATCCCTGAGGGAGCCGGGCAGGGGCTGGAGAATCCCTGAGGGAGCCGGGAAGGGGCTGGAGAATCCCTGAGGGAGCCGGGAAGGGGCCGGAGAATCCCTGAGGGAGCCGGGCAGGGGCTGGAGAATCCCTGAGGGAGCCGGGCAGGGGCTGGAGAATCCCTGAGGGAGCCGGGCAGGGGCTGGAGAATCCCTGAGGGAGCCGGGAAGGGGCTGGAGAATCCCTGAGGGAGCCGGGCAGGGGCTGGAGAATCCCTGAGGGAGCCGGGCAGGGGCTGGAGAATCCCTGAGGGAGCCGGGAAGGGGCTGGAGAATCCCTGAGGGAGCCGGGCAGGGGCTGGAGAATCCCTGAGGGAGCCGGGCAGGGGCTGGAGAATCCCTGAGGGAGCCGGGCAGGGGCTCGGCCTGGAGCACAGGAGGATCCCCAGGGATCTTTTCCCTCTCTGGAATTCCCTGCCAGGAGGGCACAGCCGGGGGGGTCGGGCTCTGCTCCAGGGAACAGGGACAGGAGCAGAGGGAACGGCCTCAGGCTGGCCCAGGGCAGCTCAGGGTGCATTTTGGGGCAATTCCTTCAGGAAAAGGTGCTCAGGTGGAGTCCCCATCCCTGCAGGGGTTTCACAGCCCTGTGGATGTGGCACTCGGGGACACGGGGCAGAGTGGCCTTGGCAGTGCTGGGAATGCTTGCACTCAATGATGTTTGAGGGTTTGTCCAATATTTATGATTCTTTTATTTTCTGATTTCTAAACCCTCCCTCCCTCCTCATCTGCCCTCTGTGACCAGAAGCTTCCTCAATATTTTCCTGAAGTCCCTCTGGGAAGCAGGCAGATTAGGATCCTACCAAAATCCCTATTTCTGACATTATTGCCGTGTCAAAAGAGTGGAGAATAATCAACCACCACACACAGGGAAGTCCCCCAAATTCACACAACAAGAAAAAGTGCAACTAGAAAAGGAAGGGCAAGTTAAGCACCAATGATAATTTCAATGTAAGGCAATCACTTATAAAGCTGAATACAAAACTGTGAAGGGCAGTGTTTGTGTAATGGGAAATACACGTGTGAACACATCTACAGGAAAGAGACACATGGAAGTCCTTTGGTGATTGAACTTGTAGAGTTATCTAGAAAATATTTAAAGATTTAAAGCTCATTTTTAGTCACACTAAGCCAGCCCTTTCCATACAGACAGAAATGTAGGAACCTGGTGATGGAACACCCGAGATTTTGTTCTGAAAACAGTGAAATCCCAGAATCCAGGAGCTGCAGGTGGATCTTCGCACTGGACAAGTTTTCCCATCCAAACCCCCACTTTTAGAAATCCTCATATATTAAAAAACATTATTATGTTTTTCAAAAGCATCAGCCCATAGTTCTACAATTTTCACCATCCTCTCTTCCCCTTCAAACCTTTAATTAAGTCTCCACTCTGCTTCCAAGCAGCAGCAGCAGCCTAATGGCTTCAGAATATTTCCTTACAAACTTCAAAACACCCAGACTTGCTGTGAGTTGCAGGCTTTGAACATGAGCTGCTTAAATAATCCCTTTTATTTTTATTTATTCTTGAAAATATCAGATTCTAATCCTCTCTAACCACTGCAATAAAAAAAAATGCATAGCTCTTTAGAATATTTTCCTTTTTTGCCACTTTAGTGATGAATCTATGTGTAACTATGCAGGATTTCTTCCTTGAAAAGTGTTCACAGCTGCAAAAAAAGAAAGTATAAAAATGGTTTTCATCAGCAGATCTTAAGGAACTTTTACAAAGCACTGTTTCTAACAGATGGGGAACCTGAGACTCAGGCAGGAACTTCCCTAAGTCACCCAACAAGGTATTGCAAGCTGAGTTTCTGCTGCGTGAGCATTTTGCTCTTATGGCTCTTTAGGACTACCTGGAATAAACTCTGTGAGACCTTCAGGAAAGGTTTTAAAATAAACCAGGTTTTATGGCATCAGATTGGGAGTTTTCTTTGATGGGAGGGAAACCCTCAAAAACAGCACCTTGGGAGGATGAGGGGAGGAGTGAGCCTGGGATAGTGCAGAAGTATATGAGTTTTGAATTGTTTTGCACAATAAAACTGAATTCCACACTGGTTTGGGGTGGAAGGACCTTAAAACTCATCCCATCCCACCCCTGCCATGGGCAGGAACACCTTCCACCATCCCAGGCTGCTCCAACCTGGCCTTGGACACTCCAGGGATGTGGTGGCCATGGACAGACACCTGAATACAAAACAGGAATTTCTACAACTGTAGGAATTTTCCTGTATTTTGCTGCTACACAAAAATGCAGCAGAAGAAGTGAGCTTGGTCTTTCACATCACCACCAGCAAACATCACCTTCCAGTTTTGAGGTAAACTGGGTTTTGAGCAGCTGAAGGTTAATACATAAATCTGTATTTTTATTTACTGTTGTAGAACATTCACGGCAGTTTTCTAAAAACCTCCATTTATCCTGCCTGCAGTGCTGTGCTCCCCTCAGATTCCTCTGATGGATTAATAGAGCAAAGCCTGCTGTGAATGCAAGACACATTTCCTCACAGATTTGTTTGAAATATAAACTTGGGGCTTAGTTTGCTAAACATTTGTTTTCTTCCCATTTTGATATTTGGAAAGAAAATAGATAGCTCATAATTAGTCAAACATTCACTGGAGAATGAAATAACCACCAGTCCCTTTAATCTGTTGTTCAGAATTCTGCAGGATCTGGAGCTCTATAAATAAATCCTTGCTTGCTCTTTTTTATATTTGTACCAGTGGAAAGAAATCCTTGACTCTAACTTGCTAACAAAGACTTTAGCACTGCAGTCTGAGGTGTGAACCAACAAGGAAAGTTATTATTTTTTATGACTTGCCCGTTTAAACAGAAGGAGGCAAAGTCTAAGACATTCAGATTTGGGACATCAAAGGAAGCGCTGCTCCTTGGCAGATATTTAATAAGGGATCCCAAGCCATTGCCCAGCTTTCCTGGTGGTCTGAGGTCACAGTTTCATATTTCAAAGGCTGGGAGTGAGGAGATTTCCATCTGCACGTGTCTCCTGGCCTGAAAGGGATCTTTAGCAGCTCTGGAGGTGGCAACTACAACGTCCTGCCCACCTCAGCTCAGGGGAGAAGCAGGAACATTTGCCACGGGATTTCAGATGGGAATAACCCAACACTTCCAGGCTGAGCACACAGCCACTCAGCTGCACCATTCTTTTTAAGCATCTTGGTGGGATTTGTCCAGCTGGAAGTGTGCAGGAATTACAAGGCAGCTCCCAGCAGTTGCTAACTTGCAGCAGTGAAAATGGAAGGTTTGAAATAATTGCCCACTTTCCTCTGACACAAACCAATTCAGATGTTTTCAAAGTCCCAGCGACAGGCTGGAGTGCAACACTTCAAAATTGCTCTTCCAGCAAGTGGGAAACTGCTTTAATAAAATTTAGGGAACAATTTTGAGTTCAACAGAATAATCTTCTACTCTAGACCTACTTGAACACCTGAGAGGGAGAATAAATATTGAACCAACAGATCTGGGAACTGACTTGCTGGTACTTCATGTTCTGGGGGATGGGAAAGCTTGATGTTATTCAGCCTTAAGTTCTGTCCTCATTTCAAACACACTGAAGCAAAATTCTTAAAGACTAATGAAGTTGATTATTTTTCAGCCCCTCTCAAGTTTGTAACTTTGGGGTGCCAAGAGGGTAATGCTGTGGTGCAGGAAATGAAATTCCTGTGTTACACAAATACTGCAGGGCAGGAGAGAGGGGTGGGAGATTAGGCTGACCTAACTTATCTATCACAGAATCCCAGAATGATTTGGGTTGGAATAAACTCCAACATCACAATCCACCTCTGCCATGGGCAGGGACACCTTCTAGTATTCCAGGCTGCTCCAAGCCCATCCAGCCTGCCTTTGGACACTTCCAGGGATTCAGGAACAGCCACACCTTCTCTGGGCACCCTGTGCCAGGGCCTCCCCACCTTCACAGGGAAGAACTTCTTACCAATATCTAAATAAAATATCTTTTTTAGATTAAAACAATTCCTCTTTGTCCTATCACTACCTGCCCATGTAAAAAGTCATTCTCCTCCAAGTCCCTTCCCTTGCCCATCCCCTGTACCTGCCACCCAAACCAAGTCACTAATTGAAAGATTATTTCTGGTCTGTAATAAACAGCACACATTACTCCCATTCATTATTTTGCATAAAGAATGCAGGCCAATTTGTATTATTTATGTGAAATTAGAACATTGGGGGTGTAAAGAGCCTTCAGACTCGAAATTTGGCTGTTGCCTCACTGAGTAATTTGGTGTTTGCGTTAAGGACTTGCTAACATTTCAATCAAGCAGAAGAGGTGATTACAGAAGGTCTCTGCCAAAGAAGGTTAGTGGCTCCAAAACCTGAGGGCAGACAAAAGCCCAGGAAAACAAATAACCCAAGTGTGTTCTCCTAAAGGCAAAGAATTCCAGAAGCCAGGAGCACAGAGGGGCTCACACCAAACCTGGCAGACGGATGGCACTGAGCCCCTCCTGCCCGGGTCTACAACACCAGGCTGGGACTGAGGCAGTAAATAAGCCCAGAGAGAGACAGAACCAGATCCATATGGGATGACATTTGGGATTTGAGAGGTTTGGAGACCTAGGGGAAATGCAGAAGGTTTCTTTCCTCTCATCTCAGTCATTAAAAACTTCCACAACTGCATTCATTTGTTCAGAATTGTTGAAAAAGTCTGATTTTCTTTTATGTTTGTGGGATCAGGCAAAGGTCAAGGCAGCTGTGCCCTTCAAAAGTAGGTATTTTAGAACCATGAGGGCACTCTCATCAGCCCTTCAAGGTGCAGAACTTCTGGGCTGCAGGGCTGGTCTGAAGATGCCAGTGATTTCCATCAGCCAGCTGATAAGCTTCCCACAAACACCATTCCCACAGGAAAAGAACCTTCTGAGTCCCAAGCAATTTTTGGAACATCACCCGGGAGAAAGTATCACACAGCACAGATTCCAGAGCAGTAGTTTCAACCCCTGGGTTCTGTGAAAGAGAAGAATTTGTCTGTGGAGAAATTGGGAAGAGCTTTTTCTCACACTTTGGTGCACATGATGAGGAGCTGGAACCATGAGAGGGCAAACGCATGGGAACAAAAACCAGAGTGTGGACAGCAGGGAGCAGGAGCAAACATCCATACCCATCTCTGCACGGTCAGGACCTCCACTTGTACCCAAAAAGATCTTTGCAGGGCACCCTGAGAGCTGATTTCATCTCCAATCAGTTTAAAACAGACAAACAAACCGGAGAACATGGACACTGTGACACCTCCACCTCTTTTTGCAGCCTGGCCTCACCTGCTGAGGACACCCTGAGCCAGGCCTGCTCTGTGGCTTAGGACAGAACCCCCTGCCAGGACTAAAACACCCTGAAATTATTATTTCCCCAAGCTGAACAAATATATTTATCAACCTTAAAGATGTTTCCCTGAAAGAGCACTGGGTCTACCTTGTCATGGAGCCTTGGGCAGGCTGGGATACAGTGGAATATCAAACGCAGCAACACAAGGATATTTCACAGTTGGATTTGGGATGGATTTGGCGTGTTCATCTGCAATACCAGGCAAGGAGGTGACAGCAAACA